>JARQOC010000005.1:368493582-368506665 GCA_033576535.1 Allobates femoralis | reverse complement strand
GATGTCCAGGATCCCCAGTGTGCTCCTCTCCTTGGGTGCAGAGAAAGTGTTTGATTAAGTACACTGAGGATACCTGGAAGCAGTCCTCACTAAATTTAAAATCTCTGGTTTTATTAAGCAAACCGTTATGGTCCTCTATACATCCCCAAGTGTAAGGGTCGTGGCTGCAGGTTTTATGTCTAATTGCTTTAATATATTTAATAGAACCTGCCAGGGGTGCCCGTTATCATCTTTGATTTTTGCCCTGGTAATGAAGCCCCTGGCAGAGACCATATGCATGTGCGAGAAAATAAAGGGAATCGATAAAGAAGGGACGGAACACCCAATTGGCCTGTACGCTGATGATGTGGTCATTTCATGCTCAGACCCTGCGGGATCCGTTCCAGCTGTTATGAGCATTCTTTCTGATTCCTCTAAAATTTCATTCTATAAACTGAACACATCAAAATCATTGACTCTTCCGATATCCTGTCCCCATACATTAATGAATAAACTAAACCACTTCTTCCCGTGTACCAAGGATAGTATCCCTATCTAAGGATAGACCTCATATTCCCATCCGAGGAGCTAGTATCAAAGAATATTTCTACACTCATGAACTCCATAAAACCAGAATTAAATAGAATGATGGGACTTGATCTCTTTTAGATGGCTCGAATGCAAACCTGCAAGTAATTTTCTTACCCATAATCCTGTATGTTTTGAGATGCATCCCGTTATCTATCCCTAAAAAAGATATGGACAGAATTCCATTAATGCTACTCCACTTTATATGGGCGGACAGGAGAACAAGAATCCAGAACTCCACAATGTGCTATAGGTTGGGGGATGGAGTCAGAGCCGTATTTGGAGTTCCTGCCGCCCTAGGCATTTTCAGTGGTTAGTAAAGAAAGGTGTGAGGCTCCACCACCCTATATCCACCAGGATTCCCAGGCAATGATTAGACAGCAGACGTCCATCGAAGAATTTTTGAAAATAGATCCAATGCCACATGCGGTTAATTCCTTTTCTTTAAATGCGAAACATACAGATGCCCCTGTGAGGCTGCTATACGCGTTTCGGAGCTATGCTCCTTATTCGTTAGCATTCCACTTCATTTGCGTATCTGCAAAATAGTACTGCGTAAATGTAGAATTATTCTATGTGTGAACGTAGCCTAAGTGATAAGCTGCAGCCAGAGATATCTAGCAGCAGCTCCAACAGAGAATACTGGAACACTTGAAAGAATGAGTGCTCCTGTATATGGGAGAGCCAAGCAAGATCGCTGCTAGATCGGACACCTATCTATAGTGTTTAATCAATTAATTGTTTGGCTGACATTCAGCTGTGATTTTAGTCCAGCACACTCGCCTTATAAGGTTTTAGCACCAAGTCTGTTAAATTAAAGATTACAACATCCACATGACTACATCACCATAACTTCTGTCAAGACAATAACACATCACCAGAACCACTGTCAATACAGTAATACATCACCAGAATCCCTTTCAACACAGTCGTACATCACCAGAATTAGTTGACATTTTGGGGGTAAAAGACTCCTTTAAAATACCATCAATCTTACCAACACATTGTCCTGCTTCTCCAAAGACTACCCTCTTGTCTGGTCTTCAGCACATACCAAAACAGTGTCATTGTAATGTTTCTGACTAAAGATTATCCACTTTAAGTAAACCCTATCCTGTGCCCCTTGATAAATAATTGCCCCTCACTGAGCTTCCTGCACAAATGGCAACACACTGTCTCACTTATGGTATATGGCATCCACATTATTCTCCCCTATAAAATGTTCCCATTATACTGTCCCTAGTTAAACATGACCTCTGCACCACCGCCTCATAAATGAAAACCACCACACTGTCCTCCCCATAATAAATTATACCCACCACACCTTCCTCACTTATGAACTAGGATCTCCACTCCATGCAGCCCCCTCTTCACTGTCCACCTCATGTTGTCCCAACTCTATAGTGAGTCCCCTTATGCTATGCATTCTGCATACTGAGACCTTCCAGTCTCTTTAGTGAGCACTCCTCATGCTACCTCCATACTGTGCCCCTCAAGTCTAACCCTTCTCCATACTGTGCCTCCTCATGTCCCATTTTGCTCATCCCCCCCTTCATGTCCCATTTTTCTCACCCCCCCCTTATTTTGCCATGCTGCTCCTCCCCCATATGTGCCATGCTGCTCCTCCCCCATATGGGCCAGGCTGCTCCTCCCCCATATGGGCCAGGCTGCTCCTCCCCCATATGGGCCAGGCTGCTCCTCCCCCATATGGGCCAGGCTGCTCCTCCCCCATATGGGCCAGGCTGCTCCTCCCCCATATGGGCCAGGCTGCTCCTCCCCCATATGGGCCAGGCTGCTCCTCCCCCATATGGGCCAGGCTGCTCCTCCCCCATATGGGCCAGGCTGCTCCTCCCCCATATGGGCCAGGCTGCTCCTCCCCCCTCCCCATATGGGCCAGGCTGCTCATTTCCCCTCCCCATATGGGCCAGGCTGCTCATTTCCCCTCCCCATATGGGCCAGGCTGCTCATTTCCCCTCCCCATATGTCCCAGGCTGCTCATTTCCCCTCCCCATATGGGCCAGGCTGCTCATTTCCTTTCCCCATATGTCCCAGGCTGCTTATTTCCCTGCCTCCCCATATGTCCCAGGCTGCTTATTTCCCTGCCTCCCCATATGTCCCAGGCTGCTTATTTCCCTGCCTCCTCATATGTCCCAGGCTGCTTATTTCCCTGCCTCCTCATATGTCCCAGGCTGCTTATTTCCCTGCCTCCTCATATGTCCCAGGCTGCTTATTTCCCTGCCTCCTCATATGTCCCAGGCTGCTTATTTCCCTGCCTCCTCATATGTCCCAGGCTGCTTATTTCCCTGCCTCCTCATATGTCCCAGGCTGCTTATTTCCCTGCCTCCTCATATGTCCCAGGCTGCTTATTTCCCTGCCTCCTCATATGTCCCAGGCTGCTTATTTCCCTGCCTCCTCATATGTCCCAGGCTGCTTATTTCCCTGCCTCCTCATATGTCCCAGGCTGCTTATTTCCCTGCCTCCTCATATGTCCCAGGCTGCTTATTTCCCTGCCTCCTCATATGTCCCAGGCTGCTTATTTCCCTGCCTCCTCATATGTCCCAGGCTGCTTATTTCCCTGCCTCCTCATATGTCCCAGGCTGCTTATTTCCCTGCCTCCTCATATGTCCCAGGCTGCTTATTTCCCTGCCTCCTCATATGTCCCAGGCTGCTCATTTCCCTGCCTCCTCATATGTCCCAGGCTGCTCATTTCCCTGCCTCCTCATATGTCCCAGGCTGCTCATTTCCCTGCCACCTCATATGTCCCAGGCTGCTCATTTCCCTGCCTCCTCATATGTCCCAGGCTGCTCATTTCCCTGCCTCCTCATATGTCCCAGGCTGCTCATTTCCCTGCCTCCTCATATGTCCCAGGCTGCTCATTTCCCTGCCTCCTCATATGTCCCAGGCTGCTCATTTCCCTGCCTCCTCATATGTCCCAGGCTGCTCATTTCCCTGCCTCCTCATATGTCCCAGGCTGCTCATTTCCCTGCCTCCTCATATGTCCCAGGCTGCTCATTCCACCACCCTCCCCATATCTCACAGGCTGCCCATTTCCCCCCCTCCTTTTGTCCATGCCGCTCTCCCTTGCCCCCACCCCCTCCTCTTTGGCGCTATCTTCGGCTGTAAAGCGATTACCTAGCCCCACGTTATCGTCAGTCCAGCGACATGTTTTTCACATCTCCCGCGCTCTGCATATGCTGGCAGTGTGATGCCTCATCACAAACTGTGACGCAGGGCTGGATGTCTGGGCAGGGAGCCGAATGGACTCCACTGACCCGGAAGTGCAGGGGTGCTCACATTAATTTGCAATTGTGCCTTAAAGACACGATTGCAAATAAATGCTGCACCCCCTACCTACAACAAAAACACTCCAGATTTAATAGAGCATGGAGGAGGGAGGTTTAAAAAAAAAATCCACTCATACAGTAGATGGTGTTCTAATGGAGAAATCACTCACCAGACTCCATTTCACCAGACTATTGGAAGTGGAATTTATATATACAGAAAAAAAGGCTCACAGATTTGCCCGTTACCAGGGATGCATAATACACTTAAGATCAGGAGGGAGCTAATATCTAATGAGCCTTGAAACATATTTCATTTAAAAGTATTGAGCTAATCATCCTTTTTTCTCAATTCTCTCAATGGGATGAGCATGGCATTCTCAATTTAAAGTGATAACAAAGGGTGAGCTTATGACCTTTGCTAAATTAAGAGTTGTTTCAGCTACCCTGACATTTCTACTTTAAATATTTTCAATTGAGAAGCCTCCTGCCCCGAAGCTTTAACACCACTTCCTCTATCTAATATCCAACATTTTCTTCTAGGTTTTCAAAAAGGGGTATCTGTTGCATATAATACACTATGTTCACCATTGAAACAGGCCAAATTATCCTTTGAGTAGACTGGACAAGGACCTGTGAGCCCCCTACTCACGAGCAGTGGCAGTTAGCGCTTACTTGGTCTAACAAATGTTCCTCTTGTATAAAATATCTGGAGGTAATAAATAAAATACATCTTAGATGGTATCACCCAAACAATTGTCCATGTAATTCAAGGGTATTCTGCATCCTGTGGGAAGGATTGTGGGAAAGCGGGTACGTTTTTTTCATGCTTGGTGGTCTTGTAAGAAGGATTTTCAATTCTGGGGGAATATTTTTGCTGTTATATTTATATTGCTCAAAAATTCACATCCCTCCAGAACCGACACTGGCCTTGCTGAAACTTGTGATCACAGACTCTCCCTTACACCACTAAATGGATTTTCAAATTAATCCAAACTACCAAAGTTTGGCCTCAAAATTGAAGGCTTCTTCATTACCCTCACTAGAGAAAATTTGTAACAAAATGGACTCATTTTATACCTTTGAACAATTACTTGCTTGGGACCAACATAGACGTGGCAAATTTTAAAAAAGATGGGCCCTGTGACCGTCTATCACACACCTTAATCATCCTGGACATAATCCCTGCGCCGCAAGTAGTGCGGTATGCACACCCCTCAGACCCGTTAACACCTTCTTTCATGTGAATGTATTCTATTTCACCTATTTAACCTTTATTTCTCTTTACACTACCTGCTCCCCACTAACCCCCTTGTGGAGCCCACTGGGACGGGGTACTTGGTACCGGATCGGGGTACTGCTGGGGATATCACGGCGGTCTTGGTCTGGACCGTGGTGGGTTCCGCAATAGATGGGGGGTATATTTACAGTGTAGTTGTTGTGACGCCACCCACAGGTTGTGGTCAGGGTGACTACCACTGCTGCAGGACCTCCGGGGATGATGTTGGGCAGCTGAGGATGTAATGGCTCTCCGCAGGTAGAGCTGGGTTCCCCGGGGCAGTGGTAGTAATAGTCTATAGATGGTGCTATGGATGTTGCAGGATAGGGTTAGTAGTGGAGATGATGGTTCACCATAGAAAGATATTTAGTAAACCTAAATTAATGCAGTAATCTAAAGGTTATACTTATTAAAATGTAACTTTTGTTAATTTAAGATAGGGAGATATACCCTTAATATCAAACGGTATGATGCTCTTCGCTAAAGACTTGGAGAGTGGGAGGTAACCCTATTCTATCCCTAGTTCTCTCCCTGCCTGACAACGGAGTTTTCAACACCTAATGAAAACCCCTGGTTGGTGTCCCCGTTCCACGACGGCTCACCCTACTGGTCCTAAATCTAATTGGGGTAAGGACGTGTCTGTGCAGAACCTCCCCTTCTTATGTTATACCCGGGTGTCCTGTCTTACTGTTAGCAGCCCTGGGAGTCCGGGTTAATCCCCGTAGACTTGGTGGTAGAAAAATTGATATACCACCTATGGGGTCAGTAATGATCAAAAATATGGTGGTGCTTCTCTACAAATACACCTCAGCGGAATAGAAGCTAGGGCTAATAAAAGTGATGTATGGTGTCACTATAGAAGATATCCCAGCGACACAGACCTCCAATCACATACATATCTGCTTTGCAGGTCCTGCAGCCCCCATCCCAAGAGTGCACACACCATACACTAAAAATAAAACAAAACCCATATGGATAGTACCAGACTCAACCGTGCTTAGTAGTCCCACCGTAGCCCCAATTACATGAATCGTACCAGGAGGGACCAATTATCAGGCAGGGAAATGGTTAACTCTTTAGACCATGTAGGTAATAGTTATACTCATCTCTGCAGAGGATAGCTCACCCGACGCATTTCCCCCACCCAAATGATGTCCCGGTGGGTTCCTCAGGAGTGAAATGCCTTCTCCATGAGGCCTCCAATACAGCCTCTGGTCGCCCAGGGTGGGGTCCAGATAGATCACCTTCTCCACACCTCAGTGTATCTCAATAGATGGCGGCCATTTCCCTGCCTGATAATTGGTCCCTCCTGGTACGATTCATGTAGTTGGGCTACGGTGGGACTACTGAGCACGGTTGAGTCTGGTACTATCCATATGGGTTTGTTTTATTTTTAGTGTATGGTGTGTGCACTCTTGGGATGGGGGCTGCAGGACCTGCAAAGCAGATCTGTATATGATTGGAGGTGTGTGTCGCTGGGATATCTTCTATAGTGACACCATCCATCACTTTTATTAGCCCTAGCTTCCATTCCGCTGAGGTGTATTTGTAGAGAAGCACCACCATATTTTTGATCATTACTGACCCCATAGGTGGTATATCAATTTTTTACCACCGAGTCTACGGGGATTGACCCGACTCCCAGGGCTGCTAACAGTAAGACAGGACACCCGGGTATAACATAAGGAGGGGAGGTTCTGCACAGACACGCCCTTACCCCAATTAGATTTAGGACTAGTAGGATGAGCCATCGTGGAACGGGGACCCCAAAACCAGGGGTTTTCATTAGGTGTTGAAATCTCTGTTGTCAGGCAGGGAGAGAACTAGGGATAGAATAGGGTTACCTCCCCCTCTCCCCGTCTTTAGCGAAGAGCATCATACCGTTTGATATTAAGGGTATATCTCCCTATCTTAAATTAACAAAAGTTACATTTTAATAAGTATAACCTTTAGATTACTCCTAGTGGAGATGATGGGAGTTTGTGAGGGTACGCTGGGTTTGAGCGCAAGGATCACACACACTCACGGTTTTGAAGTTTTCAAAGGCTTTACTGCAGATGATATTTGGCAGAGTACTGTCCACGGAGTCTGTACCGGGGCCGGGTTGCTCCCACCCTGTCTAGGTCCTCAGTTTCCTACTTCTGCGCTGTGTGTGTGGTCCTGCTGCCACTTCAGCTATGCTGCTGGCCTGTCTCTCCTCACAGGTACCCCCTTTTGCTAGACAACTTGAGTCTTTCCTCTGTGTTTCTGACTGCGCCGTGTTGCTTCGCTGAGGTACAGTGTAGATATATAACCTCCACTAGTCCGGTGTTTACTGTGCTGCTTGTTTCAGTCACAGATTCAAATCCGGTATCCGGTCTGTGCGCTCCTCCGGGGCGACTTATGAGGTAACTCAGTATCCCAGATGTGTTCTCCTGTTTCTCTTACTCCTTCCCTCAGACCCTAGCTAGGCCTGGAAGTGGGTAGCAGGCTGTGGAGAGGCCTAAGGCAGCCCCTTTACAACACCAGTCTTTCTTCTTTAGTCCTCCCAGGAACTGAACTAACTCCAATTGATTGTCACTGCCACTCTGAGGTAAACAACATTAGCTCCTCCCACTCTTGCAGGTGCCACTCAAGCTCCATCCACCACTCTGCTCTTCCCCACTTCCTGTCCTCAGACCAGAATATATCAGGGAGCTGCTTGAGCTCCCCCTTCTGGCCTAGAGGTGCTAGTGCAGTGTCCAGTGTTGTGTGGGGAGTTAAAGAGAACCAACCACCCCAAATGAGCCCCCCAGACTATTAATATGGTTCCCTACTCCCAGCACACACATTTGCTGCAAGCTTTTTTGCTAAAAAAAAAACTGTTTTGGAGAAGTGAAGAAGTAGCTTTGTGAAGTTTATAACATTAGGACAAGTGGGCGTAACTTAGCTTGTTCTACAGCCGAGATTCATCTGCCAGTCATCTTCCTGTCCACATCGCTGCAGTAAAGCCCAGCCCTTTTTTCAACGTCTCAGGTGGTGCACGGGATCTCATGCCCGTGCACACGTCATCAGCTAGAGCCGGGTCACGAGCACACGCTCTGTTGTAATGCACAGCTGAGCGCAGGAAGTCAGAGCGTGTGCTCGTGACCCGGCTCTAGCTGATGACGTGTACACGGGCATGAGATCCCGTGCACCAGCCTGAGATGTTGAAAAAAGGGCTGGGCTTTACTGCAGCGATGTGGACAGGAAGATGACTGGCAGATGAATCTCGCTGTAGAACAAGCTAAGTTACGCCCACTCGTCCTAATGTTATAAACTTCACAAAGCTATTTCTTCACTTCTCCAAAACAGTTTTTTTAGCAAAAAAGCTTGCAGCAAATGTGTGTGCTGGGTGTAGGGAACCATATTATTAGTCCGGGGGGTCATTTGGGGTGGTTGGTTCCCTTTAACCCTTGTGGTGTTACTGTGGCACATTAACCCCTGGGGTGCCACATTCGCTTATCCTTTTCCCTTGTTATCCTACATATTAACACTGCATTCATATCTTGTGACATACTGTTTGATCTATAGCAGACTTTTTTCAGCTCCATTGTTCATTTTATTATGTAAAAACAATAAAAAAATCAGTTAAAAACCATTCAAGAATTGTACTAACTATTCAGGTGCTTTCATAGGAACTATAGCAATGTTGAAGGATAAAATGTATATGTTACTTTAGCCTCAAATACTGGATTTTTAAAAGGGTAACAGGAGGAAAATGGACCCTAAAATTGTTGTGCAATTTCTCCTGAGCACGCCGATATCCCCTACTATAATGTGGTCGGAAACCACTGTTTAGCCACTTGCCGGGGCTCTGAAGGGAAGGGGCGCCATTTGATTTTGGAGCACAAATTTTCCTAAAACAGTTTGCAGACTCCATTTGCAGAGCTCCTAAGTGCCAGAACAGCAGAAACCCCGTCAGGTGACCACATTTTGGAAATTACATCCCTCTGGGAGTTTAAACTATGGATGTAGTGACAATTGTTACGTCTGAAAAAATCCATGTAGTCAAGCTTAGTGAATGTTGCAGAATCAAAAACTGCAAATAAGCCCTTATAGTGTCCAGTACATTGTGTAGTGTCCATACATTGTGCCCAGTTCATTCTTTGGAGACACACACCCTGTAAATTAATTGGGCTTTCCCCACTCCAACAATGCCAAACGTGATTGTTAACTGTGATTTAGACATTGGGGGGCTCAGAAGGGAGGGGAGCATTTGGATAGCACTTTTCCAGAGCCTTTTTGCTACCATAACGTGAAAGGCACCTATATATCCATTACCGGATGATGGACCTTGGTGGTGAATAGTGTTTTTGTTGGTTGAGTTGAATGTTATTGGTAGCAATTTGGGCGCAGAACATTTTGGGTCAGTTCATACACATGTATTCTGTGCTCTCTATGCTGAGCACTTACATATGCGTTTCCATCTACAAATGCAAAATACGTGATTCAGGTGAAACTCCTGACTGATTCATCTACTAATGGAGCAGCAGAGTAAATCTGGACTGTTTGCCCTCTGTTCAGCAGTGTTTTTTTCTTTTCAAAGGCACACAAAGCTGTGGTTGACCCTCACTTGTGAGTGTCTAAAAAGATGTGCAAAAATAAAAAGGGCACCGCCAGATAACTGGTCAGACGGGAAGTCAGTCACTGAATCTGCCTTATTGCAGTGAATTTAACGTGGAGAATTTTGTCTGCATCACGTTTTTCAGAGATGTACATTTAATCGCCAATGTGAGCAGCTTTAGAGCGCAGGATAACGATGAGCTAAGCCCTACTGCGATTTTTGGATGGCAGAATAGACAAACTTTTTGGATCAGTTCACATTTATCCTGTGCTATATGCTAAGCTCTTACATTAAGGTTTCAATCTACAGCTCCGAAGTACATGACGCAGGTGAAACTCTTGATGGATCCAATCACTTATGAGGCAGCAAGGTTAATCCGGACTTTGTGGGCCCTCACCAGTGTCTGTCTTTTCAAAGATGCACAAAGCTACAGTAGACCACATTTTTTTGCACACTTAAAAAAAAAAAATGGACACTTCCAGATGGGAGTTCAAATTGACTCCATCTGCCTCATTACTGTAAATTTTTTCGGTTGGGATTTTTTTCTGAATTACATTTTTCATAGAATTCCTTGTAGTATACTGCAGGAAAAATGTTAGTTGAGTCTTACTGAGTTCCTTGGATGCAAACATTATCAAATCAACAGCCATTAAATAATTGGCTTAATTTATTTTTTACACCGTTCACATTGCTTTACAAGTGGCAGGTTTTGTCCTCAGCTGAGTATGATTGCAGCGAAATCATGCCATCATACAGTTGTGGCCAAAAGTATTGACACCCCTGCAATTCTGTCAGATAATACTCAGTTTCTTCCGAAAATGATTGCAATCACAAATTGTTTGGTATTATTATCTTCATTTAATTTGTCTTCAATGAATAAACACAAAAAAAATTGTCCTAAAGCCAAATTTGATATAATTCCACACCAAACATAAAAAAAGGGGTGGACAAAAGTATGGCACTGTTAGAAAAATCATGTGATGCTTCTCTAATTTGTGTAATTAACAACACCTGGAACGTACCTGTGGCACCTAACAGGTGTTGGCAATAACTAAATCACACTTGCAGCCAGTTGACATGGATTAAAGTTGACTCAACCTCTGTCCTGTGTCCTTGTGTGTACCACATTGAGCATGGAGAAAAGAAAGAAGACCAAAGAACTGTCTGAGGACTTGAGAACCCAAATTGTGACGAACATGAGCAATCTCAAGGCTACAAGTCCATCTCCAAAGACCTGAATGTTCCTGTGTCTACCGTGCGCAGTGTCATCAAGAAGTTTAAATCCCATGGCACTGTGGCTAACCTCCCTAGATGTGGACAGAAAATAAAAATTGACGAGCGATTTCAACGCAAGATTGTGCGAATGGTGGATAAAGAACCTTGACTAACATCCCATCAAGTTCAAGCTGCCCTGCAGTCCGAGGGACAACAGTGTCAACCCGTATTATCTGTCGGCGTCTGAATGAAAAGGGACTGTATGGTAGGAGACCCAGGAAGACCCCACTTCTTACCCAGACACATAAAAAAGCGAGGCTGGAGTTTTGCCAAAACTTACCCGAGAAAGCCTAAAATGTTTTGGAAGAATGTTCTCTGGTCAGATGAACAAAAGTAGAGCTTTTTGGGCAAAGGCATCAACATAGAGTTTACAGGAGAAAAAAAAGGCATTCAAAGAAAAAAAACAAAGTCCCTACAGTCAAACATTGCAGAGGTTCCCTGATTTTTTGGGGTTGATTGCTGCCTCTGTCACTGGACTGCTTGACCATGTGCATGGGAAAAAAAAAAGTTGAAAACTAAACAAATTTTGCACTAATTGGTGGCCCAAGGGGGAAAGCTGGGGCCTCTGAGGCAGGTTCCCACAGAGGACAATGACCCAAAACCAGTTCAAAAACACTGGGGAAAATGGTTTGGAGAAAAGCACTGGAGACTTCTAAGGGGCCAGCAATGATTTTCCCGACCTGAATCCCAAGAAAAACATGTGGAGAGACTAAAATTGAAAGTTTGGAAAGGCACCCTTCAATATCAGGGCCGGGGCAGTTTGAAAAGAAGAATGGTCTAAAATTTCCCGCAGGCATTTTAAGAAACTCATTGATGGTTTCTGAAGCGGTTGATCGCTGATATTTGGCTAAAGGTTTGCAGCCAAGTAAAATTAGGCTAGGGTGCCAATACTTTTTGTTGGGCCCATTTAATTGGAGTTTGTGTGAAATGATCAATTTTTGCTTTTCGCTTTCTTCCTTTTGTGTTTTTTTTCATTAAAGCAAATTAAAGAAGATAAAAAAGTACCAAAGATTTGTGATTGCAATCATTTTCAGGAAGAAATAGTATTTTGACGAATTGCAGGGGTGGCAATACTTTTTTTGGGGACAACGTAGTTTAGAAAACCCGAGGTAATTTTTTCACCTCCTTAGTTTACAGCAATCGGGACCCCATAACAACATCATGGGAGTTCCCAATCTTGTGGGGGATAAGTGGACCCCCTCCCACCTTCAAGTTTGCTATTTAATAAATCTTTTAATTAAACCCCCAAGGGGGCGGATCCTTTGGTGATGGGGGAGCCCGGTACACTAAAACCCGATTCACTGCCACGGGGGGCCTCAAGAGATCAGTGAGTCGTCACCGGCGACAGTCAATGTGATTGCAGAGACCAGGGAGAAATGGTTTTTTTGTCGCCCAGCCTCGGGTGTAGCGGGAGCCAATCCGGCTTTGTGGACCATCGGATTATCGTCGGAGTTTTAAATTTTGGTTTTTAAAAAATGGGAATAAGAGGGTTTGTTTTGATTTATTTAAAAAGATTTCTGTGGATTGTGTGTGTTTTGTTTTTTTTTTTGGGTTTGTTTTTTTTTTAAACTATTCCTCACAGAACTGATAATACGGTCCATGGAGCCTGAACATTTAATTGGTTTGAATGTAATATAGTTTTTATCCCCTTCTATCATGGCGTTAATGACAAAAAAAAGCAACCAAAATTGGTGGGTACTATTAATGGAAACGGGGAGGGGGTTGCTATTCTTTAGCCTGGGGGGGGGGGGGGGGGGGCAGAACCCTTTGGGGAACCCCCTAAGTTTTACCCCCCGAGGGGGTTTTTCCCGGCAGCAATCAAAAAAGGCAAGCCTACACATTTTTTTTTAATTTGTTTATTAGATCTTAAAAAAAATAATTTTTTTTGGCTTCCCGTATTTTTATTGCCCGCCCAAGGGAAAACCCGGGAGCTCGGGGAGCAGCCAGAGCTTTCCACTTTTTTCTACATTAAAACAAAAAAGTACAATTTGTTTTACACACTGTCGGCAATTCTTTGCCTAAGCAATCAATCACAAATGTGGCACAAAGGGGGAGGGGGGCAGCATCAATCTGACAAGCTGAAGAGGGAGACTCTTCATGGCTGTTGGAAGTCAAAT
>JARQOC010000005.1:368138926-368493482 GCA_033576535.1 Allobates femoralis | reverse complement strand
TAACGATGAGCTAAGCCCTACTGCGATTTTTGGATGGCAGAATAGACAAACTTTTTGGATCAGTTCACATTTATCCTGTGCTATATGCTAAGCTCTTACATTAAGGTTTCAATCTACAGCTCCGAAGTACATGACGCAGGTGAAACTCTTGATGGATCCAATCACTTATGAGGCAGCAAGGTTAATCCGGACTTTGTGGGCCCTCACCAGTGTCTGTCTTTTCAAAGATGCACAAAGCTACAGTAGACCACATTTTTTTGCACACTTAAAAAAAAAAATGGACACTTCCAGATGGGAGTTCAAATTGACTCCATCTGCCTCATTACTGTGAATTTTCGGTTGGGATTTTTTTCTGAATTACATTTTTCATAGAATTCCTTGTAGTATACTGCAGGAAAAATGTTAGTTGAGTCTTACTGGGTTCCTTGGGATGCAACATTATCAAATCAACAGCCATTAAATAATTGGCTTAATTTATTTTTTACACCGTTCACATTGCTTTACAAGTGGCAGGTTTTGTCCTCAGCTGAGTATGATTGCAGCGAAATCATGCCATCATACAGTTGTGGCCAAAAGTATTGACACCCCTGCAATTCTGTCAGATAATACTCAGTTTCTTCCTGAAAATGATTGCAATCACAAATTTTTGGTATTATTATCTTCATTTAATTTGTCTTCAATGAATAAACACAAAAAAAATTGTCCTAAAGCCAAATTTGATATAATTCCACACCAAACATAAAAAAGGGGGTGGACAAAAGTATTGGCACTGTTAGAAAAATCATGTGATGCTTCTCTAATTTGTGTAATTAACAACACCTGGAACGTACCTGTGGCACCTAACAGGTGTTGGCAATAACTAAATCACACTTGCAGCCAGTTGACATGGATTAAAGTTGACTCAACCTCTGTCCTGTGTCCTTGTGTGTACCACATTGAGCATGGAGAAAAGAAAGAAGACCAAAGAACTGTCTGAGGACTTGAGAACCCAAATTGTGACGAAGCATGAGCAATCTCAAGGCTACAAGTCCATCTCCAAAGACCTGAATGTTCCTGTGTCTACCGTGCGCAGTGTCATCAAGAAGTTTAAATCACATGGCACTGTGGCTAACCTCCCTAGATGTGGACGGAAAATAAAAATTGACGAGCGATTTCAACGCAAGATTGTGCGAATGGTGGATAAAGAACCTTGACTAACATCCCATCAAGTTCAAGCTGCCCTGCAGTCCGAGGGTACAACAGTGTCAACCCGTATTATCTGTCGGCGTCTGAATGAAAAGGGACTGTATGGTAGGAGACCCAGGAAGACCCCACTTCTTACCCAGACACATAAAAAAGCGAGGCTGGAGTTTGCCAAAACTTACCCGAGAAAGCCTAAAATGTTTTGGAAGAATGTTCTCTGGTCAGATGAGACAAAAGTAGAGCTTTTTGGGCAAAGGCATCAAATAGAGTTTACAGGAGAAAAAAAAGGCATTCAAAGAAAAAAACAAAGTCCCTACAGTCAAACATTGGCAGAGGTTCCCTGATTTTTTGGGGTTGATTTGCTGCCTCTGGCACTGGACTGCTTGACCATGTGCATGGCATTATGAAGTCTGAAGACTACCAACAAATTTTGCAGCATAATGTAGGGCCCAGTGTGAGAAAGCTGGGTCTCTCTGAGGTCATGGGTCTTCCAGCAGGACAATGACCCAAAACGCAGTTCAAAAAGCACTAGAAAGTGGTTTGAGAGAAAGCACTGGAGACTTCTAAGGTGACCAGCAATGAGTCCAGACCTGAATCCCATAGAACACATGTGGAGAGATCTAAAATTGGCAGTTTGGAGAAGGCACCCTTCAATATCAGGGACCTGGAGCAGTTTGCCAAAGAAGAATGGTCTAAAATTCCAGCAGAGCATTGTAAGAAACTCATTGATGGTTACTGGAAGCGGTTGATCGCTGATATTTTGGCTAAAGGTTGTGCAACCAAGTATTAGGCTGAGGGTGCCAATACTTTTGTCTGGCCCATTATTGGAGTTTTGTGTGAAATGATCAATGTTTTGCTTTTCGCTTCATTCTCTTTTGTGTTTTTTCATTGAAAGCAAATTAAATGAAGATAATAATACCAAAGAATTTGTGATTGCAATCATTTTCAGGAAGAAACTGAGTATTATCTGACAGAATTGCAGGGGTGTAATACTTTTGGCCACAACTGTAGTTGGTAGACCCGTAGGTCATTATTTCACCTCTTGTAGTTTAACAGCGATCGGGACCCCATAACATCATGGGAGTCCCAATCGTGTGGGAGATATAGTGCACCCCCTTCCCAGCCTTCTAAGTTGCTATCGATCACAGATCTTTTGAGGTTAAACGGCCAACAGTGATGCGGGCATCGACTTTGGCTGTCATGGCTGCTGGAGCCCGGCTATCACTATCCTGAGTTCACTGCCACGGGGCCTCAAGAGACTCAGTGAGTGACGTCACCGGCGACAGTCAATGTGATTGCAGAGACTGCAGGGAGAGAATGGTTGTTTTGTCGCTCCAGCCTCTGGATGTAGCGGAGCCAGGATCCTGTGCTTTGTGGGACCATCGTGGATTATCATCGGAGGTTTATGTATGGGTTAATAAATGGGAATAAGAGGGTTGTCTGTGTGATTTATTTCAAATAGGATTTCTGTGGATTGTGTGTGTTTTGTTTTTTTTTGTTTGTTTTTTTTTTTTAAACTATTTCCTCACAGAACTGATAATGAGCTGGTCTCATGGAGACCTGAACATTATCAATCTGGACTTAATGGCAAGCTGTCAATACTCAGCTGTTTTTATCCCATTCTATCATGGCGATACCACTGCACCAACACAAGCACCAGGAATTGGTGCTATCATTTAATGCGCCAATTCTGGGGCAGCTGTGGGTTGCTATTCTTTAGCCTGGTGGGGGGGGGGCAGTAACTATGGGCATTACCACACTAAGTATTCCAGCCCCCAGCTCATGGGTTTTACCCTGGCTAGCAATCAAAAATAGGGCGAAGCCCACACATTTTTTTTAATTGTTTATTTAGATCATTAAAAAAAAAATAATGGGCTTCCCTGTATTTTTATTGCCAGCCAAGGTAAAGCCAGGCAGCTCGGGGTAGCAGCCAGCAGCTGTCCACTTTATCTACATTGATAATCAAAAATGTAGCAATTTGTTTTTACACTACTGTGACGGCAGATTCTTTGCCTAATGCAATCAATCACAAATGCTGGCACAATGGGTGAGGGTGCAGCAGTCAATCTGACACTGTCTGAGAGAGGGAGACTCTGTCATTGGCTGTTGGAGCTAGTGCAGTGACCTGGAAACAGCCCATACTTTATAGCATCTACCGTTCAGTGAATAATCAGGAGGTTAATGAGTGGCCCCAGAAGTACAATCGCGCAGACCTGGTAAGTAATCACACTGATGTAATCACTGTTTTCTGTTTCTTTTTACAGCCCGCCAGCCGAACCCAAACAGTAAGACGGACTTCTCAGGCAAGTCCGTGTTCAGGGTCCATGCCCGAACACTTTGTGTTCAGTACAGACCCCGAACTTTACAGTTCGGTTTTCCCATCCTCAGTCAAAGCCCGACTTTTGTTTGTTCATCTGCTATGGCAGTAGATATGTCTGTGTTGGGTGGAGAGATTTGTTACACTGGTGTAACTGACATCAAAATAATTAAACCTTCCTATGGTAGAAAAGCAGTGACAAAATACTGTACTACCCGAAATATAAATCAGGACCCTGTCTGTGCCTTAAAAGCAGAGTCAGGAATATTATTTCAAAGATGTTTGAGATTACAAATGTTTTATATTTTTCTTATATTTGATCATACTTTTACAGTTATTTAAGATTACATTAATGGTGAGGTTTCAAGGATGTATTTTTGGGACGACCATTTTTATATGTAACCTTTTTACTCTTTCAGACTTTTTCTACTTCGAGACAGTCAAAGTAATCCAAAGGCTTTTGTACTTACACTGTGTCATCACCAGAAGATTAAGCATTTCCAAATTTTACCTGTGAGTTTTTAAAGTAGCTTGATTTTTTTTTTTTTTATTTAGTCATATTTTTTTTGAATGCAACTTACTATCAATTATTTTTTAATATATCAAAATAAATCATGCAGTTTCATTTTATGTATTCAAATTTGTGATTATATTTTATTGAAATATAATTTGCTAGTCTAGCATAAGGTATTATAATAAAAATAATAAAACACAATAAATAGAAAAATAGTAGGTTTGTTTTTTGTTTCATGTAATGTGTATTGGTTTAGCCTGCTGGAATTACTATCAAATGTTGTTGAAATATATGATGTGTTGGAAATGTGGTATACATTGCTAAATCAAGAGGTGTATAATTCTGTTATCAAATGAATATCTCTACTTTTATACACTGTTTATTTTACAAGTCTAAAGGCCTTTTTTGTTTTTTACCTTCTAGTGTGAAGACGATGGGCAAATGTTCTTTAGCCTAGATGATGGCAATACCAAATTTACAGATTTAATTCAACTTGTTGAGTTTTATCAGCTAAACAAAGGAGTTCTGCCATGCAAACTTAAATACCACTGCATCAGAGTGGCCTTATGACCTCCGACAAAAGACTGTTTGAATAAAGTGGAACATTGACTATGGGCTGAGCTTCAATCTTTTTGGGGAGGGACTTTTTTTTTTTTTTTTTTTAAACATGCACCTTGTGACTCTGGATCTATCCAGCTGGTGCCAACCTATCACAAGTGGCTGATTTCTTGTAAATTCAGCTTTGTTCCAGTGATATGTAGTCTCAAAAATAAAAGGCAAAATATCTGTCATCTTTGAAGATTTTGCTGCTCACCAGTAACAAGCCTTGAACAACAATCTTAGGGTTCGGCGGGAGATAGTTTAGCAAGTGGGAGGGTGGGAATGAGAACTTTTTGCCCTGGAATAATCTTGACAATTAAGACTGCTCTGTTTACTTATTTTAATTTTTTTAATTAAAATACATTTTTGCACTCCTGCGTTTAAAATGGATTACAGCCTTTTGAAAAGAGCTGGTTTGGCATTTGTTCAATTATGCAGCAGTTGCTGTTCTATAATATGTAAAATGCTACAACCTAAAATAGATTTACTGGGAAGAAAGTACCATCAATATTCTTGCAGGGGTTGCCTCCTGCCACCTGCATGCATCTTTTTGAAGAGCTCCTCTGCAGACTGGAGAAGACTTATTTCCCGTTGCTCACCCACCAACATAATGGCTGTTATATATGTCCTAATAAGCTTGAGTCTGTAAGTGATAACTATGCATTAATGTTTGAACTGCAGTTTCTCTCTACTTTTAAATTCAGTCTTGTTTTATCAGGAAGAGTACAGGCATATTTGGCCTCGATCATGAAAAATCTAGAACAGGCTGGTAATTTTGAAAAATAATTGTCTACCTTAAGTAACCATGTTTTGTGACTTTACTTGTGACCATTAATACTTAATTACCTCTGAGGCTTCCATTGCCAAAGAGGAAAACTCAGTTATTCCAACGACGCTCTTAGAAATGAGAACTTTATTTTTTATGAGAAAATGGGATTTTTAATCCTAATGGTAAGTAATCTCTTAAAATCTCTGGTCAAGAGCAATAGAAGAATGCAATGCAAGACTATGGTATTAACCTGGGAATCACTTCAATAAAGAGCTTCAGTGAAACATATCAGCTGCACCATGCAACTACAGTATAGAAACACTGTATTTTAGATTGTAAAACACATTGCCATTACTTTGTTCCATGTATTTGCCTCTTATAAAATGAAGAAACTTGATTTTATGATTGTTTTTATGTACAGTGTTTTGTAAGTTTGTCAGAATGCCATGTCAGACACTGGCAAAGATGTCTCTTTTTTTTTTTTTTTTTTTTTTTTTTTTTTTTTAAATTGTGGTGAAATCCTAGAAATATATGCACATTACTGATATGAGTCCTAAAATGTATTATGTGCCAGTTTTATTTTATTCAGGTTCACAACAGAGTTTTAGTCGTCTTCTCCTATAAAGTATCTTTTTGTTTTTTTTTATTCTGGATTAAAGTAAATGAATCTGGTCATTTTGGTTATTTGTTATTTATGAACATTGGTAACTAACTCTATTCTGCATCCTAATTTTGGGGAATTAAAGTCAGTATTAAATGCAGTTTTCTTTGTGTTGCCTGGAGGTGACTTGGGGAAAAAACTGTATAATGAAAACTCTTAGTGCAATGAAAAAAAAACGTTTTTAAAGGATCAATAACTTTAGTAAATGTACTGTTACTTGACTGTGAAATGTACTCTGTTGAGTGGCCAAGCAAGGCGTGTCTTGCTATATTAAATATATTGTGAAATTAGTCTGATTGATAGATTACAAATAAAGATGCCTGCTGGTTTTAGAGGATACTTTTCAATCTGAGCATAATTTTGTGATCATTGTCAGGAATTCCTCTGTTCACAACAGTAGGAAATTACCTGAATATAATATCCTGTACTTCATCTCTAAAAATGTAATATATAGTGTATCTTTGTCTAGTGATGGCTGTTAAAGCGGTTGGCCACAACTAAGACAACCCTCCTGATTCCATTTGTATCCATCAAGTAAAATAAAAATAGCCTGTACTCTTCTCCTGTGCTGGTGCAGTTCCATTACTGTCTAATCGCCGTTAGACAGGGCTCACATGACATTGTGACGTCACTCGAGCCTTGAGTCTAATCACTGCTGTTTTCTTTTCCCCTGCTTTTGGACCAAATAAGTTAATCAACAGGAAGTGAGGCTACAGCTGCTTGCTTCCTGTTGATTGTTCGTTTGGTCCGAAGGCAGGGGGAAAGAAGCCAACAGTGATTGGACATGGGACCCACCTGAAGTCACAATGTCACATAAACCGCAATTGCCAACACCTCTGGAAAGTGCCAACATGGGAACTAACAGGCTTTTATTTTAGCTGGGGGAGATGTGGAATTAGAAGGGGTTGTCCTAGTAGTAGAAAACCCATGTAATGTAAACCTGAATGTCATTCCAACGGCTTCAAAACTAGCAAAACATTAGCCCACTTCTTTACCTCTTCTGTTGTAGTCTTGTATATAGAACTGCATTTCTTTGCTATATTAGCTAGGTGGAAAGTTGGTATTAATTTTTTTTCTTTATTTAAAATTTCAGCAGCTTTACTTATGTAAAATTGAATGTGTACTACAGTTATCACCAAGTTTTATACAAAATGTCTTGACCCAAGCTCTTGCTTAAGTTCTAAATATTAAGGCAAGTTCTATTAGCAATAAATGTCTTCACCCTTCCTCAGAGAATCTGAGACTGAGCATAGTTGGAAACAAAACTTATGACAACATTCTAGTTTGCATTACCACCCATAACTTTCACAATTTCATCTGCAAGATGTGTCCGTCCTTAACGTTTTTTTTCCCTAAACCCCAGCATATTCAACATGTCACAAAATACTATACATTAAAGTATTTGTTGATCCTACAAAAAAGAATTCAAAGAGATCCTTTGTGAAGCTGTACTTTAATCTTCAAATGTGAACATTGCTCGATCATTACAAAAGTATTAAAAAAAAAAAAAAAAAAGGTCAACATGATGTTTGTAAAGAAATGTTACTCCTTTCTTGGGCCCCTTTCACGTCAACGTTTTACGCTGATCGCAGGAGATGCAGTGGATTTACTGCGTCTGCCGCCTAACCGTCACACTTGCGGTTCACCTGCCGCAAGCCCCATGCAATGTCTATGGGGCTTGCGGCAGGTGTGTCAAGTGCGATATAGTTGCAGTTTCTGCACTTGCGGCAGCTTCGGCCGCGAAAAAAACGCTGCTTACCGCGGGGTTTTTTTCGCGGCCGCAACTGCCGTGAGTGCCCAAACCGCAACTATACCGCACTTGCCGCACCTACTGCAAGCCCCATAGACATTGCATGGGGCTTGCCGCAAGTGAACCGCAAGTGTGACGTTAGGCGGCAGACGTGGTAAATCCGCCACATCTGCCGCGATCAGCGTAAAACGCTGATGTGAGAGGGGCCTTAAAGGGAATCTATCACTAGATTGTTACTTCCCCATCTGAGAGCAGAATGATGTAGTTGCAGAGTCCCTGATTTCAGCAATATATTACTTAATGGGCTGAATTTCTGTAAAATGGAAAGTCACTTTTTTATCTGAACTACCAGTTCTTTAACTGCTGAGTTCTGTATCACCTTATTGATAGCTTTTTCTGTACACTCTACATATGAAGAAAGCTTCCAATCATGTGGTGAAGAAGATATATAAAGACCTCATGAATATGGAAAACTAAATGGCAGTAGGATTACTAGTATTCTAGTGATGCTCTGGCTGATAAAATAATTTTATAAAAAAAAAATAAAAAAGGCCATTAAGTGACACATCGCTGAAATCGGAGTCTCTGTCTCTACATCATTCTACACTCCTCTTCAGTGACTGATATTATTTTTCAAGATGGTGAAACATAAGCTTTGTTTTACTCTGATACTTAGACTCTGTTGGTCTGCTGAATGGTACCTGTTGTTTAAATTTCATTTTTTTTTTTTTTTTTAGCTGTTTTCAATGGATGCCAGAACGTGAGATTGTTATGTGAAACAATTCCAAAACAGATGATTCTGACAGATCAGTCTGCTGTCCATTAGCTGTAGAATTTGATAAATAACATAAACTTTACTTGATGGCTTGATTGTTTGGAATTCTGTATCATGATAAGCTTAATAGTGGATTGTTGATGTTTCTGATCATGTAATCATTGTGTCCAGCCCCCCTTATGATAACTTTTTAACAGGTAGCGCTACATGCTGATACATAAATGGCTCGCCATTTTATGTCCAGAAGTAAATGTGCAATCACTTAAAAGGGTTTCCACTACTTGGACAACTCTTACTCAATCCTAATGTTTGCTCCCAGTAAATTTAAAAGATGCACTCCCCTCCGGCGGAAATCCAGCGGTGACGGCTGTGCTGGAGTCACATGAACTTGTTATATGGTCCCTGTGGCCAATCGGCAGCTGCTTCATTCTTCCGCGTTTGGATAAATCGCATATATCTAGATTGTGCGAGCAGTAGAACAATACTACATGATCTCTTGGAAAGCCAGTGATGTTACTTTACTGAAGGTAAACATCAAGACTGAGAAGGCGTTGTCTGAGTACTGGACAGCCCCTTTAAGTTCTGTAGTTTACAAGCGATGCATAGACTTTTTATTTTTTTAAAGACAACTTTTGGCCTTTTCTACTTTTTCCTTTTTAAAATGATAAACCTTTAAAAAAAAGTGACACAAACCTTTTGTTTTCCTTTCGCAACAACAGCACCCACATGAGAAATGGGTCCACCCCACCATAACCGAATACCTACTGATTAAGGCCTGCTCTCCCACGTCTTTTGGTTTACTGTCCTTGTGGGGAACCTACAGATGAAGAGGATACATGGAGTCCAAAAAGCTGCTATGCGGTACCTGTGGTGATGGCAGAGTTGGCGGTTGCAGAAGCACCTTCAATGGAGTCTAGCGGTGGGCTCCACTCTCGTGTGGTCTGTGGTACCGATGCCATGGCCCAGGTAATGCTGCCATGGGTCACATGGAGGTGGTGTGGAGAGGCTGGATGGAGCGTCAGTACAATGCAGGGTCTCATCATGCTCACAGAGTCGGCACAGGGTGCAGGTATCTGCCACCCTGCATTTACCGCAGGCCAGAAGTCAGTCTACACATGCGCACTGGTTGGGTCAAGCATCCATGCTCCCAGAAGTGGTTGGAGCACTTACAGAGAGGTGGGGTGGGGGGCGGTGAGTTGCTTCCAGGAGGTAATGCTGTGGGTGGTCCTGCATACTTAAAAATAGTCGGATTGCCCGAAGAGCAGTTTGGCTCCAGCATCCTTCCTACATGTAAGAAAAGCAGCAGCAACAAACCACCTCAGGTGGATCTGTGACAGCAGACGCAGCATCACACCAAGAGCTGCAGAGGCAGATGTCCAAGAGTGAGTGAAGCAGCTGACCAAAGGAATAGAGTGGGCCAAGCAGGATCTATAGCCTCCAGAGAATGCAAGATGAACAAGTCGTCCCCGCCTCCAAAACTGGTGCCCTAATTAGAAGCTTCTGATGGTGAGTGATCTTCGGGAATGTCACCTGGGAAGCTAAAATTCCCCCTCTTTTCTGTTATTCCTAGGAAACTAACATCCAAGAAAAAAATCTAAGGAATGTGTGCTGTGTAATCAGGCCCTGCCACGTTCCTATGTAAAGAGATTGCATAGGTCCTTTAGAGAGAATACTGTGCAGGAGTTACCGGAGCTTTCCTAGTTAGTTCTGGGATAGAAAACTCTTCTGGGCCTTGCTCTCCTATCCTTGCCTAGGGATCTAAGAACAAGGAATCTTCATTGGATTCAGATAATTCAGAAAAGACGGAAGGTTGAAAATGTCATCAAAATCCTTCATATCTTCGTCATCTGGCAGAGGCAGATCTGGTATTCCAATTGAAGATATGGATAGGTTTATAAATGTGGTTAGATCCACAATGGGAGTCACAGAGATTAAGGAGTCTAAATCAACACTGAATACATTTGCTGGCCTATCCCAGAGAAAGAAACGTACATTCCCAGTCAAGGACATGGTGAAAAATCTTGTTAAGAAGGAATGATACACAGGACAGTATGGATAAGAAACTGTTTGTTATAGCCAACTCACCCAGGTAGTAATTTCTCCTTGGTTGATTGTCTGCCAGGGATCCGCTCGGAGTGAGGGAGGCACACCTTCATGCATTCACCTAAGAACAAAACATATGAAGTCCTGCGTAGACACCCTTCTGTGCAGTGTTAAAATCCTTTTTATTCCATGAACATCGTTTAAACTTCATTCCATGTCAGTAGATGCCGAAAAGGCCTTTGATAGAGTCCACTGGGGCTTTATGGGGGGGGGCACTGCGGCAGATTGGACTGGGTCCACGATTTTTAAGTAAGATCCGCGCTCTAAACCATCTGCTAAGGTTCGGGTTAATGGAGCTTTATCAAACTCCTTTGGCATTGGAAATGGAACAAGACAGGGATGTCCTCTTTCACCGCTCCTATATATCGTTATGGAACATTTGGCCATAGCTATACGAAATAACATCGACATACATGATATTCATATTGGACAACATATGCACAAAGCTGCTTTGTTTGCTGATGATCTCTTGTCATATGTGTCCAGGCCACATATCTCGTTCCCAAACATCTTGAAGGAGTTTGAGACATTTGGGGCTTTAAGTAACTTTATTGTTAACTATTCCAAATCCGAAGCCTTGAATGTGTCTCTTCCTCATGGAGAGGTTGCACAACTCTGAACTAATTTCCCCTTTCAGTGGCGAAATGAATCCATTAAATACTTGGGAATATGTATCCCAGCAGATCTGACTAAACTCTGTTTCCATAATCGCATGTCTCTTCTGTCAAAGGTTGAAAAGCAGCTAGCCTTCTATAGAATTCTAAAATTAACATGGTGGAGGAGGATCAATGTTTTTCGTATGGATATTCTCCCTCGTTTCCTCTATCTTTTTCAGACAGTTCCAATATCTCTTCCAGTAAGTTTTTTTTTCCAAACTTAATTCGGTCATGGCAAGGTTTGTCTGGGGCGGTTTACATCCAAGAGGCTGAAGGTTATGATGGCTCCGAGAAAGTATGGAGGCACAGGTTTACCCAGCTTCAAAGCATACTTCCAAGCCACAACATGTGCTCGGCTTTTAGACTGGCAGTATAAATCCACCATTGAGAAATGGGTGACGTTAGAACAAGAGGGAGTTTCGGTGCCTTTACATTATTTACCCTGGATAGACCCACTAGATACTAAATTGTTAGGATCAGACTCAGAATTTATCCAGTCGACATTGAAAGTGTGGCATGCTATGCGAATGTCTTCAACGGAGGACGGGACGCTCAGCCCTCTAACTCCGCTTTTTTTTTTTTTTAAATCCCATTTTCCCTCCTGGCTTGCATAGGTGTTCGTTCCTGGGTTGGACAAGTGTGCAGGATGTTAGGCTCAGACAGATGGTGGAAGAGGGTGCAGTACCCTCACTTGGGGCTCGCCAGGAAAGGCCCAGCAACTCAATTGAGTTGGTTTGAGTATGTTCAACTTCATTCCTTCCTGTCATCGGCAACCTTACCATGCAGAGTTCGTTCGCTTCCCGCACCTATATAACAACTGTTTCTTAGCGAATCTCCACCTGCATGCTATCTCTGTAGTTTATCAGGTTGTATTGTTAGACAAACAGAAAAAGAAACACCCTTTCCAATTGGCCTGGGAGCAGGAACTGGGCAGGGAACTTACGAATGTCGAATGGCAAAAGAGTTTTCACTATACTCATGCAAAGGCATCACTGTGCATGGCACAAGGAAGGAATTATAAAGTTCTTACTAGATGGTATTTATGCCCAGACCGACTTCAAAAGATTTCCTCATTCGTTTCAGGCAGTTGTTGGTGATGTGAGGCAGCAACCGGTACAATGTTACATGTATGGTGGGACTGTGCTGTGTGAAAGTACATAGTTTTTGGGATAAAGTCTTCAGGAACTATACTCTAATCACAGGTTGTGTCATTACTGGGTCTCCAGAAATAGCACTCCTTTCTGTCTTGCCGGGCTCCATGAACCGGAATAAAAAAGACATCCTGCGCTTTTATGTATCGGCAGCCAGCACTGTCATTCCGAGGCTTTGGAAATCACTAGAACAACTCTTTATCTGTAAGTGGTATGTGGAAATGGCTAATATCTACCGTATGGAAGAGCTGAGCACTGAAGAGACGGAATCCCAGGAGAGGTTTAGCCTGATTTGGTCTGAATGGATCAGGTTTCAATTTCAGGATTTATTTATCTGAGAACATGGGATTGTAGACCTAATAGAGATGCTATAGCAATTGTTCCTATTAGGGACCTTTCCCATGCCCACCCACCCTTGAAGACATGGGTCTGCTCAAAGAGCCATTGGACAGGAAGCGGAGACATACCTCAAGCGGTCTTGGGAGTCCTTGACAGTGGTCTCATGCCCACCATCTCATCGACCTTTACAGCTAGATCTATTATGGTGTGGGTTGACGAGCTGGAAGATCAAATTAAGGCTGGGGTATAAAGGCACAAGCTGTTAACTTCTCTCCTGCTTTTTTGTGAAAGAGTAACATATCTGGTGCATACATCTGCTGATTCAGTAAAGCTGGTGGCCAGATCATCAGGCTGTTCTAACGCTGCTCGCAGGGCCATGTGGCTGAAATGTTAGAGGGGGATACACTATCAAAATCGAAGCTAAACGTCATACATTGTCACTGTGAGTACCTGTTTGGTCTCATCTTGGATGTTATTCTAACTAAAGCCGGGATAAGAAGGCATTCTCTAACTAAATCCTCTTTTCCAGATTATGGGAAAACCTTCAGGAAGCGGCAAGGGAAGATCATGACAGGCAGCAGGACAGATGGGAGCCAAAGAACACCAGAACACAAAGCTCTTTGTTCGTTAGTGCTTCAGCAAGGGGTAAGAAGCAGAACCTTGTTAGAGTATGTAGAAAGAACCAGATAGGCAAAGCAGTCCTTGTCCCTTTTCAGGGCTCTAGGAACGGCTTGGTATTACTAGGAGTACACTAGCTAGGTGGGTTATGGAGGCTATCTGCTTAGCCTACTCAGCCAAAGGTGAAGTGGCCCTGGATGGGGTGAAAACTCGTGCAATGCTCGTGCAATGGCATCTTCCTGGGCCAAGAAGTTGGACACCTTCATTGACTAAATATGTAAGGCAATGACTTGCTCTTCACCTTCAAGCTTTTATAGGATCTACATGCTTGATCTATCCTACCTAGTGTTTTTGAGATCGGTTTTTCAAGAGTGTTCCCTCCCTAAGTGATGGAAATCTAATTCTCTCATGTAGGTGCTGACGTGGCAAAAGGAAAATACTAAATTACTTACTGTTATTAGGATTTTCCTGAGCCCGTGACAGCACCCACACATTCACTCCTTTTTCATTGGTGTCTGCACTCTGATCTAAGAGTGGGTGTATGTTTTTCATGTAAACATGGTGATGGTGTTATGGGAATGCTGTACATAATAAAATGTATTTTTGTTGCAGTAGTTCCTATCATGCCCTGTAATCAAACTGATGTGCGAGAGAGGTGCTATCCTTTTAATCAGATTTCCTGTCCTGGTGGAGCAGACTGCTATCTCATGTGGGTGCTGTTGTGAGCTCTGGAAAATCCCATTACCGGCAAGTAAATTAGTCTTTTTCACATAAGGTCTGTTTTTTGCAATTTAAACTGGTAATACACACTTGTGTAGGGCTTTTATAGCAGTTCACAGTCGTTAAAGGCTCTGTTTGAGCACTGAGGTATTCTCCCTTATGGAAGAATGTCTCGGCATATTTGGATATCAATAGATATTCCATATTTCTCTACATTTTGGGTACAAAAACAAAAATAACTGAGTGGTAATAAGCCTGGTAATTGGGCTCAAAATCATTCTAGTAGAGATGAGGAAAATCTAGAACAGAGGCAAGGAAAATACAATATTGATAATGTGCAGTGATGGAGGCTCTGTTAAAATCTTAGGGTATCGTTACACAAGGCCATATCGCCGCCGATTATATAGGCGATGCATGCGACAGCGCCGCTGCGTCGCCTAATGTAAAGGGGCGATGTCGGCTCTAAATATCGCCTCTGAGTGGTCGCCTGGTTTTTCAACACTGCTCTGAAACTGTCCACTGTGGGGCGATGTGTATACATCGCCCCATGTAAAATGCCAATCGGTGATGTTACAGGTGATGGGAACCATTGGCTCCTATGTTACAGCATCGCCGCTGGGGTTTGTAGACGCCCCAGTGGCGATGTTGCCTGTAACATCGTCGGTGCGTCGCCTGAGGTATCGCCGCATGTACACACGCGATGGCGACGCTGGCGGGGTGCCAAAAACGTGCGCGCCCTGAGCGTCGCGGAGATATCTCCGGCGAGGTGTACTCGTGTAACGGCACCCTTAGATATTAGCAAAAAGCCCTAAAGGGGTGGTATGAAAGTAAATTTAATTTAAATCCCTATTTAATGCTGTAATCTAAGTTATTTTCTAATATACTCGTATTAAAAATTCCCTAACTACACCATCTACATGATATATATATTTTTTTTAATACTATTTCCTGTTTGCTGACAATTCATTTGCAGGCTGGGATACTGAAACGAAATTTCACAAGAGGGAAGAGTGTGTGGCAGTGACTGCAGCCCCTGCCTTCTCCTTGAAACAGTCAGCGTGATGCTTGTTTCAGAGGCTGGTCTGTTCTCTGCTGT
This sequence comes from Allobates femoralis, assembly GCA_033576535.1. NCBI lineage: Eukaryota > Metazoa > Chordata > Amphibia > Anura > Aromobatidae > Allobates > Allobates femoralis. The sequence goes on along the minus strand of JARQOC010000005.1, from coordinate 368,478,231 downwards.
CCCTGCTCACTTCCCTCTCTGTGTAGTGCACTATGTAATCTACACATTGCCTGCTCTATCGGCTCAGATCTGTAATAATCAGCTAGTAACAGAACACTGAACTGAAAAAATTCAGTATCTGATAATAGGAGTCTAAAAATACATTACACTAAACCTATCTATGAAAGGCTTCTTAAATCAATAGTATAAAAAGTAATATTTTATTGATCATAATTAAAAAAACATGATTAAAATACATATAAAGGGAAAAGTCACAAATAGAATAAATCAATAAACACATGCTGAATACTATAATCTAATTAATACAGAAAGTTAGGTAATTCGTGATTGTGTGTTATGAGGAAGCTATTGCAGGCGAACGCATCTGAGGGGCCAGTGCTAATGTGCTTCATTGCTCTAATCTTCCATGTTTATTGACTTCCACTGTATTGCTGAACTGACTTAATACTATTTGATTTGTTTATGCACTTTCCAATATGTACCCCTTTATATACTGTTCATATAACGCACAATCGCTAATTACCTCACTTTTGGGATTGGTTATATTATAGTATTGTCTGCTTGTGTTTTTGATTGATTTATTTTCTGGCTACTTTATTCACTATTGTTCCACCTTGTATAGCATAAACATCATGAAATCATGCAGCTTTTGTAATATTTTCGTTTCCATGGATTATTGTGATTTGCTTATCTATTACCACTGGAATTTTCTGTAAGGTTTTTCCTCTTTATATGTATTTTAATCATGTTTTTTAATTACGATCAATAAAGTATTACTTTTTATTCTATTGATTTATGGAGTCTTTTATAGATAGGCTTAAAGTAACGGTGTAGTGTCTATACCTAGCATGCAGAAGACCAATGGCATCAACAGCAGAGTCGGTGCTCATCTCCGGCATGCTGATTACTAACTGCAGTGTTGTTAGGGAATGCGTAGCTCCCACCCATTCGAAATTTAGCTGTACTGTCACGATCTGAGGGCTTAGTCCCACTGCTGCAGCAGTTAGTTTTTGTCCCAGCTTCCTCTCGCCTCTCCTGGCTGCTCTTTCTAAGGGGCCAAGGTTTGTATCTCTCTGCAGTGCAATAACAATAACAACTTTGCCTGAAGGCAACAGCTCTACCATTGAGCCACTGCCTACACTGAGAGACATAGGAGGATGTGGTAATCTTGATCTGTATTGCAGACAGGGAACACAGAAGCAGATTATAAAGGTACATAGAGACACTGCATTCCACAGATGTATATCTCTTTGTCCCTGCATTCTAAAGACTACGTCAGATACTGCAGAAAAGCTTTAATTCTGTATTTAAAAATGCAATGGCGGTGGGTTGCTTTTTTTTCAGGCTTCACATAGAGGAACAAAATAAAAGCACCCAAACTACACAGTTCAGCTGTGTCTTCAGATGGACAGTGAGTGGAGATTTCATGAAATCACATCCATTTTCTTGAACAATTTTCTTGAACATTTAGACTGTGTTCACATGTAGTGTAAATGCTGTGCTTTGTCTGCTGCTTTTCTTGCACTGACATTCTGATGTGTTTAGCTGGCCAAGCAACTTGAATGATTTCCTGAAATTTCATCCACTGAGCATCTAAACTCGCTAATGAATTGTGTAGTTTTGGTGCTTTTTTTCTGTAGTCTCTTCTATGTGGAGCCTCAAAAAACACACGGAACAAACTGCAGTTGCTTTAAGGGCAGAATCACAGCTTTTCTATACTATAAAAACACTTAAAACTGAGGATTTACATTTGCACCAAAAAAACATCAAATAAGTTGTAGAAGGATAAAAATAAATCCAGCCAAAATGTTATCAAAGATTGGTATTGTGTAGTTTGGTGGACATGTGCAGAAAACATAAGAGTAAAGGTCCCATCACACACTACGATATCGTTAACGATATAGTTGAAACATCACGGGTTTTCAGTCGTTCAGACGACGTTCAGTGTGACATGTACATGCGATCAACGATAATCTGGCAGATCGTTGATGGAAGGTTGGTGAACCGGACCTTAAACCAAACGATGAGGGTTCATTCAACCTGCAACATGGGTGTGTGTGACACCTCGATAACTATGTCGTTAACGACTTCGCCTATTCAGAACTGAAGGACGTAGGTGATCAAATGACCGCAAGTATTGTTCGCTTGTCGCGGAATCGTTGCTGCGTCGTTAACAATATCTGTGTGTGGCATTTCACTAGCGATCATTGAACATCGTTCAAGCGATCTTGGTCAAGTCAGATCGTTGATCGGGTCGTTCGACCATTGAAGCGTGAGATGGGGCCTTTTGTCTCTTCATACTGCCATGCCAGATGTGCTACTTCCAATGGGTGGGTACAGAAAATATAAAACAGTATTTATGCAATGTGGGAACATAGGCTTAGGCTGGAAACACACTAACCGACTCACATGCGAGCCTCTCGGGCGAGACTCTGATCAGTCACCCTGAGCGGCCTCCCCCCCTCTCTGGATGAAAGTGTCAGCTGCTTGTGTTTTTGTGCAGCATTACACTCCCGTCCTGACGGGGGAAGGCCGCTCAGGGTGACTGATCCGAGTCTTACCCGAGAGACTCGCATGTGAGTCGGATAGTTTTATTTCCAGCCTTACAGACACAAAAAGACTGAGGAAGCTACATAAAGAGGAAAGTTCGGGCTGCTACAATTATGAATGAACAATCCTTGGTATCTGCTGAATGTCTCACTACTAAATGGGTATGGCTTGGGTTGTGGTCAAAATTTGCTGCTGCTAACGCCGCATAGTTTGTCCCTCTTTCTAGTCTTCAATGATAGGAAATTTATAATACAAGTATATTACAAAATAACTTCATTATGCCATCAAGTTGATGGGGAATAAAATGAAACTTACTTTTGACTTTGGGCCACCCTTTAAGATGATGCAAAAGTAGGGAAACTTTTAGACTGTTCATACACGTAAGGTTTTGCTGCAGCAAAACCTGAGGGGTTGAAAGTAAAACCAGATTTCTTGGCAAGAGAAAACCTGCTATTTTATGCATTTTTGGTGCTTTTTTGTTTGCTGCCTTTTTATCTGCATTTTTGCCAATTGGTTACGGCAAAAACACAGAAAAGAATGGACATGCTCATTCTTTTCCAAATGCAGCAAAACCTGTACAGGCTTCAGTTTCTGCAAAAAAATTAAACCAATGTGTGTGGACATCATTTCCATGAATCACATGGGATCACTGGGAAACAAAAACGCACGTTTAGATTAGCATAAAACCATGGTAAAAACGCAACACAGCAAAAAAGTGCAGTCTGTGAACAGAGCCTTAAGATTATTAGGATGTGAAGCAATAAATATCCATAAAATCCTTATGCTTCATTATACAAATAGAAACAATGTTATCAGAAGCACCAATGTAGGGGCTTCCACACCCCACCTACATTCTGCTGGCTTTTATTTGGAGACATCAAATCATCAGAACGTCCAAAGAAACTAGACCTATTTTTTTCAATAGTATTTCTATATTATGTATAACTTTGGACAAGTGGTGAGCAAACTTGACACTAAATATTATAGATTACTAGTTGTTGGCCTAATTGTGCAATAGGCATAATTTTAATATAGCCATTGCTAAAGCTTATTTTTGTGTATTTTAAATTGATATTCACATTTTTAACCCTTCCTTTACATGGTAAGTCTACATTTTTGCATTTTGTTTTTTTTTGCTACCCTTCTTCCAAAAGCTATTCATTTTTAATTTTTTTTTTGTCCACATAGCATTTTTATTGCCTAAGTAGTAGTTTTAAATGACACCATTCACTTAACCATATTGGGAATAAAAATATAAATGCTGTGAAATGGCACAAAAATGTGATGCCATAATTGTTTTGGGGTTTTGTTTTTAAGGTGTTGATGTAAAACTGATTTGACAATAGGATTCTGTGGGTCAGGATAATTGTGGCAGGACCAGATGTGTGTGTTTGAAGGCTTGTTTGTTGCACTGGGAGTTACCATTTTTTATATATTCTTTATTTAAGGTATTTCAAAACAATACATGAAAGGGACAAAAGTAATATCTTTTGCACATTACAGTAATTAATATTCAACTGTTAACTAGGGAGGTAAAGCGGGTCAATGCAGGTAAATAGTAAAACTAGGGTAAATGGAACAAGGGGAATTACCATTTTTATTCATACCATTTTGGTGTAAATTTTGATAATTTTTCATTGCATTTTTTGCATGCTTTTCTGTGTTCTCATTTTTTTTTTTTCTTGTTCCACAGCTTATTGCTCAGGTTAAAGGGAACCACCTCAGATCACCCTAATACACAGTACATGTCCCTGCACCCTAAGGATACCTTTCCAGCACTTTTTTTGTGTAAAATCTTGCATTAGTATAACTGATATAAAGAGTTTATAAACTTACTAGCCTGGAGACATCTGGGCGTATCCCTCCTTCTGTTATACTTCAGGGCTGTGCATTCATTGCATGGCTGTGCTCCCCCTCCCTCTGTGCAGAGGAGATAACGATCACGCCCATCAGGGCAGGGCAGCAGGCACGGAGGGAGGGGGAGCGCAGCCATGGATACGCCCAGATGTCTCCAGGCTAGTAAGTTTATAAAGTCTTTATATTGGTTATACTAATGCAAGATTTTACACAAAAACAGTGCTGAAAAGGTATCCTTAGGGTGCAGGGACATGTACTAACTGTGTATTAGGGTGATCTGAGGTGGTTGGTTCCCTTTAACTCTATATTGTGATAGTCTGGAACATTAAGGGCCCCTTCGCACACTGAGTTGGTGGTGCAGATCTTTGACTTCCAAAATCTGCACCTAGTGTCAGAAATACGCACCACACACAGCCCTGTTTGCACAGTGAATTTTCATCTGCTGCAGATATAGTGCTTTTTGCATTGACTTTTCTATGATTCAGCATTTTTGTGGTCAAATCTGCAACTTATCTGCATGAAGAATTTACATACTGCAGATTATGCTGCACTAAAATACGCAGCGTATATGCAGCAGAATTAAAAGGCACCATGCAGAACAGGACTACACAATGGTGCAAACCTCTTGCGAATCTGCAGCGGATCCACACCAAATCTGCGATGAAATACGAATTGTGCAAATGGGCCCTTGAGATGTGGAGATGCCAGTTTTGTTTTTCTTTTTGGGAGGGGGGGGCGAGTCCATGTAGGAGACTAGAATTTATTTTTAGATTTTTTTTTTTTTTTTTTTTATTTTTACACGTAAATTATTATTAAATGAAATAAGTTTTTTCCAAGTGGACAAGTACAAAACATGACCTATTAATACAGCAACATTCCGCCACGTCACCTTAACAGTACAACACATACAGGGTCTCTTCTCGCTAGTTACAACTCCAGCTCCCCGCAACACAGGCGGAGCCTGCACAAAAGGAGAAATAAGGTGGCGAAGCCAGTTCAATGGTCATATACAGAGGTCAGTTTAACCGACCCATTCACAGGTGAGACAAGGTAATAACCTGAGAAGTTTCATAAACATTAGTAACATATAAACAACACAGACAGAGACAAAAACAAGAGGGGGGGGTAGGTACATGGGGTAAAAGGGTATGGGGAATAGTTTTGACCATTGTTATCTTTGAAAAAATTTATAGGTCAAGATTTGCGGCATAGTAATCCCAAGGAGACCAGATTGCCAAGAATCTTTCCACCGAGTCGTTAAGTAAAGCCGTGAGATGTTCCATGCGTCTTAACATCTAAGATTCTATACCTGAGGCTTTGGAGTGAGGGTGCGCTCGACTGTTTCCAGTTCCGTGCTATCAAGCACCTGGCTTCCGTGAGGATGTGGATCATTAGTTTGGAGGACAGCTTACCCATACCAGGAGCCCCAGAGCCCAAGAGAAACACTAAGGGGTCTAAGTCGACATCAGCGTACAAAACCTTGTCTATTATAGATTTAACTTGTACCCAGAAAGGAATGATCTTGGGCATGACCAGAATATATGCAATGTGGACCCTAAATCCCTCCCACATCTCCAGCAAGTCGAAGATATGGTAGGGTCCATCCCATGAAGAAATTCAGGAGTGTGGTACCACAGCATCATAATTTTATAAATGTTATCTTTGTATGAGGTGCACACTGAAGATTTAGCAGCATTTCTCCATATGGTCACCCAATCTCTAGTAGAGATAGAAATGGTTTGTCCTGTCCCTCCTGTGGGTCAGAAAGTAATCAATAGATTGCCGATATCAGACCCCTGGTGTCCGTATTCCCCCTGCACAACCGTTCAAACTCCGTAGGAATAGAGAACTCCGCCTTACCAAACAAGGAATTAGCTAGGTCTCTGATTTGTAAATATTGGAAGAATTCCCTGTTAGAAAGGGAGAAATGTTGTTTAAGGAAATCAAAAGTATGCATCTCCATGGTCCTCCCATCAATAATATCAGCAAATCGGAATAATCCAGCTTTTAGCCAGGGATGCACCATGGGAGACTCCATACTACTTGGGAGCAGCAGCTGATAGAGAAAGGACACCAGAGGCTCCCCATGGCGACATGAGGGCAAATCTTTTAGTGCAACTAATCCATAACTCTTGCATAAACTGCATGGGACCCAATAGAGGAGAGGTAGGATTAAATTGGGCAGGTGACCACAGAAGGGAATTGGGATGCACAGGGGCAATCCAGAGTTTCTCAACCTCATTCCAGATTTTTTTTTTTAAATGTTCGGTTTATTTCACTTAATTGCCTAAACTATATACTGTGATGCAGATGTATTGCAACACCAATCACATCTAGTTTTCATAAGATTAACATAGTGTTTATCATAACACAATGTTTTCAACAAACCCCTGGATGTCATGGCATCCCAAGATCATTTAGGGGAGGGCCAATTCTTTCTTTAAGCTGTTTATTCGTGTATTTCTGTGATTTATACTTCCCTCCTATCCTCTGTAAACTTCAAAATAAAAGATGAATTCTACCTGTCAATCACAGTGAGCTCCCTGCTGCCCACTCCCCAAGGAATGAATATTCATGCATCAGTACACTGTCCTGCCTTTCTGTGATCTGTTATGTTGTGTGATCCATTCACTGCAGACAGAGGAGAAGGGAGGGGTGATATTAGCTGCAGCTCTTCATGTCATTGTGTGTATCTGAGACATTTGTAGTGTGTGCAGTCACATTTCTGTGTGATTATAAGAACATTTGATCATTTGCTCAGCAGATAAACACATTGCATGTATGCAGGAAAATTAAAGTTTATATATACACATAGAAATCTTTTATATACACCACACAGTGCAGGACAAAACACCACCCCCTCCCAGCACAGAGGGAAAGGACATAACACCAGCTTGGTTGGGTGTGAATATTTGAATAGCACTTCTACAGCAGTTGGATTGTTCCTCTTTAAAAGTAGTGGAGAGGACTAATGCACCAGCTTCCTGCAGGGTCTGAAAATACTTATATCATTGACACTACAAATGATGCAAAAATGATTTTACATTTTTTAAAAGGTCTGCGCAGGCACTATTCAAGGGTAATATTAGTATTATACTGACAAATGACATGACAGTCCCTTCAAGTTACCAGCAGCAGTTGAAAGTCTGCTCCACCATCAGTTGTTAAAGGCAGATGATAGTAATAATATTTATTCACTCGTATACGGGTGCACAATCTAAACACCCTATCATAGTATTTCTTTGGAGTGTGGGAGGAAACTGGAGAATCTGAAAGTATGAGGAAAACATAAAAAAATCCTGGCAGATGTTGTCCTTGGTGGATTTGAATCAAGGACCCTTGCAATGCTAACTACTGAGCCATCATCAAGTCATCATCTGTTAGCAACAATGCTGGCGTAGCTTCTGAGCCTGCTTAAAAGATGGGGACCTTATGTCAAACTGGTATGTCAAATGCTGAGGTGTTCAACCATTCTGTTTACTTTAATTGCCAGCGTTTCAGGAGCATAACAATCAGAACATTTTTAATTTGAATCTTTTAAGAAACATAACTTTTAAGTGTTCACTCACTCCAGCATCTAAAAACATCCATCCTATTTTCATCCAGAAACGTTGGACAAGTTTCATGCTTGTCATTGCGAGTGTGCACATTTTTTTTTCTGCCTAGCATCCGTATGCCTATGTGTTCTTTTTCTTAGAAGCTTTCATTCAACAAAAATTTACAGGACCATTTACAGTATTCCATGTTGCAGAATAGTGATATTAAAATAATGAATGCCACTAGGTCCATGATGTTCTCTTTATTTTTTATTTTTTCCTTGCATCCATAGACTTACAAAGCCAATTGAAGCATACTGAGATATTTTTTTTCCTCAGGTCAAATACAGCTGAGAATAAAAATTAAAGAGCTACAGTGCCTCATTAAAAGACATTGGTCTGTGTGCAATACCTTTCTCACATTGCACTCGTCGAATTTAAACGCTAGTGTGAGCAAGCCTTAAACTGCATCCTTTTCCACATCATGAAATTTCTGCTTTAGATGACTTTCCAAAATCTATAGATGTAAATTACTGTGACCGCATTATCCTCACATATCTGGTATAAAGCACAGTAAGGTTGCAGAGTTTTCTAATCTCTTGCATGTTTTCTGTAACCGTCTGCATACTACAATGAAATTAAAAATTCCTCAATCTTGAACAGAATGAATTTTAGGTAATTTACAAGGGCTTCTTTTATTTGCTGTTTTGTTAGTTTTTCTCATCAGTGTTTGACCAGGTTTCTCTAGTATGCAAAAAAAACAATAAAACTGGTTTATAGAAAATAGAGAGGTCTCCTGTGGTCAACTTACCCTTCTACATGTAATGTGCTGCACGGTTTACCTTGAATGTGTTCTCCGCACAGACTCATCTGGAGAACTGTTCGGAATGAGTGCAAACAGGGAGGAATTAATAAGACTGAAAGTTGAAACGCGTTGATTCATCCACGCTGATTGTTATGCGGCTCTAATGAATAATTTATGCTCGTTGATGTAATATGAATTTTTATTATGGAGAAATAAAGATTCCAAAATTGTATTCATATTTCTCTGGAAACTCCGCTGGAGTATTTCCTCATTGTTTGCACTAATAAAACTGGTTTCTCCAGATTTACCCAGAAGGGTATATTCATGTGCTGTGTTTTTATAGATATTTTTGCTGTGTTTTTCGTGCATAAAAATTTGTATTACAGTTCTGGTAAATGAAATTTTCTCATGTCGAGCACATTATTTTCTTTCTTTGCATCTTAACTATCATTTGATGTTAAAATTTGCAACAAATCAATTTATGATGTTTTTGTGGATTTTTTTTCCCCCCCACACATTCAATTGAATACAAAAAGCTACAAAAATAGAAGTAAATGCCTCAAACATGCATAATGTACACTGTGTTTCCCTCCAAGTGATACATTTTAGTGCAGAAAAATATGCTGCAAAAGCTCAATGTTTGAATATACCCGAAATCCATCTAATAGCATTCTAGTCTGTTTTTCACTTACCCATAGTTTAGCATGGATAATTTATTAAGGCAATGAATAAGGCCTGTGGAGGGCAGAACTGTAGAATTTTTTTCTCTGAATGCTCTGTACCCGAGCATATCCTGTTGTTGCTTTTAATGGATTTGCTAATAAAATGAATGTGTTCACATTGGAGCGTTGTACGTGCATCGGGGCTCAGGTGAGCTGACTAATTTTTTTTTTAAACTAAATGAAAGGGTCCTGATATCTGGAACCATCTGGTGGAGCAGACAGAACAAAATGAGAGCAAAAACTCTCAACTTTTGATGCAGTGACAAGTTTTCTTTTATGTACCCATATACACTGTGTGCAGAATTATTAGACAAATTAGTATTTTGACCACATGATACTTTTTATACATGTTGTCCTACTCCAAGCTGTATAGGCTTGAGAGCCAACTACTAATTAAGTAAATCAGGTGATGTGTATCTCTATAATGAGAAGGGGTGTGGTGTAATGGCATCAACACCCTATATAAGGTGTGCTTAATTATTAGTCAAATGCCTTTCCTTAGGCAAAATGGGTCAGAAGAGAGATTTGATGGGCTCTGAAAAGTCAAAAATTGTGAGATGTCTTGCAGAGGGATGCAGCAGTCTTGAAATTGCCAAACCTTTGAAGCGTGTCACCGAACAATCAAGCTTTTCATGGCAAATAGCCAACAGGGTCGCAAGAAGCGTGTTGGACAAAAAAGGCGCAAAATAACTGCTCATGAATTGAGGAAAATCAAGTGTGAAGCTCCCAATATGCCATTTGCCACCAGTTTTGCCATATTTCAGAGCTGCAACATTACTGGAGTATCAAAAAGCACAAGGTGTGCTATACTCAGGGATATGGCCAAGGTAAGGAAGGCTGAAAACAACCAACTTTGAACAAGAAATCGAAGATAAAATGTCAAAACTGGGCTAATAAATATCTTAAGACTGATTTTTCAAAGGTTTTATGGACAGAAGAAATGAGAGTGACTCTTGTTGGGCCAGAGGCTGGATCAGTAAAGGCCAGAGAGCTCCACTCCAACTCAGACACCAGCAAGGTGGAGGTGGGCTACTGGTATGGGCTGGTATCATCAAAGATGAACTTTCGGGACCTTTTCGGGTTGAGGATGGAGTGCAGCTCAACTCCTGGACCTACTGCCAGTTTCTGGAAGACCACTCCTTCAAGTGATACAGGAAGAATTCGGTATCGTTCAAGAAAAGCATGATTTTCATGTAGGACAATTCTGCCCTGACATGTATCCAGCTACTCCACAGCGTGGCTGACCAGTAAAGGTCTAAAAGAAGACAAAATAATGACATGGCCCCTTGTTCACCTGATCTGAACCCCATAGAGAACCAGTGGTCCCTCCTAAAATGTGAGATCTACAGGGAGGGAAAACAGTACACCTCTCGGAACAGTGTCTGGGAGGCTGTGGTGGCTGCTCCACGCAATGTTGATCGTAAACAGATCAAGCAATTGACAGAATCTATGGATGGAAGGCTATTGAGTGTCATAAAGAAAGGTGGCTATATTGGTCTATAATTTTTTTGTGTTTTTGTTTTTGCATGTTAGAAATGTTTATTTTCACCAGGTAAACTAATATAACTGCACAAAATTTTGAAATAAACAGGTGAGATGGGAATATATTTGGTTTTTATTAAGTTGCCTAATAATTCTGCACAGTAATAGTTACCTGCACAAACAGATATCCTCCTAAGATAGCCAAATCTTAAAAAAAAAAACACTCCAACTTCCAAAAATATTAAGCTTTGATGAGTCTTTTGGGTTGATTGAGAACATAGTTGTTGATGAATAATAAAAATAATCTTCTAAAATACAACTTGCCTAATAATGCACACAGTGTACAGAAGACGAATATCGGCTGAAGCCTTCATATAATTTGTCCCTTCACTCTCCTGATGAGTGCAAATATAGGGATCGGGAGGAATGGCTTTTAACTAAGTCTCATGTAAGGCACCTTTTACCCTAGCCTTGTAGGTACTATTTAACTGCATTGCTGTTATATGATATATTCTGAAATTAACCTGGCCAGAATTTTAAAAATAAAAGTAGCAATTTTATTTTACAAGTGTAGGCTACATTCACACTCAGCGTTTTGGCTGTGTTTTGTGAGGATTCATTTTTGGTGCAGAAACTGCACCAAAAACGCAGCCGTGTGTGTGAATGCTGTTATGCTATTTACTCGCCTCCCTGCACTCTCACGATGATCTCCAGCGATGTTCTCATTCCTGGAGGCTGCAGTGTTCGGTGCCTTTAGGACCCTGCGCATATGCCTGAGTGACGTCGCTCAGTCACATGGTGCACATAGTGCAGTGCCCGATCCTCGCTGAGGGCTGGAGGCAGGGAGGACACCAGCAACAGTGATGACTCATACAGGAGGCTGAACAAGAGAGGGCTGGAGGTGGCACAGAGAAGGCTGGAAGCTGGGAGGACACCAGCAACAGCGATGACTCCATACTGAATAAGTCCCTTCGGACTCCTTATCTGTACACTTTATAAGGTCTTGTTATTCAGTGCTGCATTCAGTTAGCTTAGCAACAGGGGGTGACAGGTCCTCTTTAAGAAAATGCTACTTAAGGGTATGTGCACACAGAGCGTTTTTGCGGCTGGCTAACACGCAGCAAATCCTGTACAAATTTCTAGTATGTCCAGATTTTTTGGCAGGAGATTTGCTGCGTTCTTCCTGTGTGTTTTTACTGTGTTTTAGTTGTCGCGTTTTTTTCTGCTTTTTTGCCATTGACTGCAGCAAAAACGCAGAAAAGATTTGACCTGCTCATTCTTTACAAAATGCAGCAAAACCTGTGCAGGTTTCAGAAACTGAAATCTTGTGTGTGCACAGCTGTTCCCTAATAAACATAGGTTTTTCTGGAAAGTAAAAACGCAGGTTTAGATAAGCATACATTAGCATAAAACCATGGTATAAACAATGCACAAAAACGCACTGTATGCACATACCCTAAATGTGTAAAATAGTTATACAAACTATCAATTCTAAGAGTCTCCCTGATTTTAGGCTGTGTCCCATAGTCTATGGATCAGGAGCGTCAGTCATGGCTCTGTCACTAGTGAGCATTTCCATTGTTGGCTTGTGACCAGTTCTATGCATATTTCCTTGATAAATTAGCTCCATTCTCAATGGGTGAGTGTGTAATAACCCTTACATTTGCAAGATATTTCAGATGAAAATACCTTTCTAAATCTAGATTGCTTGACTCTTTAAACTTAAAAAGTAATTGCTAAATGTTTTTACTTGCTATCACTGGTTTGAACTATAAAACATTTTATTAGTTGCTTTGTGAGTTAAATTGTGGAATTGAATATAGTGTGCTTGTGATATACTTGCATTTAATTCAGTCTATTGATACTCTTCTGTCAACAAATGTGGTGAAAAAAGAAAAAACAAATGTTTCCCATAAAATACATTACAATTTATGCAACATTAAGACTTGGCTCAAAAGTAGTTAATAAATCTGATTACCTTGCTTGCATGTTGTATCACAGGTTTGCACCAACTGCAGTGGTGCAGGGAGCTAAAGTACCATAAATGTATTTTTGCAATTAAATGAATGTATGATAAGGGATGCTCAGGATTAATTCTAATGTGTTCTGTTGATAAATTTGTCCAGATATATGCCAAACTTTATCAACATTTTTTTTTTTTTTTATTGATGGAATAAACTTTAGTATGCATCATACGGTAGTTAACTGTACAAAGTTTGCTTGAACCTGGATTCTATTTCTGCACTAAAATCTTTAAGAGTTTAAAACTTTGCACCTTTCTGGGATTGTCAAGTGTTTTTTTTTTTTTTTTCTTGATTTTATTTATAAAATGTTATAGGCAAACTTATGAGTTCAATTAAAATTTGCTAATTACAAGCCTTGTAAATTGACTTTGCCTTCTCTCATTCTGAGGACATTTTTTATGTACAATTAAACATAGGTAACTATGTAACAGTTAAATAAATGTAATGGGTAACTTGAATCAAACTGTGATATTCTTTAACGCTTCAGTTCTCGGCCTTTAATTTTTTTATGGATGTTAGTTACAAGATTTTACTCTTAAGAGGAATATGTCAGGCTGGCTTCACACTTGCAGATGGATCTGCAGCGTTTTGCAGATGCATCTGCAAGTGTGAGCATGCTGACCGCGGCCCCTATGTTTATAATAGGGCGCACCGGGTCTGAACGCTCTCATTCATTCCTATATGTGTACTGTCAGCAGGCGTATGCCTGCTTACAGATCACACTCTCCCGCCCGCACTGTGGACGCGAGATGTAGCGTCCATGCTGCGGGCGGGAGTGTGTGATCTGTCAGCAGGCATACGCCTGCTGACAGTACACATATAGGAATGAATGAGAGCGTTCAGACCCGGTGCGCCCTATTATAAACATAGGGGCCGCGGTCAGCATGCTCACACTTGCAGATGCATCTGCAAAACGCTGCAGATCCATCTGCAAGTGTGAAGGCACCCTCACTAGGTAATGCACACAAATATAAAAAAAAAATACATGTATAGTTTAATTACTATAAAGTAGCTGATTTGTGGACATAATTTGAATCTTTTGGGTATGTTTGTACCAATAAAGAAATTATTTTTCTGTTATTTGTACCTTTTAAAAATAAAAAAAACTTGTTACATTTCATAACTGAAGCAGTTTATTTAATTTTTCAAGTTGTCTATTACACCTCATTCATGTAACTAAGGAATTGCATTACTGCTTTCTTAATCCATTAATTGGACGTACTGGAATGTCCCATGTTCCACTGCATTTCTGCAAATGGATATAGCGGTATGTCCTGGAAATGGTGCAGACACAGAAGCTGCTCACGCAATCACTCTCGGGAGATCAGCTTACCTAATAGTTGAGATCCGGCAGTCATCCCAAATGTAACAAAACCTCACTCAGCGGGGGTAAAACATAAATTTTTCTTTAGAAAATGTGGTATCACTGTTATTATACTATCCCAAGGGGTAAAGTTGTATTATCAATTTTACCACACAGTAAACTGCATAAAGAAATCCTGATTTGCTGGTTTATGCAGGTTTCTTTCTGCCTTAAAAAATCTGAATAAGAAGCTACTAAAAAAAAGTTATGTGCCTGAAAATGGTACCAATAAAAACATCAACTCATACCGAAAAGAACTAGTATTGCTTTAGTGTGATCGTAGCCAAAAATAAATACCTGATATAAAGTTGTTCTTGCAGTAAGTACACCCAGGGGCAGACTAGCCCACCGGTAGGCCCAGGCTCTCCCACCTGCTGCTACTGTATAGTTATGACACGTGTGTGTGTGTGTGTGTGTGTGTGTGCGCGCGTGCGCGTGTCTGTCAGTGATGCGCTCACTGATCTCGCGGGTTGTGCATCTGGGAAAAGCAGTGATGTAAAAATCCATCAAGACAGAACAGCGATATATTCCCTATCACTAGTGAGCAGCATCTGCAGCAGATGTTCCTGTCAGCAGTGATGCATGCACTCTTTGATGCTGTCTGATGCTGGGAGTGGTGTAGTGACATACTATTCACTGAGCCTTCCAGTGTTAGACAACATCGGAGTACAGTTCACACATCACTGCTGACAGAAATGTCCTGATTGGCTTCTTATCGTTGTGCTGAACAAGCTGGAAGAGCAGTGCTGCAGCGGATAAGGCTAACACTGGCCGCACGGTAGAAACACCAACTGGCCCCAGGATAGACAGTCAGTGTTAGTTTTGAGTCTTCTCCCTGGATGCATAGCACAGCTCGGGCAATTGATTATGCTATGGATCATAAACCACTCCCTCCTCTCCCACACAATCATGGGAGTAGTGTAAAAAGCATAGAGTGTTCAATGGCTGCATTACTAATAGAGGGCCCCCAGTCAGCCTAACAGTGAGTAAGTGTAAATGGGGGCCTTTAGTCAGAGGTGGCAGCCCCTTCCCCTCTAAATCGCTTAGGGATTAATGAGGGCCCCATTACATAATTTCTCCTTTCACTTCTGAATAACTGCACCCACTTCTCCTTGTGTCATCCCTGACTGACTGTGTCCTCTTTCCCTATATTACCCCTGACTGACTACGTCCCCTTCTTCTGTATTACCCCTGACTGACTCTGTCCCCTTCCCCTGCATCTCCACTGAATAACTGCATCCTATTCTCCTGTATTACCCTTGACTGACTGGGTCCCCTTCCCCTGCATTAGCCCTGATTGACTGCATCCTCTTCCCATGTGTCGCCCCTGACTGTGTCCCCTTTCCCTGTATCACCCCTGACTGGGTTCCCTTCCCCTATATTACCTCTGATTGACTGCGTCCCCTTCCACTGTGTCACCCCTGACTGACTGCATCCCCATCCCCGGTATTACCCCTGACTGGATCCCCTTCCCCTATATTACCTCTGACTACTGCGACCCCTTCCCCTGTATTATCCCTGACTGCATCACCATCCCCTGTTACCCCTGACACACTGCGTCCCTGTCCCCTGCATCTCCACTAAATAACTGCATTCTATTCCCCTGTATAACTTGACTGACTGCATCCCCTTCCACTGTGTTGCTCCTAATTGCATCCCCTTCCCCTGTATTACCCCTTACTGTATCCCCTTCCCCTGTATCACCCCTGATGGACTGCATCCCCTTCCTCTGCATAACCACTGACTGACTGAATCCCCTGCATCTCTTTGTATTGCCCCTGACTGACCGTATACCCTTCCCCTGTGTCACCCCTGATTGACTGCGTCCCCTTCCCCTCTGTAAGCCCTGACTGTGTGCCCTTTCCTTTTTATTACCCCTGACTGACTGTGTCCTCTTCTCCCATATCCTATCACCAGAGACTGACTATAGTGTCGGCAATAGAGGGTAATGATGCCAGAGGGTGAGTAAAAGAGTAAGGTCAGGGACTTTAGATTAGAAGCACTACTCCAGCAGCAAAATAAAATGAAAAACACTGGAGAGGTGCTTTAGGAAGTGTATTACCTTGTATTATATCCTGATATTAGCATGTTTTAACACACAATTGGTGGTCTTATATTTATTTTTATGTAGCTACATAGTGGGCCCCAAGAATGATTTTCTCTGGTGTGCCCAAGGTACTCCAGTCTAACGATGATTACACCGACTCAAAGTATAAAACAGTCTTATTGCTTATACTGTACAGTGAATAGAAATTTTTGATCTGCTGTAAAATGTGTTTATTCTGCCTCGCAAGGATCACAGTAACAGTGGGCTCACCGTCATCCTGCACTCTGCTATGAGCATGATTTGTGTGAAGATCTCTAAAATCCATAAATCAGACAAAACCCCTGACGGATGATTCCCTATGATTTTTTTCAGAAAATTATTATTAAAGTTTTTTGTCAATACAGGAAATGATCAAGCATATCACAATAAACTGAAATAAACGTTGAACAGGAGTAAGATATAAGAAGTCAGGCCCCAGGAATGGAGAAAAACAAAGCCGTTAGTGCAACTATTGAAAATGTACAATGGGGACCGTTAATGTTACAATCTTCTCAGAACAGCGTAGATAAACATGAAATTACTATAATGCAACTTTAAAATTAGGGAAAGTCTAGTATATTTCAGAAGGTAGAGAGAAATAAAGAAAGGAAGTAGGGGGGAAGAAGAGAAAGGAAAAGGGAGGGAAGGAGGAGAAAGGGAGAGTGCGGGGAATCCAATCCCCACCCAACAACACGCTCTATGCATCCCGCAATCGATGGGCTAGTGCTGGCCCGTTTCCAAAGAACCACCAGGGAGACCATATCTTTTGGTGTTTTTCCCAGGTCTCGCTATCGTGTTCCATTAAGGACTCAATCCGACATAATCTGTCCATTTCCATCACCCATTCCCGAAAAGAGGGAACAACAGCAGATCTCCAGTGACGTGGGACTAAGACTCCGGCAGCCATTAGACAGAAACGGAGAAGGCCCTTTTTAATGCGAGAGAGAGAACCCGGGATTAAGGAAAGCGTGCAATCTGAGGTTAGGGAGTGTAGTGTAAGTCTGTCATGGTTTTGTAGATGAAAAATATTTAAAAGCGGAAGGCACGGAGGGATCTGCAGTGCCACCATATGTGAAGCAAGTGCTCTCTTCCTCTCCACATCTCCAACATATTTTAGAGACTGATGGGATCATCTGTTAAGAAGAACTGGACATCTATACCATCTAGATAAAATCGTGTCATTTTTTCCTGGAAATTACAAGAGATCAACATCTTGTGAGTTAATATAAAAATTTTCTAGTGATCTGCCTCCGAGAGATCAATCTGCAGATCGTTCTACCAAGCCTCCACAAAGTGAGGAATGTCAGGAGAAGCGGCCTCAGAGATCAAGCCATACATGAGCGAAACATTGTGAGTAGGTGACTCCGGTGAGTGTAAAAGAGACTCCAGCCTAGTGGGAGGATTCATGTTAAAAAAACAAGTATGCCTTCAATTGACAGAACTCCAACCAGGAGAAAGGTCCCCCTCTTAGTCCCCCCGCAAGGGCCCCACCCCGGAGAGCCCAAAAAGCCACTTCGCCACCTGTCCCAGGCAAGGAGAATCATCCGCCCTCCAGCATAAAAAGGTTTGTCTCCCGATTGCTGGTGGAAAATCCAGGTTTCCAAAGAGAGGACCCAAACTACTAGGGAAAGTGGTCAGTCCCAATTTGTCACTCAAAGCATAACAGAATCCCAGAAAAGCCAGTGTGAGTGGAGAGGAATGCGCAGCTGCAGGCCTGGTCCAGGGCTGTGTCCAAGGCAGCCAAAATAAAGGGGTGGGCGAAAGCAGGCCCTCCAGGCACATCCATTGTATCTCCAGTCAATTACTCTGGAAAAGTGTGCAGCATGGTTGTATCTCTGGAAGTCTGGGAGTCCAACTCCCCCTCTCAGCTTTGAGTTGGTTAGAGTTGAAAAGTGTATTCTGGGTTTTTTGGAGCCCCACACAAATCTACGGAGAGCGGAATGCAATTGCCGAAAAAACTGGAAATAGGAACTGTTTGGAACAGATAGAGAAATTTGGGTAATATGTCCATCTTGATGGTATTGATGCGGCCAAACAAAGATAACTGGATGTTATCGTATTTTTTCAGGTCGGCTAATGTTTTAATAAGTAATGGAGTATAATTGAGAGAAAAAAGGTCTCCTAAGTCCTTTGGAAGAAAAATGCCAAGGTATCTCAGTGCCTTGTCTTCCCATCGGAATGAGAAGGAAGACTTAAGTTAGAGTTCCAAGTCGTCTGGTAGGGTAAGATTGAGGGCCTCAGTTTTTGAATAATAACTTTAAAGTTTGAAATTTCACCAAGTTTCTGGAATTCTCGAAACGCAGATCAGAAGATCATCTGCATAAAGAGCTAGTTTAAAGTGGTTGTTTCCAATCTGAATACCGAAGTCTTTCTCAGTGCAATTGCCAAATGCTCCATGGCGATGACATAAAGCAGGGGCGACAAGGGGCACCCTGTTTTGTACCATTGGAAATTTTAAAGGGGGACGAGAGGGACCCGTTAACCCTCAGCCAAGCAGTTGGGTTGTGGTAAAGGGCAAAAATTCTACCCAGCATGCCCGCACTCAGTCCCAATTTTTTCAAAGAGGCGAGAAGGAAATTCAGCCAAGGCGATCAAACGTCTTCTCAGCATCAATGGATAGAAGGCACGCTGGAATATTTCGGTCGCGGATGAACGAGGAGAGGAGCAGAGCTTTAATGGTATTATCTCTCGCCTCTCTCCGCAGGACAAAGCCCGTTTGATCACCATGGATGGAAGCCTGTAGCAGGGGACCTAGTCTATTACCTAATATTTTAGCAAATCTTTTCACATCTAGATTTATCAGTGAAATAAGCGGTAGTTGGCATATGAATGGGGATCCTTACCAGGTTTCGGTATTACTGTAATTGTGGCTGAGAGGGCTTGTGGAGCGAATGGGCAACTGTCTCAAATGTTATTGAATAAGGAAGTTAAAAAAGGAGTCAGTTCGCAAGGAAATAGTTTGTAAAAGCCAGCGGAGAAGCCGTCAGGGCCAGGGCTTTTCTCATTAGAAAACATGGAGATCGTGTCTGTGATTTCTTGTTCAGTAAATGGGGATTCCATAGCCTCCATCTCTTCCTCCTTCATTGGTGGGAGAGGGGTATTAGCAACATAGTCATCGATCTTCAGCTGGAAGTTTGTGGGGGACATATCGGCCAGAGGACCTCTTAAGTTGTACAAAGATTCATAAAAATCTTTGAATGAATCTACTATTTCACGGGGACTATGTAACTGTCTTCCAGTCTTGGAGTTGATAGTAGGAATATAAAGTGATGGGGAGACGAGGGTGTAAAAATCTGGCTAGAGCCTTACTAGGTTACGTGTTTGAGAACTCATAGAGATATTTACGAAATCTGTCCTGCTGTCTCCCTGATGCCGAGTCAAGCAGAGAGCACAGATCGCTTCATGCTTTCAGCAAGTTTGCCAGTGTATGGGGATTCTGGGATTGTTTATGTTGAGATTCCAAAGACTGAATGGAAGTGAAGAGACCTACAATGGCCTTGTTACGTTCCTTTTTCAACCTGGCTCCCTGTTGGAGGAACACCCCTTGAATAACACCCTTTAAGACCTCCCACTTAAAATGAATGGTTGTGGGATCGGTTTTGTGAAAGTCAAGGAATTCAGCAATTCCGCACCACTGATTGGCATTCTGAATTTGTCAGGAGGCCGGGGTTAAGAGACCACGTCCACTCCATGGGAGCCAAGTCTGGGAGACTAAGAGACAACATAATCGGGGCGTGATCTGACCAAACCATCATGTCTATATGCGCGGTCGGGTCTGCTGACAAAAGTGTGTGGCTGACTAAAAAGAGGTCTATTCTACTGTACATATCATGCACGGCGGAATAGAAGGTGTAATCCCTGGTTCTGGGGTATAATAACCACCAAATGTCGACTAACCTCAACTCCGATAGCTTGGCCCTCAGGCTCCCCAGGTGGGTGGCCGGAACGAAGGTCTTGCATGTGGATGAATCCCAACCGCAGTCTAATACCATGTTAAAATCTCCTGCCAATCACTAAGGAGCCTTCTGCAAACTAAGCAAGAGTACGTAGGTAAGCTATAAGCTTACGAGCCGGGTCCTGGTTGGGTAGATAAAAAGTAGCAATAGTGATAGTGTAAGTTGAGATTTGCAATTTTAAAAATGGAAACCTGCCCAATGAGTTGATCTTTGTGTCCAGCACCCGTGCCAACAGAGATTTGTGGAGAGCAATACTAACCCCCTTGGACTTAGCCTCTGGATTGGAACTATGAAACCATTTAGTGAAATACTTGTGTTTCATATACTTCATATATATTTATTTATACTTATTTATATATATATATTGTGAGGTAGCGTTTCCCTGGTGGGTTCGCTTGACAGCGTAGAATGACACCAATACATGTTTTTCACCATTAAGCAGCAGTGTATTCCGAGTAAACTGCTCCTCTGATATAAAATACATACAGTACATTATTACACTCACATCACATAACATAG
Source organism: Allobates femoralis (assembly GCA_033576535.1). Lineage (NCBI taxonomy): Eukaryota > Metazoa > Chordata > Amphibia > Anura > Aromobatidae > Allobates > Allobates femoralis. The sequence continues at coordinate 368,457,331 of JARQOC010000005.1, read as the reverse complement.
TACAAATAACATCACATTACATTCTACGGTACATAAATTATATTGCACATATCTAACGCCAGGTTACCTGACAGTACGGCACACAATACAGAGTACACTGGTCAGTGCCCGTCTCACAGGGCCTCGATCGCCGCCGGTACACCCCTGTTTACGGCCACTGCCCGAATGCTAGGCCCTTCCTTGGCCCAGTGTCCCCTTGGGAGTCCAGTCCCTTCGCACAGGCTGCTAACTCTTCCCAGCCCTCTACACAGCGCTCTGGCTGCTCTGAACCAGGTCCCGACCTGGTTGTAGTCACCGGAGCTCCAGGGCAAGTCAGGCCCCCAAGAACTCCTCGGCACGCGTCTCCAGGTCGCCAACCGCTTCCAAGTCTGCCATCGCCAGACCTCCAGGCAAGCGGCTGCACCAAACACGCCCTCGCGAGCCCCTCCAGGGTCAGCCCCACTTTCCAACTCCCGGTCCTCTACCACCCTTGTCGCCTGGCCTCACGGCTCCATTCTCCCAGGACTTGTCTTCTCTCTCCCACAGAGGCTTCTGCTCTGCCTCCATTCACACACAGACCTCCTGGTCCCATATCATACACGGCCCTTCTCCTTAAGCCGTCATGCACTTCTATAGACCACATGGACTCGTGTGGACTTCCGCCCTCTAGGCCCAGACCAGGTTGCGAGCCACCTGAGCTTCAGGGCAGTCAAAGCATCCCCCAAGGTCTCCCCACCCTGCCCATGATGCCCAGCTGCCTCCAAGCCCCCACCACACAGGCAGAGATCCTGGATGGCAGCCTCACCACCATGGACAGAGTGAGCCCCCTATAAGTTCAGCTAGGACCCCCCTTGCACCCAGGTGCTCCACTAACCTCTCGGTCTGGCCACAGGCTCCACACGACTCAGAGGGGCCGGCGTCTCCAGCATGGAGAGCCAGGCATCCTGCCTCATCCCCCTGAAACATGTCCTCTCTCTGGACTCCGCAGTCTCTGGTCTGCTCTCATCTGCAGTCTGCTCTCATCTGCAGTCTGATCTGATCTCTCCTCCTGTCTGATCTCCTCTGCAGCCTGATCTGATCTCTCTCACTTACACACACCTGGCAGGTTAAGTCCTGCTCGCCACACCCACCTGAGCTGCCAGGCCATCAGCACACACACATTGCTCTCAGCTGCCGCTCATTAGGCTCATGAATCTGTTTGGTCTACAGCACTCACTTTCAGCTGTTAACTCACTGTGTTCCAGGTAGGTTTTAGCACAGCACATCCACAGTAAAAACCGGATACATGTGAACAGAGTCATATACCAACAACCTGCGTGATGCACCCGGCCATGGGTCGCATCACCACATATATATATATATATATATATATATATATATATATATATATATATATATATAAATATGTATGTATAGTGAGGCATGCCAGTGCTATAGCATGTGGCTGGTATGACTCACATGACCTGCAGCAATTTGGGTGATTGCTGGAGCTAGTGGTACACACAGGGGTAATGGCAGCTAAGTGTGTGCATGAATGAGAGGTGTTGCAGCTGTGGGTTTGTCAGGCAGGATATTAGCCTGCCCAGTGCTGTGTGAGGCAGTCTTCCACAAGCCTGAAAAAGGGAGCAGGATAAACTAGGTTGGACTGGAGACTTGGCCTCTGTGAGGATACTGGCAGTGAGTGTGTGAATACTGCCCTGGGACACTTAGGGAGAAGTGTTCCTCAACCGGGATGGGAATATAACCATTGTGGACATAGATGGACTATGTATATGGACATGTATGTTGAAGGTAAAAGAAAGCCTCGTCGTTATGTTATGGAGCACGGTTTATGAAGCCTAGAATAAACCTGATGAACTTTTGTATAGAATCCATTGCTGTGAGCGTCCATTCCACTGTCAAGTGAGTGTCCTGTAATACCCTCAGCGAGCGCTGCCTCAGTGTGTGTGTATATATATATATATATATATATATTTTTTTTTTTCTCTTTTTTCTCTTTTTTTATATATATATATATATAAAACCAAGAAAACGAAAAGCACAGCAGTATACAGCGGGTGCAAGGCCCTCCTACCACTTCACTGGTTGTTGTTTAGGATGAAAAAATGAAGGGCAGCACTTCCTTTAGTGTATCCATGTGGGTTTATTTTGTCCTAGGACTGCGACGTTTCGGCACACAGCCTTCCTCTAGCAGACTGCTAGAGGAAGGCTGTGTGCCGAAACGTCGCAGTCTAGGACTAAATAACCCACATGGATACACTAAAGGAAGTGCTGCCCTTCATTTTTCATCCTATATATATATATATATATATATATATATATTCATATACATTTCATATACTTGTGTTTCATATTCATATACTTGTGTTTCGGTACCTGCTCTGAAGTGAGTTTCCTGTAAGAGGAGGATGTGCATTCGTTGTTTATGCATATGGTTGAGAACTTGAGATCTCCTCTCAGGCTTATTAACCTCTTCATGACCGAGCCTATTTTGACCCTAAAGACCGAGGCATTTTTGGCAATTCTGACCAGTGTCCCTTTATGAGGTTATAATTCGGGAACACTTCATTGGATCCTAGCGATTCTGAGATTGTTTTTTCGTGACATATTGGGCTTCATGGTAGTATTAAATTTAGGTCGATAATTTTTGCGTTTATTTGTGATAAAATCAAAAATTTGGCAAAAATTTTGAAAATTTAGCAATTTTTAAATTTTTTATTTTTATTGTGCTAAACCAGAGAGTTATGTGCTACAAAATAGTTAATAAATAACATTTCCCACATGTCTACTTTACTTCAGCACAATTTTGGAAGAAATAAAAATTTTGGTAGGACGTTATGTGGGCTCCGCCATATTTTTGGTCCAGCCAGGTACAACTTGGCAGCTACAGACTGCCAGCAACCCCCAACTGCCTCGTTGTACCTGGCTGCAACCAAAAATACAGCGAAGCCCATTTTTTTTTTGTTTCTAGAACTAATTCTAGAAAAAAAAAATTACGTGGAGTCCGCCATATTTTTGGTCCAGCCAGGTTCAACTTGGCAGCTACAGACTGCCAGCAACCCCCAGCTGCCTTGTTGTACCTGGCTGCAACCAAAAATACAGCGAAGCCCATTTTTTTTTATTTCTAGAACTAATTCTAGAAAAAAAAAATGACGTAGGGCTCCGCCATATTTTTGGCCCAGCCAGGTACAACTAGGCAGCTGGGGGCTGGAATCCTCAGCATGGAAAGGCCCAAGTGTTCTGGGCCCCCATGCTGTGAATTGCAGCCCGCAGCCGCCCCAGAAAATGGCGCATTCATTGAAGCGCCACTTTCTGGCGCTGTACCCATGCTCTTCCAGTTGCCCTGGTGCCGGTGGCAGTTGGCACTAAGACCGAGATTCATAATATTGGGCCAATGTTAGACCCGCCATTATGAATCTCTGGTAAGTAGTAAATAAATACACACAGAGAAAAATATTTTTATTTTGAAAAAACACACAAACAAAATTTAAGACTCCATCTTTATTATAAAAAGATCCGACGTAGTCCAACGAAGGTCCCACGATCGCCATGCAGGAGGATCGGACTGCAAAGTAGTGATCTGACAGCCCAGGTGTAGTGATCCAATGTGGAGACACACGGGGACCCTCCCAATGCGACATGGTGTCCGCTAACAATTTGAATGGAAAATTAGCTCAAATTGTTAGCGGACACCATGTCGCGCTTGGAGGGTCCCTGTGTGTCTCCACATTGGAGCGCCACCACAAGTGACCCCATTTTGGAAACTAGACCCCCAAAGGAACGTATCTAGATGCATAGTGAGCACTTTGAACCCCCGGATGCTTCACAAATTCATCCATAAAAATGAAAAAGCACTTATTTTCCAAAAAATTTTCTTTTTTCATTTTTACGGATCAATTTGTGAAGCACCTGGGGGTTCAAAGTGCTCACTATGCATGTAGATATGTTCCTTTAGGGGTCTAGTTTCAAAAATGGGGTCACTTTTGGGGGAGTTCTAATGTGGAGACACACAGGGACCCTCCAAACGCGACATGGTGTCTGCTAACAATTCCCCTGCTTGGGGATTGAGCTGCAGAAAGCAATCTGACAGCTCGGGCGCAGTGATTCAGTGGATCACTGTGCCCAAGTTGTCAAATCGCTTTCTGCAGCTTGCTGTTCATGCAGGGGATCCCTGGGGGATGGATCCCTGATCTCCATCCCCCTGCATGTGGATCAGGGATCCCCCTGTAGGGGGATGGGGATCATGGATCCATCCCACAGCAGGGGGATAAGGATCAGGGATCCATCCCCCTGCAGGGGGATGGGGATCAGGGAACCATCCCCCTGCAGGGGGATGGGGATCAGGGATCCATCCCCCTGCAGGGGGATGGGGATCAGGGATCCAACCCACAGCAGGGGGATGGGGATCCGGGATCCATCCCCGAGGGATCCATCCCCCTGCAGGGGGATGGGGATCAGGGATCCATCCCCCAGGGATCCATCCTCCTGCATGTGGATCAGGGATCCCTGCAGGGTGATAGGGAACAGGGATCTCCCTGCAGGGGGATGGGGATCAGGGATCCATCCCCTGCAGGGGGATGGGATCATGGATCCATCCCACAGCAGGGGGATAAGGATCAGGGATCCATCCCCCTGCAGGGGATGGGGATCAGGGATCCATCCCCTGCAGGGGGATGGGGATCAGGATCCATCCCTGCAGGGGGCTGGGGATCAGGGATCCATCCCCTGCAGGGGGATGGGGATCAGGGATCCATCCCCAGGGATCCATCCCCTGCAGGGTGATGGGGATCAGGGATCCATCCCCCTGCTGCAGGGGGATGGGGATCCATCCCCCTGCTGCAGGTGGATCAGGGATCCCCTGCAGGTGGATGGGGATCAGGGATCAATCCCCTGCAGGGGGATGGGGGATCAGGGATCCATCCCGGCAGTCGCGGAGGACAGGGGGGCGGAGACAGTGGGTGGGGGTGGAGATAGAGGGGGCAGCTGCTGCCTCCTCCCGCCGGAATCGGCGGTGGTAGAGGACACAGGGGCCGGAGACAGCGGGGGGAATTCGGAGACAGCGGGGGAAAGCAGGCAGATGAGCATGGGGGCCGGAGCCAGCGGAGGGGAAGCCAGAGAAAGCAGGGGTATAGGGCGGATGAGTGGGGGTGGAACAGGAAGGGGCAGAGGAAATGAATGGGGGGAGCAGGAGGAGCCAGGCACAGGCAGAGAGCAGGAAGGAGACCGCAAAGTGCACAGTCGCGGTAATTCCGGGTCTCATTTTTAACCCCCAATTACCTCGGGGGGGCAAAGCGACCCCCCCCTGGGCTATAGTGCATGTCCCCATGTACTTGCAGCTCAAGTGACAGGTCAGTGAGACCCTCACTTGAGCTGCAGGAGTGCGTTCCCCAGATGTCTCATACGTGAGACATCGGTCGGGAACGCATAGGATTTCATGTCTCATATATAAGACATCGGTCGGGAAGGGGTTAAATCCTCTTATGTTTAGCAAGCAGATGTTCAGTTTTGACATGGTGGTGAGGTAGTGTGGGTAGGGGTGAGGGTGGAACTGAGATTAGGAAAAAGGTAAAGTAAGCAATAGATATAAGATAAAAGGGAACAGAATGGACGAGAGAGAGAAGATGGTGATTCTAAATTCCGCCCTGTTGGTTCAAGATTTCACAAGCCCTAAAACCAAAAGTTTAAACAGAGAAAACACTTTAACTAGGGTCGAAGACACTCCCTATAGTGTGGGGTGACTGGAACAAGTCGTGAACTAATCGCACCAGAGCTCGCCCCACAGCCATAAGAAATACAATCCCATAGGAGAATTATGTATAGTGCATGGGAGAATAACCTATGGTGTAAAACCAACATAAAACTCTAACGTACTATCCCGGAGGCAGAATCGAGAAAGGAGGCCCACTTCAACGCCCCGATTGGGAGCCCAGACGGCACCATGAGAAGCATTTCAAATGAGAATAAAAGCAACATCTATCAGTCATAAATCTAAACAACGGACTAGAAAAGAGTCTCCATCACATATTAAAGATCATGACTATTAGACCCAATAAGTATTTAAATTGAGATGGACCCCCAGAGGCACTAGAACCCCCCCTCTCCCCCGGTCCCCATATGGAAGGCCTTCCAGAGCCTTCAGGACCCCCAACGCGTGGGCCAGGTAACCACGGCAGAGTTGTCGATGCCCCCGGGAGCACCATGAGGTTAATACAAGTCATGGATAGTTTACCTATTTCAGCATCTCAGAATCTTAGTTGTATGTACCGCTTTAGCATGAGAAAAGAAGAAAAAAAAAAAAACCCTGTGGAGAAAAAGTTAAAGAACAGCGGGAAACAATATATCACAACAACTATACCAGATATCATCAGAATGAATAGCTTCCCCAGGTAGCAGGCGGGAGCAGTAGAATTAAGTTCCTTAGTCCATTAAATTAGGTGTAGTCCCCAGAGACCCTGGGGCCATGTTTTAGGCCTCTGTTATTTTTCTGGCCCGACTGCGGGTGGGCCCTCGTAATGTCTCTAGGACCTCTTAGGAAAAAGGTGGGCAACTGGGGCCAGTCGCCTAATGTCACCAAGGGAATGTCCAAAGCCTCGCAGAACTCCGAGAGATCGGCTGGTGACCTCAATATGACAGTCTCTACATCGAACTTGTAGTTGGAAAGGGAAATCCCAAGAGTACAAGATGCTTCTCTCTCTCAGAGGCCTTGAGTAAGGGACGTAATGCCCGCCGCTTAGCTAGAGTTATTTGTGAGAGGTCTGACATAAGGTGTCTCCCTCCCCACCCCCTCTAGACTGTGAGCCCTCGCGGACAGGATCCCTGGCCCTATTGTACTCGTACGACTGTTTTGTCGATTTGTCGTAGTTTTTCGACCACTTGTCTTTGTCTATCCTCTAACTTGTACAGCGCCATGTATCCTAATAGGCTATATAAATACCTAATAATAATAATCGGCGACCCATTGAAGTCGATGGTTTCAGATTCTCTGGCCCTGCGCATTATTTCGTCCTTAATTTGGAAAAAGTGTATTCTGCATATGATGTCCCTGGAACGGGTTGGATCTTCGTTCCTAGGACCCAGGGACCTGTGTGCCCTATCCATCTCGATATGATCATCCAAAGGGTCTGTCCAGAAGGGAATTAAAGATGCGCTGCAAAGCCGGGGCCATGTCACGGGGAACAACAGATTCAGGGAGCCCTCTGAGTCTAATGTTGTTTCTTCTATTCCTATTTTCAGAATCTTCCATCATGTCTAGCAGGAGCTGGAAGTTCTGAGAATGCTGATCTAGTCTCTGGGAATGATCGTTTATTTGTTGTGAGAGATCAGTAACTTCCATTGTTACAGACTGTACGGTACTTGAGCTAAAAGGTGTCTTCTTAATAGCCCTAACCTCTGCTTTACAGACTGCCTCCAGGCGACATATGTATCCCTCCATGTCCTCTTTGGTGGGGATGGAGAGCAGCCTGGTACGGATGTCAAGCAGGTTGTCAGTTGGGGCTGGGCATGCACCAAACACTGGCCCCAAATAAGAAGGGTTACAAATGGCAACTGGGGTCTGAGGTGACTGCTGAAGAGAGGATGATGTGCAACGCAACCTTTCTCTGTGTAAGCTTGTGCTGCAGCTTTTACAGGGCTATCCACCTCTCCTAATGTAAGATTTTGCACACAGAGTGGGGTTTAGGAGGACGGACCCCCACTCCCCCAGCCCCTTCATCTGTGGGAGAGCCACCCTCTGATGTAGTATGTGAGGTGGTGGAATTATGGAGGGCTCTCCCTCCCAGGACCCTAGGGTCTGCTCTCCTCACCTTGTCCCGCTCCACGGCTCCCTGTGTTATCTTTGGGAGAAGGTATCCTCCCACTCCCTGCTTCCAGTGCCCCGTCACCTCACCGGCGTATTTCTCACTGCTGCAAGCTGTGAAGTAGAGGGTCCCTGGCGCCAGCCTCCCGCCAACTCTCCGGAGGCCGCCATGTTGGGTCGCGTGGAGCGTCTTCCAGGGCCTCCTGCAGCCAACAGGATCTTTGTAATGTCAGATTTACCGGGCATCCAGGCGGGACCACGTTCCAGGAGGTCAGGAGGACAGTCTCCCGTGTCAGCCAGATCGTTAATGCTGAGGATGAATATAAATGCAGGGCTGCAGGGGAGATCGAGTAGTGGAGCTCAAGTTACTTGCGACCGTCCCGCACCATGTCCAGGCCACGCTCCCCCGGATGATTCCCTATGATAAGACAAGTAGAGTTATTTTGGATTGTATTTTACCTATCCTGTGATGTCTGTCTTTTTAAGTGTTAATGAAAGCGCAGTCAACCGATTTTGTGCATTTCGGAAAAGACTGACACTGCCAGACAGAGGTCAGAGTCCAAAGTATCTGTCTGCCTTATTATAGTGAATGGATCCCTTGGGGGTTTCATCTCAATCACATAATTTTGAAATTCAGATGTAAACTCTGATGTACTCATTCCACTAAAAAAAAGTCTCTACTCAGGTCCGTCATATGTCAATGGAAATATAGGGACATCCACATTACTAGTAACATACAGGCCCAGGAAATGCACATTTCTGTGGTGAGGAGAGCTTGCTTAATTTATTAGGTGCATGTGTCCAGAAGCACAGGAACAATGTATAAACACTACAATGGTGGATTTGCAATTTTCAGTCAGCAACATAACATTCAGTGCTTGTTTCTGGAAAAAGCCCATGGAGTCAAAATTATCTCTACATCTATGGATAAACTCTGAGGGATGTAATTTCCAGGATGGGCTCATTTGATGAGGGATTCTGCTCTTCTGGCACTTAGTTTGTGCATGCCTTATACAAAACCACTATTTTAGGGCCACGTACACAGATATCTGTGCAGAGATTGTTCACAGATCTCTGGCTGCAGTGAAATCATGGACACATTGCTCGATTTGTACACTGCCACAAAATGGAACAATATGTCCATGATTTCACTGCAACCAGAGATCTGTGAACAATATCTGCACAGATATCTGTGTGTGACGTGGCCCCTAGGAAAATCTATGGTCTCAGTGTCAAATAGCGCTCCTAATTTTCAAGTTTCACTATGACTGAGCAGTCGGGAATTAAACACATGTGGGTTATTGGCATCCTCAGCAGAAATTGTGTGACAAATTTTGGCACCATTCTTACCCATTAAAATCTGGAGCAGGAACAATTTTTCTTCACTGCCCAATGGTATAAATTTCTGTGAGGCATGTGTAGTGTCAACATGCCAACCGCACCCCAAAGGTGAATTCATAGAGAGGTGTAAATAAGATCACTTATGGGGTATTCTGCCAATTTGACATGGGTCCACAAACTATAACCACAAGATATGCACTATAATATGGTGTTCCTTACTTTCTGAGCTTTACACTGTGGCCCAAAAGTGGTTCCCATTTACATGTAGGGTATTGACACTAAGGGAAATTGCACAACAAACTGTAGTGTCAAATTTTCTCCTATTAGCCATTAAGAACGTGGGCCTAAAATAACATTTTTATGGCAAAACCAGTACAGCAAAATCTGCACTCCAATCTGGGGCTTCTTCCTTGAACATTGCAATATGCCTCAAAAGTAGTTTTCAACCACATATGGGGTATTGCCATACTCAAAAGAAATTGTGTAACAATTTGTTCCGTTCATATTCTCCTATTACTTTCTTTGAAAATTTTAAAAACAACTTTAATCCAAAGCAACATTTAATTGAAAAAATTGAAATTTTCATTTACTAAGCCCAACGTTATACAATTCTGTGAATTATCTGATTGTTAAAAATTCTCACTTCACCCATAGATGAATTCCTTGGCAGGTGTAGTTTCCAAAATGGGGTTACCGTATATACTCGAGTATAAGCCGAGTTTTTCAGCACAAAAATTGTGCTGAAAAGTGCCGCCTGGGCTTATACTTGAGTCCGTGGTACTGGCTGAGTGTGGGGGGGGGCAGTGTCCGGGGTCTGGAGGAGGCGGGGGAGGCTGTACAGTGAGTGGCCGGCACGTGGGGCCGCTCATTAGTGCAATGCTATATGCACTGCATCCCCGTCCATCGGCGGCGGGGGGAGTGGTGCATATTACATTGCACTGTGTATGGCCCCCCATCACAGGTTACAGCCCCCCATGCTCCCGCACACCTTAAAATAATAAAACATTCATTTTCACCCGCCGTTGCTCCGTCACCACTGCGTCCTCTGGTCCCTGCTTCTTCCTGCTTTGTATCTCATATGTGCCATGCTGCTCATCCCCCATGTCTGCCAGGCTGCTCATCCCCCATACAGTGTTGGCCAAAAGTATTGACACCCCTGCAATTCTGTCAGATAATACTCAGTTTCTTACTGAAAATGATTGCAATCACAAATTCTTTGGTATTATCTTCATTTAATTTGTCTTCAATGAAAAAAAACACAAAAAGAATTGTGCTAAAGCCAAATTGGATGTAGTTCCACACCAAACATAAAAAAGGGGGTGGACAAAAGTATTGGCACTGTTAGAAAAATCATGTGATGCTTCTCTAAGTTGTGTAATTAACAGCACCTGTAACTTACCTGTGGCACCTAACAGGTGTTGGCAATAACTAAATCACACTTGCAGCCAGTTGACATGGATTAAAGTTGACTCAACCTCTGTCCTGTGTCCTTGTGTGTACCACATTGAGCATGGAGAAAAGAAAGAAGACCAAAGAACTGTCGGAGGACTTGAGAAACCAAATTGTGAGGAAGCATGAGCAATCTCAAGGCTACAAGTCCATCTCCAAAGACCTGAATGTTCCTATGTCTACCGTGCGCAGTGTCATCAAGAAGTTTAAAGCCCATGGCACTGTGGCTAACCTCCCTAGATGTGGACGGAAAAAAAAATTGACGAGAGATTTCAACGCAAGATTGTGCGGATGGTGGATAAAGAACCTTGACTAACATCCAAACAAGTTCAAGCTGCCCTGCAGTCCGAGGGTACAACAGTGTCAACCCGTACTATCCGTCGACGTCTGAATGAAAAGGGACTGTATGGTAGGAGACCCAGAGGATCCCATTTCTTACCCCGAGACATAAAAAAGCCAGGCTGGAATTTGCCAAAACTTACCTGAGAAAGCCTAAAACGTTTTGGAAGAATATTCTCCCTTTTTGGCCAAAGGCATCAACATAGAGTTTACAGGAGAATAAAGAGGCATTCAAAGAAAAGAACACGGTCCCTACAGTTAAACATGGGGCAGGTTCCCTGATGTTTTGGGGTTGCTTTGCTGCCTTTGGCACTGGACTGCTTGACCGTGTGCATGGCATTATGAAGTCTGAAGACTACCAACAAATTTTGCAGCATAATGTAGGGCCCAGTGTGAGAAAGCTGGGTCTCTCTCAGAGATCATGGGACTTCCAGCAGGAAAATGACCCAAAACACACTTCAAAAAGCACTAGAAAATGTTTTGAGAGAAAGCACTGGAGACTTCTAAGGTGGCCAGCAATGAGTCCAGACCTGAATCCCATAGAACACCTGTGGAGAGATCTAAAAATGGCAGTTTGGAGAAGGCAGCCTTCAAATATCAGGGACCTGGAGCAGTTTGCCAAAGAAGAATGGTCTAAAATTCCAGCAGAGCATTATAAGAAACTCATTGATGGTTACCGGAAGCGGTTGATCGCAGTTATTTTGGCTAAAGGTTGTGTAACCAAGTATTAGGCTGAGGGTGCCAATACTTTTGTCTGGCCCATTTTTGGAGTTTTGTGTGAAATGATCAATGTTTTGCTTTTTGCTTCATTCTCTTTTGTGTTTTTTCATTGAAGACAAATTAAATGAAGATAATAATACCAAAGAATTTGTGATTGCAATCATTTTCAGGAAGAAACTGAGTATTATCTGACAGAATTGCAGGGGTGTCAATACTTTTGGCCAACACTGTATGTGCCACGCTGCTCATCCCTCATATGTCCCAGGCTACTCATTTTCCCCCATCCCCCATGTGTGCCAGGCTGCTCATCCCCTATATGTGCCAGGCTGCTCATCCCACATATGTGCCAGGCTGCTTATCCCCCTTGTGTGCCAGGCTGCTCAACCCCCATGTGTGACAGGCTGCTCATCCCCCATGTGTGCCAGCCTGCTCATCCCCCCCCCACTCTCTCCATAAATCCCAGGCTGCTCATTTCCCTACCCCCCATATGTCCCAGGCTGCTCATTCTCCTACATCCCCATATGTCCCAGGCTGTTCATTCCCCCACCACTCCTCATATGTCCCAGGCTGCTCATTCCCCCACCCCTCCTCATATTTCCTGGCTGCTCATTTTTCCCCTCAGATGTCCGAGGCTGCTCATTCCCGTCCTCCTCATATGTCCCAGGCTGCTAATTACTCCCCTATATGTCTCAGGCTGCTCATTCCGCCACCCTCCCCATATGCCTCAGGCTGCTCATTCCCTTACCTCCCCATATGTCCCAGGCTGCTCATTCCACTACCTCCTTATATATGTCCCATGCTGCTCATTCCCCCCCTCCCAATATGTCCCAGGCTGCTCATTCCACCACCCTTCCCATATGTACCAAGCTTCTCTTTCCCCCACCCTCCTCATATGCCGCAGGCTGCTCATTCCCCCACCCACCCCATATGTCACAGGCTCCTCATTACCCCCAGTCTTTTTAGTGAGCACTTCTCATGCTACCCCCATCTCCATACCATGCCCCTCACATGTTTCTTCTCCAAACTGTGCCCTTCCAGTCAAACCCTTCTCCATAGTGAACCATGTCCCATTTTGCTCATCACCCCGATGTGTCATGCTGCTCATCACCCCGATATGCCGTGCTGCTCATCCTACCGATGTGCCATACTGCTCATCCCCACCTATGAGCCATGCTGCTCATCCCCCATATGTGCCACGCTGCTCATCCCCCATATGTGCCACGCTGCTCATCCTCCATATGCCTCAGGCTGCTCATTTTCCCCCATCCTCGTATGTCCCAGGCTACTCATTCCTCCCCCATATGTCCAGGCTGCTCATTCCCCCACCCTCCCCATATGTGACAGGCTGCTCATTCCCCCAACCTTCCCATATGTCCCAGGCTGCTCTCTCCCTCCACCCTGTCCATATGTCCCATGCTGCTCATTCCCCTATATGGCATCCCTGCGGGGGGATTGCCACAGGATCCACTGGTGCAAGGAGGGAATTACACCTTGGTTCGCACAGCACACACCACCTTCCACCCAGACCTGAAGGGGAAGATCTACTGGCTGCCTTAGGCCAGTTCCCCTTTAAAAACATCCAGGCCTGAGGGGAGGAGTCAATCTCCGTAGTGAGTGTGAGGAGAGAGCTGGAACGAGGAGCTGCTCGCTGGGAAGGATCTAGGCCCAGGACCAGGGACCACTGACTGCTGTGTCGGAGGCAAGTGGAGAAAGCAGGGAACTAAGAAAAGGGAACTGGTTACTACAGCCCTTTAGTACACTCGGACACTGGAGTCCGAAGCTGCCAGTATTTAGTGCTACAGCAAAAGCCCGGAAGACTCTGGAGAAGTTCACCCCTGAAGAGAACAAGTAAGAGACGCTAAACTGACCAAGCATAGGACCAGGGGCTATAGGAGAAGCAGGGACCCCGCAGAAGGACCTCATTGTCAGTTTAGAGCAAAGCCCAGAGGAGGCCTCACAACTTTCTAAGGTGGAAGTCCCAAGTTGCACCGGGGTCCTGGTTATTTCTCTGGACTGTACCTGTTACCTTGTCACCAGTAAAAGGTACGAAACAACAATCCCTTTGTGTCTGTGTGCCTATCTAATCGCTGCAACTCACCGCCTTGTCAGCAAAGACTTAACTACTACTCCCCTCATCCATCCCCGCTGCCCTGAGGAAAAGCTCCACCTGTGGGGAGCTGCACCCACCATCACCTCAGCGGCCGGCTGCAGCGCTGGTATATCCGTTACCAGGTACCATAGGTGGCGTCACGTTAACAATCCTCTTATCCCCCACCATTGAGGGTCCAGGGCACGGGACCGGGGATCGACCAGCCATGATTTCCCCATCAAAGCCGCTATCAGCCCCGATACCCGAGTACCCCATACCCTGTCGACTGCCTCACCTACCTCCCCATATGTCCCAGGCTGCTCATTCCCCCCTCCCAATATGTTCCAGGCTGCTCATTCCCCTACCCTCCCCATATGTCCCTGGCTGCTCATTTTCCCCACCCTCTCCATATGTCCCAGGCTACTTATTCCCTTCCTCACCATATGTCCCAGGCTGCTCATTCCTCTACTCTTCCCATATGTGCAAGGCTGCTCATCCCCCATGTGTGCCAGGCTGCTCATTCTCCATATGTCCCAGGCTACTCATTTCCCCCCTCCACATATGTCCCAGGCTGCTCATTCCCCCCACCCTCTCCATATGTCCCAGGCTGCTCATTCCCCTCACCCTCTCCATATGTTCCAGGCTGCTCATTCCCCCCACCCTCTCCATATGTCCCAGGCTGCTCATCCCTCATATGTCCCAGGCTAATCATTCCCCCTTTCCATATGTCCTAGGCTGCTCATTCTCCTACCTCCCCATATGTCCCAGGCTTCTCATTTTCCGACACCTCCTCATGTGTCCCAGGATGCTCATTCCCTCCCTCTTTATATGTCCCAGTTTGCTCATTTTCCCCTCTCCTCATATGTCCCAGGCTGCTCATACCCTAGACCCTCTCCATATCTCACAGGCTGTTCATTCCCCTACCTCCCCATATGTCCCAGGCTACTCACTCCCCCTCCCCAAAAGTCCCAGGATGCTCTTTCCCCTTGTGTGTCAGGCTGCTCATCTCCCTTGTGTGCCAGGCTGCTTATCCCCCACCCACCCCATATGCCGCAGGTTGCTCATTCCCCCCAGTCTCTTTAGTGAGCACTCCTCATGCTACCCCCATCTCCATACCATGCCCCTCACATGTTTCTTCTCCAAACTGTGTCCCTCCAGTCTAACCCTTCTCCATACTGCGCCTCCTCATGTCCCATTTTGCTCACCCCCACTCATGTCCCATTTTGCTCATCAACCCCTATGTGCCATACTGCTCATCCTCCATATGTGCCAGGATGCTCATCCACAATATGTGCCAGGCTGCTCATTCCCCATATGTGCCATGCTGCTCATCCCCCATACTGTATGTACCAGGCTGCTCATCCCCCATATGTGCAAGGCTGCTCATCCCCTATATGTGCAAGGCTGCTCATCTCCCATATATGCCAGGCTGCTCATCCCCCATGTGTGCAAGGCTGCTCATCCCCCATGTGTGCAAGGCTGCTCATCCCCCATGTATGCCAGCCTGCTCATCCCCATGTGTACCAGGCTGCTCATTCCCCATGTATGCCAGCCTGCTCATCCCCCATGTGTGCCAGGTTGCTCATCACCTATGTGTGCCAGGCTGCTCATCCCCCAAATGTCCCAGGCTGCTCATTCCCCCCACTCACTCCATATGTCTCAAGCTGCTCATTCCCTACCTCCCCATATGCCCAAGGCTGCTCTTTTTCCCCTCAGATGTTCACGCCTACTATTATTCCCCTCTTTATATGTCTCAGGCTGTTCATTTTCCCCCATCCTCATATGTCACAGGCTGCTCAATACTCCCCCATAAGTCCCAGGCTGCTCACTCACTCCGCCACCCTCCCCATATGTAACAAGCTGCTCATTCCCCCACCCTTCCCAAAATGTCCCAGGCTGCTCATTCCCTCCACCCTTCCCATATGTCCCAAGCTGCTCATTCCCCCCATCCTCTCCATTATGTCCTAGGCTGTTCATTCCCTACATCTCCATATGTCCCAGGCTACTCATTCCCCCACTCTTCCCATGTGTGCCAGGCAGCTCATCCCGCATATGACCCAGGCTTCTCATTCCCCCTCCCCCCATATGTCCCAGGCTGCTCATTCCCCCCACCCTCTCCATATGTCCCAGGCTGCTCATTCCCCCCACCCTCTCCATATGTCCCAGGCTACTCAATCCTCCTCTCCTCATACTTCCAGACTGCTCATCCCCCATATGTCCCAGGCTATTAATTCCCCCTCCTCATATGTCCCAGGCTGCTCATTCCCCCCATCCTCTCCATATGTCCCAGGCTGCTCATTCCCCCCACCCTCTTCATATGTCTCAGGCTGTCCATTCCGATACCTCCACATATGTCCCAGGTACTCAATCCCCCCTCCCCATATGTCTCAGGCTGCTCATTCCCCCCTCCCCATATGTTCCAGGCTGCTCATTACAACCCTCCCCTATATGTCCCAGGCTGCTCATTGACCCCTCTCTCTCCATATATCCAAGGCTGCTCATTCCCCCACCTCTCCTCATATGTTCCAGGCTGCTCATTCTCCCACCCTCTCCTCATATGTCCCAGGCTACTCATTCCCCCACCCCCCTCATATGTCTCAGGCTGCTCATTCCCTCCCTCCTTATATGTTCCAAGCTGCTCATTCCTCACTCTCCTCATATGTCCCAGGTTGCTCATTTCCCCCCTCCCCATATGTTCCAGGCTGCTCATTCCCCCACCCCTCCTCATATGTCCCAGGCTGCTCATTCCCTTTCTCCTCATATGTCCCAGGTTGCTCATTTCCCCTCTCCCCATATGTCCCAGGCTGCTCATTCCCTCCCCCTCCTCATATGTCCCTGACTGCTCATTTTCCCCCATCCTCATATGTCCCAGGCTACTCATTCCTCCCCCATTAGTCCCAGGCTGCTCATTCCCCCACCCTTCCAATATGTCCCAGACTGCTCTTTTTCCCCACCCTGTCCATATCTCCCCAGCTGCTCATTCCCCTACCTCCCCATTTCTTCCAGGCTGCTCATTCTCCTACCTCCCCATGTGTCCCAGGCTTCTCATTCCCCCCTCCCAATATGTCCTAGGCTGCCCTTTCCCCCATCCTTCCCATATGTCCCAAGCTGCTCATTCCCTCACCCTCTCCATATGTCCCAGACTGTTCATTACCTACCTCCCATTATGTCCCAGGCTGCTCATTCCCCCACTCTTCCCATGTGTGCCAGGCTGCTCATTCCCCCACCCGAACCATATGTGACAGGCTGTTCATTCCCCCACCCTTCCCATCTGTGTCCCAGGCTGCTCTTTTCCCCCACCCTGTCCATATGTCCCAAGCTGCTCATTCCCCTACCTCACCATTTCTTCCATGCTGCTCATTCCCCTACCTCCCCATATGTCCCAGGCTACTCATTCCTCCTCTCCTCATATGTCCCAAGCTATTCATTCCCCCTCCCCATATGTCCCAGTCTGCTCATTACCCCCCCCCTCTCCATATGTCACAGGCTGTTCATTCCCCTACCTCTCCATATGTCCCAGGCTGCTCAATGTTCCTCTCCCCATGTGTGCCAGGCTGCTAATTCCCCCCTCCCCATATGTGCCAGGCTGCTCATCCCCCATGTGTGACAGGCTGCTCATCTCCCATATGTGCCAGCCTGCTCATCCCCCATGTGTGCCAGGCTGCTCATTCCTCCATGTGTGCCAGGCTGCTCATTCCCCCCACTCTCTCCATAAATCCCAGGCTGCTCATTTCCCTACCCCACATATGTCCCAGGCTCCTCATTCTCCTACATCCCCATATGTTCCAGGCTGTTCATTCCCCACCACTCCTCATATGTCCCAGCTGCTCATTCCCCTCCTTCTCATATGTCCCAGGCTGCGCATTCCCCCCCTATATGTCCCAAGTTGCTCATTCCCCCCCTCTCTAAATGTTCCAGGCTGCTCATCCCCCCCATACGTGCCATGCTGCTCATCCCCCATATGTGCCATGCTGCTCATCCCCCATATGTGCCAGGCTGCTCATCTCCCATGTGTGCCAGGCTGCTCATCCCCCATGTGTGCCAGGCTGCTCATCCCCCATGTGTGCCAGGCTGCTCATCCCCCATGTGTGCCAGGCTGCTCATCCCCCATGTGTGCCAGGCTGCTCATCCCCCATATGTGCTATGCTGCTCTTCCCCCATATGAGCCAGGCTGCTCATCCCCCATATGTGCCAGGCTGCTCATCCTCCATGTGTGCCAGGCTGCTCATCTCCCATATGTGCCACACTGCTGATCACCCATACGTCCTAGGCTACTCATTTTCCCCCATCCCCCATGTGTGCCAGGCTGCTCATCCTGCATGTGTGCCAGGCTGCTCATCCCCCATATGTGCTATGCTGCTTATCACCCATAAGTGCTATGCTGCTCATCCCCCATATGTACCAGGCTGCTCATCCTCCATGTGTGCCAGGCTGCTAATCCCCATGTGTGCTAGGCTGCTCATCCCTCATAGTATCCAGGCTGCTCATCCCCCATATGTGCCACGCTGCTCATCCCCCATACATCCCAGGCTACTCATTTTCCCCCATCCCCCATGTGTGCCAGGCTGCTCATCCCCCATATGTGCCAGGCTGCTCATCCCCCATGTGTGCCAGGCTGCTCATCCCCCATGTGTGCCAGGCTGCTCAACTCCCATGTGTGCCAGGCTGCTCATCCCCCATGTGTGCCAGGCTGCTCATCCCCCATGTGTGCCAGGCTGCTCATCCCCCATGTGTGCCAGGCTGCTCATCCCCCATGTGTGCCAGGCTGCTCATCCCCCACATGTGCTATGCTGCTCTTCCCCCATATGAGCCAGGCTGCCCATCCTCCATGTGTGCCAGGCTACTCATCTCCCATATGTGCCAGGCTGCTCATCCCCCATGTGTGCCAGGCTGCTCATCCCCCATGTGTGCCAGGCTGCTCATCCCCCATGTGTGCCAGGCTGCTCATCCCCCATATGAGCCAGGCTGCTCATCCTCCATGTGTGCCAGGCTGCTCATCCTCCATGTGTGCCAGGCTGCTCATCTCCCATATGTGCCAGGCTGCTCATCCCCCATATGTGCCACGCTGCTCATCCCCCATACGTCCCAGGCTACTCATTTTCCCCCATCCCCCATGTGTGCCAGGCTGCTCATCCCCCATGTGTGCCAGGCTGCTCATCCCCCATGTGTGCCAGGCTGCTCATCCCCCATGTGTGCCAGGCTGCTCATCCCCCATGTGTGCCAGGCTGCTCATCCTCCATGTGTGCCAGGCTGCTCATCCCCATGTGTGCTAGGCTGCTCATCCCCCATAGGTGCCAGGCTGCTCATCCCCCATATGTGCCACGCTGCTCATTCCCCCCACTCACTCCATATGTCTCAAGCTGCTCATTCCCTACCTCCCCATATGCCCCAGGCTGCTCTTTTTCCCCCTCAGATGTTCACGCCTACTATTATTCCCCTCTTTAAATGTCTCAGGCTGTTCATTTTCCCCATCCTCATATGTCACAGGCTGCTCAATACTCCCCCATAAGTCCCAGGCTGCTCACTCCGCCACCCTCCCCATATGTAACAAGCTGCTCATTCCCCCACCCTTCCCAAAATGTCCCAGGCTGCTCATTCCCTCCACCCTTCCCATATGTCCCAAGCTGCTCATTCCCCCCATCCTCTCCATTATGTCCCAGGCTGTTCATTCCCTACATCTCCATATGTCCCAGGCTACTCATTCCCCCACTCTTCCCATGTGTGCCAGGCAGCTCATCCCGCATATGACCCAGGCTTCTCATTCCCCTCCCCCCATATGTCCCAGGCTGCTCATTCCCCCCACCCTCTCCATATGTCCCAGGCTGCTCATTCCCCCCACTCTCTCCTTATGTCCCAGGCTACTCAATCCTCCTCTCCTCATACTTCCAGACTGCTCATCCCCCATATGTCCCAGGCTATTAATTCCCCCTCCTCATATGTCCCAGGCTGCTCATTCCCCCCATCCTCTCCATATGTCCCAGGCTGCTCATTCCCCCCACCCTCTTCATATGTCTCAGGCTGTCCATTCCGATACCTCCACATATGTCCCAGGTACTCAATCCCCCCTCCCCATATGTCTCAGGCTGCTCATTCCCCCCTCCCCATATGTTCCAGGCTGCTCATTACAACCCTCCCCTATATGTCCCAGGCTGCTCATTGACCCCTCTCTCTCCATATATCCAAGGCTGCTCATTCCCCCACCTCTCCTCATATGTTCCAGGCTGCTCATTCTCCCACCCTCTCCTCATATGTCCCAGGCTACTCATTCCCCCACCCCTCCTCATATGTCTCAGGCTGCTCATTCCCTCCCTCCTTATATGTTCCAAGCTGCTCATTCCTCACTCTCCTCATATGTCCCAGGTTGCTCATTTCCCCCCTCCCCATATGTTCCAGGCTGCTCATTCCCCCACCCCTCCTCATATGTCCCAGGCTGCTCATTCCCTTTCTCCTCATATGTCCCAGGTTGCTCATTTCCCCTCTCCCCCATATGTCCCAGGCTGCTCATTCCCTCCCCCTCCTCATATGTCCCTGACTGCTCATTTTCCCCCATCCTCATATGTCCCAGGCTACTCATTCCTCCCCCATTAGTCCCAGGCTGCTCATTCCCCCACCCTTCCAATATGTCCCAGACTGCTCTTTTTCCCCACCCTGTCCATATCTCCCCAGCTGCTCATTCCCCTACCTCCCCATTTCTTCCAGGCTGCTCATTCTCCTACCTCCCCATGTGTCCCAGGCTTCTCATTCCCCCCTCCCAATATGTCCTAGGCTGCCCTTTCCCCCATCCTTCCCATATGTCCCAAGCTGCTCATTCCCTCACCCTCTCCATATGTCCCAGACTGTTCATTACCTACCTCCCATTATGTCCCAGGCTGCTCATTCCCCCACTCTTCCCATGTGTGCCAGGCTGCTCATTCCCCCACCCGAACCATATGTGACAGGCTGTTCATTCCCCCACCCTTCCCATCTGTGTCCCAGGCTGCTCTTTTCCCCCACCCTGTCCATATGTCCCAAGCTGCTCATTCCCCTACCTCACCATTTCTTCCATGCTGCTCATTCCCCTACCTCCCCATATGTCCCAAGCTATTAATTCCCCCTCCCCATATGTCCCAGTCTGCTCATTACCCCCCCCTCTCCATATGTCACAGGCTGTTCATTCCCCTACCTCTCCATATGTCCCAGGCTGCTCAATGTTCCTCTCCCCATGTGTGCCAGGCTGCTAATTCCCCCCTCCCCATATGTGCCAGGCTGCTCATCCCCCATGTGTGACAGGCTGCTCATCTCCAATATGTGCCAGCCTGCTCATCCCCCATGTGTGCCAGGCTGCTCATTCCTCCATGTGTGCCAGGCTGCTCATTCCCCCCACTCTCTCCATAAATCCCAGGCTGCTCATTTCCCTACCCCACATATGTCCCAGGCTCCTCATTCTCCTACATCCCCATATGTTCCAGGCTGTTCATTCCCCCTCCTTCTCATATGTCCCAGGCTGCGCATTCCCCCCCTATATGTCCCAAGTTGCTCATTCCCCCCCTCTCTAAATGTTCCAGGCTGCTCATCCCCCCCATACGTGCCATGCTGCTCATCCCCCATATGTGCCATGCTGCTCATCCCCCATATGTGCCAGGCTGCTCATCTCCCATGTGTGCCAGGCTGCTCATCCCCCATGTGTGCCAGGCTGCTCATCCCCCATGTGTGCCAGGCTGCTCATCCCCCATGTGTGCCAGGCTGCTCATCCCCCATGTGTGCCAGGCTGCTCATCCCCCATATGTGCTATGCTGCTCTTCCCCCATATGAGCCAGGCTGCTCATCCCCCATATGTGCCAGGCTGCTCATCCTCCATGTGTGCCAGGCTGCTCCTCTCCCATATGTGCCACACTGCTGATCACCCATACGTCCTAGGCTACTCATTTTCCCCCATCCCCCATGTGTGCCAGGCTGCTCATCCTGCATGTGTGCCAGGCTGCTCATCCCCCATATGTGCTATGCTGCTTATCACCCATAAGTGCTATGCTGCTCATCCCCCATATGTACCAGGCTGCTCATCCTCCATGTGTGCCAGGCTGCTAATCCCCATGTGTGCTAGGCTGCTCATCCCTCATAGTATCCAGGCTGCTCATCCCCCATATGTGCCACGCTGCTCATCCCCCATACATCCCAGGCTACTCATTTTCCCCCATCCCCCATGTGTGCCAGGCTGCTCATCCCCCATATGTGCCAGGCTGCTCATCCCCCATGTGTGCCAGGCTGCTCATCCCCCATGTGTGCCAGGCTGCTCAACCCCCATGTGTGCCAGGCTGCTCATCCCCCATGTGTGCCAGGCTGCTCATCCCCCATGTGTGCCAGGCTGCTCATCCCCCATGTGTGCCAGGCTGCTCATCCCCCATGTGTGCCAGGCTGCTCATCCCCCACATGTGCTATCTGCTCTTCCCCCATATGAGCCAGGCTGCCCATCCTCCATGTGTGCCAGGCTACTCATCTCCCATATGTGCCAGGCTGCTCATCCCCCATGTGTGCCAGGCTGCTCATCCCCCATGTGTGCCAGGCTGCTCATCCCCCATGTGTGCCAGGCTGCTCATCCCCCATATGAGCCAGGCTGCTCATCCTCCATGTGTGCCAGGCTGCTCATCCTCCATGTGTGCCAGGCTGCTCATCTCCCATATGTGCCAGGCTGCTCATCCCCCATATGTGCCACGCTGCTCATCCCCCATACGTCCCAGGCTACTCATTTTCCCCCATCCCCCATGTGTGCCAGGCTGCTCATCCCCCATGTGTGCCAGGCTGCTCATCCCCCATGTGTGCCAGGCTGCTCATCCCCCATGTGTGCCAGGCTGCTCATCCCCCATGTGTGCCAGGCTGCTCATCCTCCATGTGTGCCAGGCTGCTCATCCCCATGTGTGCTAGGCTGCTCATCCCCCATAGGTGCCAGGCTGCTCATCCCCCATATGTGCCACGCTGCTCATCCCCCATACGTCCCAGGCTACTCATTTTCCCCCATCCCCCATGTGTGCCAGGCTGCTCATCCCCCATATGTGCCAGGCTGCTCATCCTACATGTGTGCCAGGCTGCTCATCCCCCATGTGTGCCAGCCTGCTCATCCCCCCACTCTCTCCATAAATCCCAGGCTGCTCATTTCCCTACCCCCCATATGTCCCAGGCTGCTCATTCTTCTACATCCCCATATGTCCCAGGCTGTTCATTCTCCCCACTCTCTCCTTATGTCCCAGGCTACTCAATCCTCCTCTCCTCATATGTATCAGACTGCTCATCCCCCATATGTCCCAGGCTATTAATTCCCCCCTCCTCATATGTCCCAGGCTGCTCATTCCCCCCATCTTCTCCATATGTCTCAGGATGCTCATTCCCCCCACCTTCTTCATATGTCACAGACTGTCCATTCCGATACTTTCCCATATGTCCCAGGCTACTCATTCTCCCTCCCCATATGTCTCAGGCTGCTCATTCGCCCCTCCTCATATGTTCCAGGCTGCTCATTCCCCCACACCTCCTCATATGTCCCAGGCTGCTCATTCCCCCACCCCTCCTCATATGTCCCAGGCTGCTCATTCTCTCCCTCCTCATATATCCCAGGTTGCTCATTCCCCTCTCCCCATATGTCCCAGGCTGCTCATTCCCTCCCCCTTTTCATATGTCCCTGATTGCTCATTCTCTCCTCCCTCATATATCCCAGGTTGCTCATTCCCCCTCTCCCCATATGTCCCAGGCTACTCATTCCTCCCCCATATGCCCCAGACTGCTCATTCCCCCACCCTCCCCATATGTGACAGGCTGCTCATTCCCCCACCCTTCCAATATGTCCCAGGCTGCTCTTTTTCCCTATCCTGTCCATATGTCCCAAGCTGCTCATTCCCCCTACCTCCCCATTTCTTCCAAGCTGCTCATTCCCACCTCCTAATATGTCCTAGGCTGCCCTTTTCCCCATCCTTCCCATATGTCCCAAGCTGCTCATTCCCTCACCCTCTCCATATGTCCCAGGCTGTTCATTACCTACCTCCCCTTATGTCCCAGGCTGCTCATTTCCCCACTCTTCCCATGTGTGCCAGGCTGCTCATTCCCCCACCCGAACCATATGTGACAGGCTGTTCATTCCCCCACCCTTCCCATCTGTCCCAGGCTGCTCTTTTCCACCACCCTGTCCATATGTCCCAAGCTGCTCATTCCCCAACCTCTCCATATGTCCCAGACTGCTCATTCCTCCTCTCCTCATATGTCCCAAGCTATTCATTCCCCCTCCCCATATGTCCCAGTCTGCTCATTACCCACACCCTCTCCAAATGTCACAGGCTGTTTATTCCCCTACCTCTCCATATGTCCCAGGCTGTTCAATTTTCCCCTCCCCATGTGTGCCAGGCTGCTAATTCCCCCCTTCCCATATGTGCCAGGCTGCTCATCCCCCATATGTGCCACGCTGCTCATCCCCCATGTGTGCCACGCTGCTCATCCCCCATATGTGCCATGCTGCTCATCCCCCATACATCCCAGGCTACTCATTTTCCCCCATGTGTGCCAGGCTGCTCATTCCCCATAGGTGCTAGGCTGCTCATCCCCCATGTGTGCCAGGCTGCTCATCCCCCATGTGTGACAGGCTGCTCATCCCCCATGTGTGCCAGCCTACTCATCCCCCATGTGTGCCAGGCAGCTCATTCCCCCCACTCTCTCCATAAATCCCAGGCTGCTCATTTGCCTATGTGGCGCCCCTGCGTACAGGTGGCCACAGAAGGGTACTGCAGCCAGGCAGTTAGGACATAGTAAACAGTACACCCTCACAGCCCACATCCCCACGTATAGAGAGGGTTCACATCCAGCTCTGAGGTTAGGCACTATATGAGACCGGAGGAGTGGTGGATGAGGAGTGGGTTGGGCACACCAGAAGGTCAGGTGACTGACAGTATATATAGAGAGGGGGAGGAGTGAAGGAAGTTAGTAGGCTGAAGTAGCTGAGAAGCAAAGACCAAGAGCAGCAGAGTGAGCTGAGATAGGAAGGCTACAGAACAGCAGGAGGTTGAGCTGAAGCTGAGCAGGAGAGAGCCATACGTCCTGGAAGAGCCTAAGCTGAGGAGCGCAGACCCGTACTGAGCCAATGCGAGCCAGATGGGGAGGAAAGCCCATCCAAGAAGCTGAAACCACCAGGAGTGTGAGAGAGCCGAGAGGGACGGTGTAACCCGGGGCCCTAGAATTACAGCTCAAGCAACCAACTGCAGGCGGGGTAGCCCTCATATATACTGGAAGGAACACAGAGGAAGGAGCCTGGTAGTTTAATGCTGTAGACTACTGCAGGCTGGGCAAAGGCAGAGTGTCAGCTCTGAAGGGGACCGACGATTCACCCGGTATCCCCAGATTCACTGACGGGGAGCTTTAGTTTCAAGCTGGAGTTCCTAACCCAAAGAACAGGCAGCACAGTGACACACTAGGACTCACAGAAGCCCGAGTCACCGCTATACTGTTCAGCGTCCGCATACACCCGTGTAAGACGGAGAAAGAGAGTAATAGCCCGGAAAGGCACACTGAAAGACTGTGTGAGGGGTCACAAGGAGAGAGGAGCCTGGCTGCAGGAGAGGAAGGAACCCGGAAAGGGAGTAGAAAGCAACCGTGTACTTGAACTGTGAATAACCTGTAACTTGCTTGAAGAAGAACAACTTAAGTAAAGCTTTGGAAACCCTGCATTGCCTCTCTTGCCTGCTTCCATCTGCAGACCCTTTCTCCCATACAGGCTGTATCAAGAAGATCTCAACCTGCAGAGCCACAGCCTGTCAGCACCAACGCTGAGGAGAGATCCCTGCAGCGTCTGCAAGTAAGTGTGCTCCAGCAACACACACACACCAACAGACTTTAACTCCTTACTGCCCCGGGGGATACAGTTCTCCCCACTAGAAGTATACCATCCCCGCTGCCATTCCATCACCCCCGGAGGTTCTGCAGCAGCTGCGGCCCCATAGCTGGCCGCACCAAGTGGGTGGCGTCACCCGTGACATATCCCTTGTAAATATTCCCCTTTTATTGTGCTGAGCCAGGGACACGGTCCGGACCAGGCCACCAGTGACATCCCCAGCAGCAGATCGGTCCGGTACCGAGTACCCCACGTCCCTTGGGGCTCCACACCTACCCCCCATATGTCCCAGGCTCCTCATTCTCCTACATCCCCATATGTCCCAGGCTGCTCATTCCCCCACCCCTCCTCATATTTCCTGGCTGCTCATTTTTCCCCTCAGATGTCCGAGGCTGCTCATTCCCCCCTCCTCATATGTCCCAGGCTGATAATGACTCCCCTATATGTCCCAGGCTGCTCATTTTGACACCCTCCCATATGTCCCAGGCTGCTCATTTTCCCCCTCCCTATATGTCCGAGGCTGCTCATTCCCCTACCTCTCAATATTTCCCAGGCTGCTCATCCCCTCCTTCTCATATGTCCCAGGCTGTGCATTCCCCACCATATGTCCCAGGTTGCTTATTCCCCCCCCCCATATGTCCCAAGTTGCTCACTCCCCCCCTATATGTCCCAGGCTGCTCATTCCCCCCTCCCCATATTTGCCTGGCTGTTCATTCCCTACCTTCCCATATGTCCCAGGCTGCTCATTTCTTCACTCTTCCCATATGTGTTAGGCTGCTGATCCCCCATGTGTGCCACGCTGCTCATCCCCCATATGTGCCACGCTGCTCATCCCCCATACGTCCCAGGCTACTCATTTTCCCCCATGTGTGCCAGGCTGCTCATTCCCCATAGGTGCCAGGCTGCTCATCCCACATGAGTGCCAGGCTGCTCATGCCCCATGTGTGCCAGGCTGCTCATCCCCCATGTGTGACAGGCTGCTCATCCCCTATGTGTGCCAGCCTACTCATCCCCCATGTTTGCCAGGCTGCTCATTCCCCCCACTCTCTCCATAAATCCCAGGCTGCTCATTTGCCTACCCCCCATATGTCCCAGGCTCCTCATTCTCCTACATCCCCATATGTCCCAGGCTGCTCATTCCCCCATCCCTCCTCATATTTCCTGGCTGCTCATATTTCCGAGGCTGCTCATTCCCCCCTCCTCATATGTCCCAGGCTGATAATGACTCCCCTATATGTCCCAGGCTGCTCATTTTGCCACCCTCCCCATATGTCCCAGGCTGCTCATTTTCCCCTCCCTATATGTCCGAGGCTGCTCATTCCCCTACCTCTCAATATTTCCCAGGCTGCTCATCCCCTCCTTCTCATATGTCCCAGGCTGCGCATTCCCCACCATATGTCCAAGGTTGCTTATCCTCCCCCCATATGTCCCAAGTTGCTCATTCCCCCCTCCCCATATTTGCCTGGCTGTTCATTCCCTACCTTCCCATATGTCCCAGGCTGCTCATTTCTTCACTCTTCCCATATGTGTTAGGCTGCTGATCCCCCATGTGTGCCAAGCTGCTCATCCCCCATATATCTAAGGCTACTCATTCCCCCCTCCCCATATGTCCCAGAATGCTCATTCCCCCACCCTTACTATATGTCAAAGGCTGCTCATTCTCCCACACTCCCCATATGTCCCAGGATGCTCAATCCCCCCACCCTCACAATATTTCCCAGGCTGCTCATTCCCCCCTTACTATATGTCCAGGCTTCTCATTACCCCACCCTCCCAATATGTCCCAGTCTGCTCATTCCCCCACCCTCTCCATATGTCCCAGGCTGCTCATTCCCCCATCCTTCCCATATGTCTCAGGTTGCTCATTCCCCCACCCTCCCCATATGTCCCAGGCTGCTCATTCTCTCACCCTCTTCATATGTCCCAGGGTGCCCATTCCCCCATTCTCCTCATATGTCCCAGGCTTCTCCTTCCCCTACCTCCCCATATGTCCTAGGCTGCTTATTTCCCCCTCCCCATAGGTGCCAGGCTTCTCAATCCCCCCATATGTCCTAAGATGCTTATTACC
Organism: Allobates femoralis; assembly: GCA_033576535.1. Taxonomy (NCBI): domain Eukaryota; kingdom Metazoa; phylum Chordata; class Amphibia; order Anura; family Aromobatidae; genus Allobates; species Allobates femoralis. The sequence goes on along the minus strand of JARQOC010000005.1, from coordinate 368,429,709 downwards.
CTACCTCCCTTTATGTCCCAGGCTGCTCATTCCCCCACCCTCCTTATATGTCCCAGGCTGCTCATTCTCCCCCTCCCTATATGTCCCAGGCTGCTCATCCCCCCCTCCCCATAAGTGCCAGGCTGTTCGGTTGTGGAGCCCACTGGGACGGTGTACTCGGTACTGGACCGGGTATGCTGCTGGTGATGTCATGAGGGCCTGTTCCGGACCGTGTCCCGGGTTCCGCAAGTAAAAGGGGATATGTACAAGGGATAAATGTCTGTCGTGACGCTACCCACGGTGTGTGGTCAGTAATGGGACCACCGCTGCTGCAGAACTTACGGGGACGATGTTGGGCAGCTTAGATGGAACAGTTCCCCCAGGCAGTGGTAATTAGAGTCTATGGTGGATATGATAGATGTGGTAATAAAGGGATTGATAGTGGAGACGGGTTCAAGGATCACACACTCATGTTTCTAAAGTTTTCCAAAGCTTTACTGCAGATGTTGTAGCAGGTTATTGTCCACGGAGTCTGTACTGGGGCCGGGTTGCTCCCACCCTGTCCGGGTCCTCAGCTTCCTCCTGCGCTGTGTGTGTGTGGCCCTGCTGCTGCTTCTAGCTGAGCTTCTGGCACTGTCTCTCTCCTCACAGGTACTCCTTGGCTAGGCAACTTGAGTCTTCCGTGTGCTGCTGACCCCGCCGTGTTGCTTTGCTCTGGTACAGTGTCGATCTAGAAACTCCACGATTCTTGGATTTACTGTGCTGTGTGTGTCAGTCACAGTCTCGGATCCGGTGTCCGTTCTGTGCGCTCCTCCGGGGTGAGTGGTGATGGCACTCAGTCTCCCAGATGTGTTCCTTAGTCTTCAGTTCTCCTTTCCTCAGACCCTGGTTAGGCCTGGAATCAGTGAGCGGACTGTAGAGAAGCCTGACGCAGCTCCTTTACACTACAGTCTCCCTCAGTTCTCCCAGGAACTGAACTCTTCACAGTACTACCTTGTACTGGACTTCCTAAGAACTAGACTAACTACTTCCTCTTGACCTCGAGTATATAAGGGAGCTGGTTTAGCTCCCCCTCCTGGCCCAGAGGTGCCAGTGTCAGTGTGTTGTGGGGAGGAAACTCATGTGATGTTACTGTGGCACATTAACCCCTGGGGTGCCACATCCCCCCTTAGTTAAAGACAGTACTCCGGGACTGTGGAAAAACAAGTAAACAACTGTTAACACAATTAATATTTTCAGAGACATAAAAGTAAAAAGTACAAAAATCACTAAAATTTAGTCCAAAAATTCAAAAAGCAGTCTTTCCAGGGGGTTTAGTCTATTTCCTCTGGGCTGATAAATATATACAAGAGAGTTCTTACCACAACCAGTCCGTGGTATATATGGTCCATAAGTAAACAAGAAAAGTTCAAAGTTCATACAGGATAGTCTCTGTAGGTACTGGGCTTTTTAACGTTGCACTAACTATGTACATTTGTCCACGGGTGTCTCTGCTTAGGAGGCCTGGATTCGCTACTCCAACCCCAGGCACTTGCTTTCCCTAACTTAAAGTGCATGGGGTCAATCCAGTTCCTCCACCCTCTTGGACATGGTCTACCAAGTTCAATTTTACATTCACACAAACATATTACATTGCACATTTAATTTTACATCTTGCTCTTTGTACCTAGCCGGTAACTGACTTTGGGTACTACGCTCTGATCTGCTTAAAACTGGTATACCACTTGCATGTGGGCTATTGGTGTTGGTGGGCATGTACCTACTTGTGGTATTTGGTACTGTGGCAGATGGGGGTCTGACTGCAGGACTGGCAAGTTCACTGGGAGCAGGAATTGGTTCTTCCTCTACAGGTTCTACTTCCAGTTCTTCAAGTCTTGGGAATTCGGGTAACACGGGTTCTGGTGTTGGTTCCACCATTGAAGGGAAAGCGATCATTGGTACTACAACTGCTCCGTAGTAATTTGACCATGTTTTGGGGAAATCTCCTAGAACTGTATGAAACACTTCATCATCTTTCTCTTTGACAGATTGGACCTGTACGGGTTCTGTTACTTCAGGTGTCTTCAGAGTTTCAGGACATGGTTTGAACTGCTCTCGGGATACAATTGCTGAAGTTCTTCCTTCGTCTTTACTTATCAGACACGTTTTAGCATTGTCTAGGTTAGATGGTAAGACTGTGTATGGGGTGGTTTCCCACTGATTATCGCATTTGTTAGAGCGCCTCTTTCTCTTAAGAACTTGTTCACCAGATTGTAATGGCGTTGTTCGAGCATGTTGGTTGAAGGTTTTCTCTTGTCTTGCTCTAGCTTGCTGAAGGTTTCTCTCTACACACTCTTGTACTTGAAGATACTGTTGCTGACATAGGATATTCCAATCAGATTCTTTCACTTCTGTGTCTGGTTTTACAATTCCCATTTCTAAATCTATTAGTAGCTTACCAGGTCTTGCACACATAAGGTAGGCTGGAGTGCAGTTTGTAGAACTCACTGGAACATGGTTGTATAAGTCTACCAAATCGGTTAATTTATCTGGCCATTGATTTCTTTCAGACTCTGGTAAAGTCTTCAACAGGTCGATTACAATATGGTTCATCTTTTCACATAAGCCATTTGTTTGGGGATGGTATGTTGTTGTGCGGATTTTCTTACAACCATACATATTGCAGAATTCCTGGAAAATCTCTGATTCAAAAGCGGGACCTTGGTCTGCAAGGACTTGTTCTGGGGAACCATGCAGTCTACAGAAATGCATCTGAAATGCTTTTGCTGCTGTCTTCGCTGTTAAGTCTTTGACGGGTACCACCACTAAGAAGCGTGAGTAATGGTCCATGATGGTTAAGGCATAGACATAGCCTGACCGGCTTGGGGACAACTTGACATGGTCTAATGCAACTAGCTCAAGTGGTTGCTTGGTTACTATGGACTGGAGTGGAGCTCTCTGTGGATCTTTCCTTCTGAGGTTGCACGGGCCACATCTTCTGCACCAAACGTCAATTGACTTTCTCATGCCAACCCAATAGAATCTCTCTCTCAGGAGTGCTTCCAACTTCTTCCATCCGAAATGACCTGCACCGTCGTGGTAGGCTTCTAAGACCATTCTGATGTCATGCTTGGGTACTATTATCTGCCAGATCAGTTCATGTGTTTTGGAATTGGTATGCCTTCTGCAGAGCTTCCCTTGATACAGGAACAACTTGCCTCTCTCTTTCCAGAGTTGTTGGGTCTCAGCTGGGGCATTCTGATTAGGGAACGCACTTGGTTGTGTAAGCATTTCTTTCACTAGCTTCACAGCTGGATCAGTATCTTGGGTGTCAGCCCATCTATAGTGTGCTAACGGGTTGAGATTTGCCTTTTGTTCTCTTTGGTAGATGCCGGGTTGATAATTTTCTACCTTTGAACGATGAAAGGCCGGTAGTTCAATCTCTTCCCACTCTCCTGGTTTTTCTTCCATGTCTTTCAGGTGTGGCATCCTAGATAAGGCATCTGCGTTCCTGTTCTTGCGGTCTGCCCTATACTTGATGACAAAATTGTAGTTAGACAGCCGGGCTACCCATCGCTGCTCCAAAGCACCTAATTTTGCTGAATCCAGGTGAGTCAACGGGTTGTTATCCATGTAGATGGTGAATACTGCAGTCGCCAAGTAGTTCTTGAAACGTTCCGTTACAGCCCAAACTTCTGCCAGTAGTTCTAACTTGAAGGAGCTGTAGTTCTTGGGATTTCTCTCTGTAGGCCGGAGCTTCCTACTTGCAAAGGCAATAACTCTCCCTTTGCCTCCTTGCTTCTGTGACAATACTGCTCCCAGTTCCACGTTGCTGGCATCCGTGTATAGATTGAATGGTTGATGGTAATCAGGGTATGCCAGAATCTCTTCTCCCGTCAGTGCACATTTCAGCTTGTTGAAGGAGTCTTCCTTCTCCTCACTCCACTGGAAAGGAGGATTACGGGTTGCAGACTTTCTTGACTGTCCTACCAGGATGTCTTGCAGGGGAGCTGCTAGCTTCGTGAATCCGCTGATAAATCTTCTATAATAGCCTACCAGGCCCAGGAGTTGCCTCACTTCTTTCACGTTTGTAGGTCTTGGCCAATCCCTTATCACTGTGACTTTATCAGGATCCGGTGCTACTCCCTCTGAACTCACAACATGTCCCAGGTACTGTACCTTTATTTTAAGAAGGTGGCATTTGGATGGCTTGATTTTCATGCCGTATCCGGATAAGGCTTCAAACATTTCTGCCAGGTCTTGTAGATGTTGCTCATATGTCTTGGAGTAGACTATGAAGTCATCTAGGTACAGGAGGACAGTTTCAAAGTTCTTATGTCCTAAGCAGCTCTCCATCAGATGCTGAAAGGTACCGGGTGCATTGCAGAGTCCGAAAGGCATACAATTGAACTCACAGAGGCCCATCGGCATAGTAAATGCTGTCTTCTCCTTGTCGTCCTCGGCCACAGGAACCTGCCAGTACCCACTAGTCAGATCAAGGGTGGAAAAGTAGTTAGCAGACTTTAATGCAGCTAATGACTCCTCAATCCTAGGTAATGGGTATGTGTCGTTATGTGTGATGCGATTAATTTGCCGGTAATCTACGCACATTCTTATGGTCCCATCCTTCTTTTCAACTAACACTAGAGGTGCTGCCCAGGGGCTACAACTGCCTCTTGTTACCCTTGCAGATTTCATTTCTTTGAGCATGTCTTTGGTGGTTTGGTAGTGAGCAGGTGGTAATGGTCTATACCTCTCTTTTATAGGCTGATGGTTACCTGTGGGTATAGTGTGCGCTACCCCTTTAATTTGCCCAAAGTCTAACGGGTATTTGCTGAATATTTGCTCATATTCTTTCACTACCCGGTATAATCCATGCTTATGATGGGGAGGTGTAGAACTGGTACCTACATGTAGCTTTTGGCACCAAGCCTCATGCTTTTCCCCTGTGCCTTTGTCATCTGCCTGACTTGACGGGTCCAAGGGCTCGAAGGCTGTGATGTTATTGTTATCAACCGTGTACAACTTAGCCATGGTAGCATACTTTGTTAATGTGATCTCATCCTCTCTGCAGTTTAATAGGCGTAATGGCACTCTTCCCGGTGTACCTCAACCACTCCGCTTGCTGTGAGTATAGTAGGTCTACTGTCTGAGTACACGGGTTCTACCAGGGCTGTCCTCCCATGAATCTGTCATACCAGGCTGAAGGACCTGTAGCGTTCATACCTGGGGAGCAGCCCGCCTGCCCAGGGAATCGTCGTTTAAAGCACACTCTCGGCAAGGTGACCTGGTTTCTGGCAACGGCGGCAAATGGGCTGTCCATCCGGTTGATAGCGATCGCTGGATCATCCTCTTGTTGCTTGATATCTTCTGGGCCTCACCACGGGACATCCTCTCTGCTGGTCGCCAACTCGATCTTGGGTGCAGGCTTGCATCCTCGCAGCTCCTTGATGACTTTAGCCATTAAGATAACGGTGTCTGTCAGGGCATCTAGCTTTTGATTGAGGGCCTCATTGGAGATCGGTTCCCTAGTTTCAGCAGCAGTTGCTGTCATGGCAGATGTCGCTGGTGCTGCCGGTTGCTGAGGTGCTGCTGCAGGGTCCGGTATAGATTTTAGATCCCGGGGCTCTTCTAGCTGCTGCAGACGGATGGCTCTGTCTTTCAGTTCAGCGAATGTCATGTTAGGGTTCTGAAGAAGTATCATACTCAGCTGTTCTCTGTGGGAAGGGAATAGGAGGCCCTCTATCAATTGGTCGATTAGCATTTTATCAGCTCCCGGGGCTAAAGTAGGTTCTGCCAGTTTAAGGGCTTTGAGTGCTTCTTGCAGATTTAAGGCATAGTCTCTGGAACTCTCTTTAGGTTTCTGGTGACATGCAAAGAACCTCATCTTAGCCCGGGTATCAGCAGTAGATTCAAATGTTGCTTTTAGTCCAGCTACTTGATACTCTACAGTGTCCTAATCTTTGTCCAGCCAGGACGCAACCTCCCGCTGTGCATTGCCCGTTAATTGTCCAATAATCATTCCTACACGTTGGGCTTCTGTAAGGGGGTACATCACATAATAAGCTTTTATCTTTAGCAGAAAGTCATTAAGCGTATTAGGCTCACCGGATTATTGGGGCAGCCACATTGCCCCTGGAGTATACAGCATCAGGAACGGCATGATAGGTGCTGCTCCTTGCGCCGCAGCACTGTTGGGTGCTATTGCTTGATCCGGCGCTGCAGCTCCACCCGCTGCTCCGCCGCCGCTTGGCACTGCTGGCTGCGACATCCTGTGCCCTCTTAGTTAATGTTCGCCCTCCTGTCTTCCGCTTCCGTCCGGATGTCTCTTGGAGGTTCCGCGGTGCACCAGGGATCTTCTTCCCCCCGGATGTCGTCAGCACCAGGGAGGAGGCTGGATTCGCGCCACTCTAGGGTACTGCCCCCTTTCTTTCCCGCGCGCCGCGGGTTGTAAAATGACGGATTTTCAAAAATACAGTTCTGATGGCGCAGCTTAATAACAGTTTTCACGTTAATCATGGCACACAATGCCCGTTTTACCGGGCACAGTAGATCCTGTTCGTGACGCCAGGTTGTGGAGCCCACTGGGATGGGGTACTTGGTACCATACTGGGTTGCTGCTGGGGTTGTCACCTAGGGCCTGGTCCGGACCGTGTTCCGGGTTCCGCAAGTAAAAGGGGGTATTTACAAGTGATAAATGTTTGTCGTGACGCTACCCACGGTGTGTGGTCAGTAAGGGGACCACCGCTGCTGCAGAACCTCCAGGGATGATGTTAGGCAGCTTAGATGGAACGGCCCTCCGTAGGTAGAGGCTGGTTCCCCGGGCAGTGGTAATTAGAGTCTATGGTGGATATGATAATAAGGGATTGATAGTGGAGACGGGTTCAAGGAACAAACACTCATGTTTCTGTAGTTTTCCAAAGCTTTACTGCAGGTGTTGTAGCAGGTTATCGTCCACGGAGTCTGTACTGGGGCCGGTTTGCTCCCACCCTGTCCGGGTCCTCAGCTTCCTCCTGCTGCGCTGTGTGTGGCCCTGCTGCTGCTTCTAGCTGAGCTGCTGGCACTGTCTCTCCCCTCAAAGGTACCTCTTGGCTAGGCAACTTGAGTCTTCCGTGTGCTGCTGACCCCGCCGTGTTGCTTTGCTCTCGTACAGTGTCGATCTAGAAACTCCACTATTCCTGGATTTACTGTGCTGTGTGTGTCGGTCACAGTTTCGGATCCGGTGTCCGTTCTGTGCGCTCCTCCGGGGTGAGTGGTGATGGCACTCAGTCTCCCAGATGTGTTCCTTTGTCTTCAGTTCTCCTTTCCTCAGACCCTGGCTAGGCCTGGAATCAGTAAGCGGACTGTAGAGAAGCCTGACGCAGCTCCTTTACACTACAGTCTCCCTCAGTTCTCCCAGGAACTGGACTCTTCACAGTACTACCTTGTACTGAACTCTCTACTAACTACTTCCTCTTGACTCGGAGTATATAAGGGAGCTGGGTTAGCTCCCCCTCCTGGCCCAGAGGTGCTAGTGTCAGTGTGTTGTGGGGAGGGAACCCGTGTGATGTTACTGTGGCACATTAACCCCTGGGGTGCCACATATACATGTCATGGTGTCCTGTAGACTGGCTGTACAAATGAAGATATATCAAAATTAGATGTTCTTTCAATGGATTCGACAATTTAATTAATCAATGTGCAGCATCCATATGTTGGCTGCTTCACAGGGCTCTTTGCACAGACCCCTCTAGTATGGTGTTGTGTTTAATGTGTGATCTAGAGACGTAAGAATACGGACAGTCCATCCCTTTATCGTGTCAGATAGAGCAGCTTCACGACAATGTAGCAAATATGGTATCCCCACACAATCATTATGGCACATTCGTTTATGAAGAGCTACATGATTATGATGCCTACTATATGTGACATATAGTGGTTGAGTATACAGCCACAAGGTAGTTAGTTGCGACAAGGACAGTTGCAGGTGTATTGAGTGTGGACACCTGACAGACAGGTGTCACCTAATTACTCCCAATTTCCAAATATTGACTATGTCGCTGGCATAGTGCATGTAATTGTGTGTAACCATTTGTAGATGTGCTTCCAACAATGTTTTTCTTTCTGTTTAGCTTTCAAGAGACCTTGGAGGCTACGGATCACAGCATGGAATTGCACCACATGCTTGTTGTGGGGGCTGCATTGTGGGAGGAGGCCTTAATAAGGAATGAGAGGGCGGAGAGACTGCAGAGGCGTAGACTACGGCGTGTGTGGTCTCGGGATTGGTTCCTGCAAAGGAACAACCTGAGCCACATGCACCTAGTCCGTCAGCTGGAGGACAGGAATACATGATTTCCGGAAAGATCTTCGTATGTCTGAGGACTCCTTCAAATTCCTTTTGGAATTGGTGTGCCCACATATTTTGCATGAGGACACTGTGATGTGCCAAGCTGTGCCACCAGAGGAGCGGTTGGCTGTGACTCTGCGTTTCCTGGCAACAGGCCGTACGCTGACTGACCTGCAGTATGCTGCCGCTGTCTCACGCCCACTGCTGAGCCGCTTAATCCTTGAGACGTGTGAGGCCATTGTGAGGTGTCTGCTGCCATCCTATATGTGATTTCCAGAAACCCCTGCGGAATGGTTGCAAGTTGCCACTGGCTTCCAGGAGAGGTGGCAGTTCCCAAACTGCAGGGGGGCATTGGATGGTAAGCATGTGAGGATCACACAACCACCTTTTATTATAACTATAAAGGGTTCTTCAGTGTGGTCCTCATGGCCCTCGTCAATGCCAACTATGAGTTCGTCTACGTGGATGTTGGGATAAACGGCCGTGTGTCTGATGGGGGGGTTTTGGTCAACATCTCCTTTGGTGAAGACTTTAGGAGGGGATGCAAATGATGTCACCACTGAGCATCTCAACTTTGTGTTTGTGGGGGATGAGGGCTTTCCACTTCAGGCCAACATACCACGGCCATATCCCCAGAGGACTATCACCCCTGAGCAACACCTTTTCAATTACCGGCTATCCCGGGCCCGTCGTGTGGTTGAAAACGCGTTCGGGATCATGGCCAATAGATTCCGCGTGTTTCATAATGCTTTAAATTTGAAACTGGAATCTATCCAAATGGTAGTGATGGCGTGTTATGTGAAAACGTCTCCCTGCCACCAAATTAATTTGTGGTTTCTCGTTATTTTGTCATTTGGATCTTATTTTTGCGTACACATTGGATATGTACATTGGCCCTGTTGTGCCCAACCGGAGTCCAAATGTGCCAAATAATCTTGGGCGAAACCACCATACACCTGTGTGTTGTTAAGGGCTTACTTATAATTATCCTTTGGAAATTTGTTGTTGGAATGCAGATTTGTGAAAACTGCCACAACTACATTAAATTAATTATGTCCCAAATACTGTGTGGTTAATTGACCCCGGAATGAGTTGCATGTACCATTATGGTGGCCATAAAATGTATGTTGACATAATGTTTGATTTATAGGGGTACATACAGCATTGGGGACATATGTACAGGACCCAGGGACAGGCCTTTGTGGTGACACTGTATGGTGCCTATGTGTGTCGTCCTCCATATACATCAGATGATAGGGAAAAAATGGTGTGTCACAGTCCGCGCTGCCACGATCATCCACTCCAAAGAAAACACGTGAAGATGGAACTTCCACGAAGTACTTTATTTCCTCCTGCCTCCTACGCGTTTCGGTGCCCTCCTGGCACCTTCCTCAGGGATCACTGTATGGTGCCTATGTGTGTCGTCCTCCATATACATGTATTTCATGATACATATTCTGTACACACACATGGTCAAGGAAATGTTGTGTGAACAATACATATATCACACATAACTGCAATCACACAAATATATGTGCACACACATACTTGGTCAAGGGTACAACATTATCCTGACCCACATATCAAGAGTATTGTGTTTTTCCAACGTAGTAGCACAACACAAATACACATAAGCAAATATGGCTTCACAATACAATTCATCGACACGCGAGCACCCTGTTTTGGAATGTTGGCGATGCAAACGCCTATAGCAATAATCCGCAACACATCACACGAGAGTTCAATGAGCGCTGAGCCAGTACACACATGCATGGTTAAATATCACGATGTGACGCAGGGAATAAGGACACAGCAATAGGTGGTTTGAGCAACCAATCACACTTATTCGGGGCGTAACAAAACACAATGTGGAACGCCTACCTTCGAGACGCGCCACAAAACAACACCCACATTGCTAATGTGGTTGCTCTGTGTGACGCGGTAGCATCCACCACTGACTTGATCCCCTGTGGGGCTTGAGCAAGGCACAGGCGATTTTCCGACCAGGCTCTTGGCCTAAGCATCGCCTAAGTTGTCGCCGCGTGGAACACGCAACGGCAACGTTGGCGGATTGCCAAAGGTGTGTGTGCGCACGTGCGTCGCCGGTGATATCTCCGGCGAGGTGTCCTGGTGTGACGGTACCCTTAGAAGTTGTCTCTAGCCAGTGGGTCTTTCGGCGAGCATTTTGGCCTCAAATTAACAGGTAAAGTTTTAGGGCCATTTTAAATTCCAAATTTTTTTCCGCACAAATTAGCGTTCGCTGACTTTTGTTGGACGCGTTTAGATTCGCGGTCACCGAATGGAATCAGCCACGTTCTTGCTGATTTTTAAATTGGTGAACATAGATTTTTTGCACGTGTACAAGTGTGTTATATGTATCATTAATATTGAACTTGTCCATGCATTTGCTGCCCACTAGCCTTATTCAACATTCCAGATGAATTGGTGAGCTTATTTGTTTTCCTTATTTCTTTCTACATATGTCAGCTCTGGAGGATGTCATCTTCCTCACCACCCCAGGGGCAGAGGGTATTTCAGCACCAGAACTGGAGCAGTGGGCACAGGACACATACAGTGCCTACAAGTAGTATTCAACCCCCTGCAGATTTAGGTGGTTTGATAAGATGAAAATAAGTTAGAGCCTTCAAACTGCAAACGAGAGTAGGATGTATTAACAGAAGTTCTTACAAACCAAAAAGTTATGTTGCTCAGTTGAATTTTAATACATTTTAAACATAAAAGTGTGGGTCAATTATTATTCAACCCCTAGGTTTAATATTTTGTGGAATAACCCTTGTTTGCAATTACAACTAATAATCGTCTTTTATAAGACCTGATCAAGCCGGCACAGGTCTCTGGAGTTATCTTGGCCCACTCCTCCATGCAGATCTTCTCCAAGTTATCTAGGTTCTTTGGGTGTCTCATGTGGACTTTAATCTTGAGCTCCTTCCACAAGTTCTCAATTGGGTTAAGGTCAGGAGACTGACTAAGCCACTCCATCACCTTGATTTTTTCCCTCTTGAACCAGGCCTTGGTTTTCTTGGCTGTGTGCTTTGGGTCGTTGTCTTGTTGGAAGATGAAATTACGACCCATCTTAAGATCCTTGATGGAGGAGCGGAGGTTCTTGGCCAAAATCTCCAGGTAGGCCGTGCTATCCATCTTCCCATGGATGCGGACCAGATGGCCAGGCCCCTTGGCTGAGAAACAGCCCCACAGCATGATGCTGCCACCACCATGCTTGACTGTAGGGATGGTATTCTTGGGGTCGTATGCAGTGTCATCCAGTCTCCAAACGTCACGTGTGTGGTTGGCACCAAAGATCTCGATCCTGGTCTCATCAGACCATAGAACCTTGAACCAGTCTGTCTCAGAGTCCTCCAAGTGATCATGAGCAAACTGTAGACGAGCCTTGACATGACGCTTTGAAAGTAAAGGTACCTTACGGGCTCATCTGGAACGGAGACCATTGCGGTGGAGTACGTTACTTATGGTATTGACTGAAACCAATGTCCCCACTGCCATGAGATCTTCCCGGAGCTCCTTCCTTGTTGTCCTTGGGTTAGCCTTGACTCTTCGGACAAGCCTGGCCTCGGCACGGGAGGAAACTTTCAAAGGCTGTCCAGGCCGTGGAAGGCTAACAGTAGTTCCATAAGCCTTCCACTTCCGGATGATGCTCCCAACAGTGGAGACAGGTAGGCCCAACTCCTTGGAAAGGGTTTTGTACCCCTTGCCAGCCTTGTGACCCTCCACGATCTTGTCTCTGATGGCCTTGGAATGCTCCTTTGTCTTTCCCATGTTGACCATGTATGAGTGCTGTTCACAAGTTTGGGGAGGGTCTTAAATAGTCAGAAAAGGTTGGCAAAATAGATAATTAATCCACACATGTGAAGCTCATTGTTCTTTGTGCCTGAACTACTTCTTAATACTTTAGGGGGACCAAACAAAATAATGGTGGTTTGAGGGGTTGAATAATAATTGACCCACACTTTTATGTTTAAAATTTATTAAAATTCAACTGAGCAACATAACTTTTTGGTTTGTAAGATTTATGCTTCTGTTAATAAATCCTACTCTCGTTTGCAGTTTGAAGGCTCTAACTTATTTGCATCTTATCAAACCACCTAAATGTGCAGGGGTTGAATACTACTTGTAGGCACTGTATGTCACCTGGAGCACCACCGGGCTACATGCATTGGGCTTCATATGCAGCAAGGTCAGGATCCAGAGCTGGGTGCACATACCAAAGGAGGTCCTGAAGGGCTCACAGTCAGGAGGTCACTTTCCATGCCAGCCAGCAGCAGCACATGTCACCTCAAGTTGATCTTGCAGCATGCCTGGCATTATTACACCTGCAGCTGGTGTTGCAGCCATTAGATTGGCAAGTCCAGAACCAGGAGTGTGATGAGGTAGTAGAGGCAGAAAGCCCTGTTTCCCAGCTTTGTTTAGCACACCCACCGGAAGCCTTTCACTGGGATTATGTTATGTGGGGACCACTACATCTTCCAAGCAACTATCCTATATGGCATGAACCACCCCATCCTGTCTCCTTTCTTGAGGAGATTCAGCCTGTTGATGATGCCTAAGATGCTCCCGTCTCACCTAAGGGTGGTGGTTGTCCCCTAATTCCTCCAAACTCTTTTCCAGCAGTGGCCATGATAGTGTGTGCTGGGGGCAGGTGCTGGTGGAGAATGTTCCTGGAGGAGTAGCCCTTGTGACTTCCTGAGACCATTCAGCAGTGGAGAACCATGAGGAATGGTGACCTCCATCTCAAGCAGTGATGAGAAAGCTGAGGGAGTTTTTACTCCAATTAAAGTGGACTTCCCTAAAATAGGATGTTGATGGGTGGCTGACCTGTCCCTTAGATGGCAATTCAACCAGAAAAGGACTTTTTCAGTTGCTTGTTAGTGCTTTGAAGAGCAAGATGTGTTTTTTTTGTTCATTTTATTTTACCTCTTCTCAAGTTTAGTGCCGGTTGTACTTCCCCCTGAGGGATTAGCAAGACTGCAGTCTTTGAGCTATACCCTAAAGCCCTTAATGGACTCTTCCCTTAATGGACTTTGCACCATTGTAATATAGTCTGCTGATACTTCTGGGTCTTTCCTTTTATATACTGTGTATATTGATTTATGTGTCTTTGAGACATATTATAATCTGTGCTACATTAAAGTAGTAAAGTATTTTTAGTTTGCTCCTTGTGTGCTGGACTGTTTCTGCAAAGACGTGATTTGATACTGCCCTACATAGACTGGTGAACAAGCTGCAGGTCTCTGGCCTGATGGTCTGAGGTATGGAAATGCAAGACATTACACCCATGCCTGTAGAACAGGGCTGGACAAGTACAGTCCTCAAGGGCCACAAATAGTGCATGCTTTCATGAATTACTTAGGCTTGCACAAGGTACTGGAATCATTGCCTCTGCAGTTTATGAAATTAGCACCTGTACAATGCTAAGGAGACCCTGAAAATGTGCATTGTTTTCAGACCTTGAGGACTGTAGTTGGTGACCTCTTCCATAGAAAACTCAGTGGAGGTTGCCAGGGGGCAAGAAGAATCCTCGAGCCCTTTCACCAAACTCAGCTCCCTTGGCCCTGTTCTTATGGTGTGTTGTTTTTTTTGTTTTTTTCCAACTTTGATTTTTATTAATTTTTTAAGTCAAGTCAACAATCAGAACAATACCAAATGTGATTTCATAATAATAAGTCCACATTACATTTTCCAATATCAAAATTCAAGAACATCAACATATATTCTCCATATATTACAATTGTTGTGAGTCCATGGAGAGATCCCATATCTGCCAAGTCTGGGTAAATTTGTCCATTGTGTTATGAAGCGTGGCGGTCAGTTGTTCCATTGATCGGAGGTCCTTTATCCGTATAAACCAGTCGGACAACGAAGGTGGAGCCCTCTTCCTCCAATTGAGGGATATCAGGCATTTTGCTGCCGTAAGAAGAAGCATTAAAGTTTGCTCTTGGGTTTATTCAAGCTTAAAGGGAACAGATTTAAGAGGTATAGAGCCGGGTCTACGGGTAGAATATGACCCATAACCCGTGTCAACACTGTTGCTATTGACCCCCAAAGCCTCGGATTATCGGGCAGGACCAAAATAGATGGTATAATGAGGCATTTCTCTGGTCACATCGCCAACAATTATCAGGTATTGCCGGGTTGAACTTATGAAGCATCTCGGGGGTGTTATACCACGTCATCAAAATTTTCATCTGATTCTCTTTGTATAGAGTATTAATTGACGTTCTGAAGGTTCTCTCCCATATCACCTTCCACATTGAATCAGAGATTTCCCGTCCTAGCCATGTTTCCCATCGTGCCATATAGGCATGTTTGAGGGGACCTTGGATACTTCGAGAGTTCAAAATAGCATATATATCTGATATTAGACCCTTTGTAGAGGGTCCCCGAGAGCAAAGGGTTTCAAATTGGGTTGGTTTAGTATATTTATTAACTCCCATGATCGACGCGTGGTAGTGAATTATTTGTCGGTACGAAAAGCCAAGGGTTACCGGTAATTTATAAAGCTAGCATAGTTCGGTAAAAGAGCGTATTTTGTGGGTAAGTGGGTTTAGTATATCACGGAAACAAAAGAGGCCTGCTTCTGCCCATTTTCGCATAGTAGCAGAGTCCATGGCTCCCGAAATGTGTGGGCTATACAAGAAAGGGGTCAGAGAAGAGGTGTGTGTCGCCATCTGAAATTTAATCCTGCATCTATCCCAAATGCCTCTGGTGAAAGACATTGGTCCCAACAACATTTTGGAGGGAATCTCCGAGGGTTTGCCCCATATCAATGAAGCAGGGTGGTATGGAGCTAGCCATAATTGTTCTATCTCTGACCATCTGGTACAAGCTGACAATGTCGTCCAGTGAGACAAATGGCGTAGGTGCGTAGCGTAGTAGTATAGTAAAATATCTGGGCATGCAACACCTCCCTGTCGTCTTGGCGCACAAAGGACCGAGGCTGGTATTCGATGTCTCCCCGAATGCCAGATAAACTTCATTAAAAATGACTGGATTCTTTTTAGAATTACTACGGGTACTTTTACTGATAATGTTTCAAATAGGTATAAAAACCGGGGTATAATGGACACTTTCACAGCTGCTATTCTCCCCAAGAGCGAAATTTGTAGGGATGACCATTTTTTAAGCTGAGCTTCTACTTTCTGAATGAGGGGTGGGAAATTAGCTTGGAATATTGTTCTGTAGCTAGAGGTCATATTGATCCCCAGGTATCGGATGGATGTTGTGCGCCATGTATATTTATATAAACTTTTAAGGAGATGAAGTTTAGGTTCCGGGATATTTATGGGCAGTGCTTCAGTTTTTGTAGAGTTGATTTTATAGCCTGATAGTTTAGCATAAGACGCGATAGTGGCCTGTAGGTTAGGGAGGGAGGTTATAGGGTTTGTCAAGGAGAGTATAACATCATCTGCGAACAGGGCGATTTTGAATTGTTTACCTTTAAGCTGGATTCCCAATATATCCGGGTTCAGTCTAATTTGCGCAGCTAATGGTTCAATACTGAGGACATACAACAGAGGAGAAAGGGGGCACCCCTGTCGTGTTCCATTTTTTATGAGCAGGTCTCTGGAATGTGCGTGAGGAAGGCGCACCAGAGCAGTGGGTGATGAATATAGACCTTTCAGAGCCGTAACAAAAGGTCCCGACAGGCCAAAGTGGTGAAGAGAGTGGAACATGAATGTCCAATCTAGCCTGTCGAAGGCCTTCTCAGCATCTAAACTTAGCAAAAGGGCCTCCCCCGCTCCTCTGTTGGTCACCTCGACCAAGTCTAGGATACGTCTAGTATTATCCCCCGCCTGTCGGAAACGTATAAATCCTACCTGATCCTTGTGTATTAAATGTGGAAGCAAGGACCCCAGCCCCTCTGCCAAAAGCTTGGTGAAGATTTTCAAATCAGAGTTTAACAGACTGATGGGGCGATAGCTTGCACATTCCATCGGATCTTTGCCCTCCTTTGGGATTACAGTAATATATGAACGAAGAAGTGAGTCGGGTATCATCCCCCCTCCATGAAATGATTAAACAGATTTACCATATGTGGGGATAGCATATCTATGTAGGTTTTATAGTAGAGATAGGGCAACCCGTCTGGACCCGGTGCTTTACGATTCGGTAGATTTTTCACTATTGCCGCAATTTCGTCCGACGTAATTTTCTGGTTTAGTTCGTCTAAAGCAGACTGGGATAGTTTAGGTAGGTGGCATGATGAGAGGTAATCGTCCAGAGATCGGTTTTGTTCACCTGGGGGTTGATGTGATGGGGGGGGAAGAGAGTAGATGGAAGAATAATAATCATGGAAAATTTGAGCTACTTTAACCGGGTCATAATGGATCACACCTGTCGGATCCTTAATACCGTATGGGGAATTATTAGTGGCCTGATCCCTCAATCTCTTAGCCAACATCGTGTGTGCCTTATTGCTGTATTCATAGAATTTCTGCCTAGAATATCTAAGAAGGGTCTCCACCTTACCATGGGAGATGGCTTTCAGTTGGCTTCTCAGGTCCACTATTTCTTTAAGAAGCGATCTGGTCGGGTGTGTCAGTAGTCGTGCCTCTGCTTTCCTTAATTCCCCTTCTATTTGCAGGTATCGGGATTTTGCATCCTTTTTAATCCTAGATGATAGTGCAATGCACTTATCCCTGAAAACCGCCTTATGGGCTTCCCATAGGACAATGACGGAGAAGTGGGGGTGTTTTCTGTAAAGTAGTTTACAAGGGATTCCCGCAGTTTGTCTCGTGTAGTTTTATTAGTGAGAAGGGACTCATTCAGTCTCCAATGATTCAACTTAGGTGGAACTGGCATCAATTTGAGATCTATTATCAAAGGGGCATGGTCCGTCCATGTTATAGTGCCAATGGAAGCTGATAACAATGAGCGAACTGAAATCACGTCCCCAAAGAAATAGTCTATACGGCTGTGAGAGCCATGCGGGTGTGAGTAGAACGTGTATCTCCTATCCGTCGGGTTGTCAATGCGCCATAGGTCATATAGTGTGTAGCTACGAATAAGTTTCCGAAAGTCAGTGGAGACCCGTTCTGTCAATTTTGCATTACTGGAAGGTTTATGGACCAACCTGTCTCCAGTCTTGGAAAATGCCATATTAAAATCCCCCCCAATTATTTGGGCCATTCCCCGATCAGGGTGTAAACGGGCTAATACTGAGGTTACAAACTTTACCTGGTTTGTGTTAGGGGTATATAGGTTGCACAACATAATGTGTGTTCCTCCTATGCTCCCATATACAATGACAAATCTGCCTTGAGGATCTATATCAGTTTTTGTTACCTGGAGTGTGCATTGACGGGAGATCAAGATCGCCACTCCAGCCGTTTTGTTCTTAGCCGTGGCTGAGAAAGTAGTAGGAAACCAATGGTGTGCAAATCTAAGGGAACCCGAAGTCGTAAGATGTGTCTCCTGTAAAAATACGATATCCGCTTTGGACTCCCGCATTTCCCGTAGCGTCAGCCTTCTTTTTAGGTCTGAGTTTAGACCTTTTACATTAAGAGAGAGTAACTTAACCATTGTAAAATATGGGTTTTCTCAAAGCTTTTAAAAGGAGATATATATAATGTCTTGGTGGGATTGTAGACTCCGTGAGCGTTGTCGTGTGGGCTTGGCTGGTATGGAAACATTAGGCATGTACTGTATATCAAAACAATAATAGTATAACCAAACTTTGAAAGAGTGAGAAAGACAAAAAGAAAAAACAACAACATCTTCATATTGTAGGACAATAACATGTAGTCCCAAAATGAGAATCGGACACAGTATGGCATCAGTCGCCAAAGTCAGCTACCTAGAGCTACTGTACCACTTAATAAGTCATAGGACCTATAATACAACTCTCATCTGTGGGGGTACACGTGAGAACCTCAAGAACAGTTACCATAGAAAGTCCCCCCCCCCCCCCAAGAGCTGTCTATTCTCGCCCAGAGGCCCAGATGGGTACACATAGATTCCCACAACTAATACAGATATGAAAGAAAATATAAGCATAATAGCCAGGCATTAGATAATACAGTCACCAATCACGCCGGGTCTCGTCTCCTGGGGAGCCTCCTTGTCGTTTGACGAGGTGTGGATTGTTGCCATGTTTGTTGTAGTGGGGGCAATCCCTGTGATACGGACCAGTCGGGTAGGTCTGGCCTTTCGATGGTCAGTGTACGGCAGAAAGACACCAAATCATCTGGGCTTCTCAGAGTGGCCACCCTTTCTCCCCTCTTAGCTGAGAGGCTAAAAGGGAAGCCCCACCGATAGGGAATATGATTGTCTTGTAGGATGCTTAACAGTGGTCTCAGTGCTCTGCGTTGCTGTAAAGTGATCCACGAAAGATCCTGATATAGTTGTATTTTCACATTATTGTGGGTGATCTGCTTGAGCTGTCTTGCCTTTGCCATGATGTCTTCTTTCAGGAAAAAGTCAGTAATCCGGCAGATGATATCTCTAGGATTGCCCGTCATGGTCTTTGGTTTCAGGGCTCTATGAGCTCTATCCATTTTAATTGGATGGTCAGCTGGGCGGCGTAGCACTGTGTTGAAAACTTTTTGTAGGGTACCCGCTACGTCTTCCACCTCTCTCGTCTCTGGGATCCCTCTGACCCTGATGTTATTTCGGCGTCCCCTATTGTCCAGATCCTCTATGTGTCGCTGGAGATCTCTTATAATTGAGGCTTGAGCAGCCATCTGGGATTGGAGGTGCCGAATGACCGCCCTGGCCTGGTTATGGTCTTCCTCAAGTTGGTGAACCCTTTGGGTCAGAGCCACCACCTCCCGCCTTGTTGCTGCTAGTTCTGAACGACAGGTCTCTTTGATCTCGGCTACCATCTGTTTGAAGTCGTGCTTGGTTGGCAGCAGTTGCACGTATCGCCACCAGTCAGAAGGGGGCGAAGAAGGGTATGGGTATTCCCGGGTGAGGTGTGGTGGGCCAGGTTCCTGATTCATATGATCTCCTCCTGAGTCAGTTGACAGGGACCCAGAACCTCCAATCAATTCTCTGTGCTCCAAGGGGGCACCAAGGGCCTGGCGTGGTGATCGAGACGATCTCTGCGGGCGACTGGGTTCCTCCAAGGCCTGAGTCGCCCAGTTGTCACCTGCCCAGGTAGAGCTCCATCTGTCCCCATCTGAGAGATCAGCAAAGTCTCTCCGGAAGCTCTCAGCATCTGAGGGTCCCTCATATTGGGCAGAATCGTCTAGGTTCCTCGTGCCCCTTTCTGACAGGGTATCCGGCTTCTCACTAGGCTCCACTGTCACCTCAGGTCGGAGGAGGGGTGTGCTGGGGTACATATCCTCTTCTCCCTCTCTATCATCTGCATTGGAGCTTCCTTCACTTATAGGGTCATAGTGTAGCTTTATTGGGATCAGTACCGGAGTACAGTCTTGCTGGTTATCAGGGAAAGGGTCCTTATGACTAGATCCTGGCCAGGGCAGAGTGTCAGGTAGAAGGATCTGCGAGTCATTAGTTGTCTGGGGCCCTGCCCCCTCTACTGGAGAGATGTACATCAGGCTGTGCTCCTCTTCACTCCCCCTCCCCTCCAGATCACCCAGCGCGGGAAAGCCCTGGGATGAAGAAGGGGCTGTACTACCTGGTGCCATTTTGTGTTCACTGCAGGCTCCTGAGACCTGCTTCCTCTCTTCCAGCCCTGTGTCTCTCGTAGCAGCTGTGGGCCTGTGTAGACTGTCTTGTGACAGCATCTCTGACTCACCACTGATATGAAGTGCTGGTGTCGGGTGCTGTGCAGTCTGCAAGTCGGTGGCTCCCTGACTCCTCGGCTGTCCTGCAGCATGAGCAGGGGTTACTCCACTCCTGGCCAGGTATTTATCCAGGGCACCTGGTGCCTGTACTCCTGGCTCTTTGGGTGTCTTGTGGGTCCTCTTCTTACCCATCTCTGGGCCTCTGGAGCTGTTTTATTGCTGATTTATGCTCTCAGGAGCAGGAGCTCAAGTTTCATGCGACTGCTCCCATTCAGGTCCGGACACGCCCATGGTGTGTTGTTTGATGTAATTTTTCAGAATCTGCATCAAAATCTGCATGTCTATCCTGAGGGCAGCTAAGTCTTTAACAGGCCTTAAGTGCTGTTCCCACACTGCTTTTGTTTCCTCGGACATGCGGTTCAGATTTTTTTTTCTGCTCCCAAATTTGTACCAAATTTGCATGGAAAAAAACACGTTGGCACAGCACTTCTGAACTCTTATAGACTTTGCTGCCTTCAGGATAGACATGCAGATTTTGATGCAGATTAACAAAATTTGCTTCAAATCAAGCATTAAACAAGGTACCATAGGCACGAGACCTTACAACAATATGGTGGGGTCACGTTAACAGAAAGCATCCCTCATATGCTGTGAGAGTAGGCATGGAGGCACACTTGACAGTGTGACAAGTGGTGCCATCACAAGCATTACTGCAATTCAGACTTGAGGGGTCAAACAAGGGCTATCCCACAACTTTGAACGGCACTTCACTCCCTGACATCACCACTGATCACATGTGCTGTCTCTTGATACTGGCGAGATATATCCTCTATATCTTACGCAATATTGGGGCTCTCACAAAACAACTAGTGTTAAGAGCGCTGACGCCACTGAAGTTAGCTCAGGTCATACAGTGGGATTCACTGCTGCCTGATACCCGCTGTGTAACCAGAGACAGCCTCAAGGAAGTTACTAGGATGTCTGAGGTTAGTGAACAGGCTCGCAAGCATGGTGACAGCGGCGCTGATGCTTGATAACCAATAGTGTAGGAAGATAATGTCTGTGCCAAAACAGCTGGGCACCACTGTAAAACAGTTTGACCTGTGTTTAGCAGCTTTTGGGCCCCTTTGAAGGTGATTACTAGGTCCTTGATTTTGCCTTCCACTGATTAGAATGGGGTTCTGAAATTCGTTGAACTGTTCGCTGATCTATTCAAATGGTTCACTCATCTCTAATGATGATGATGAAACAAAGATACCTGAGGAGCACCAGCACTGTACTGTGCATTCAACTTACTGTGCTAAAACTATGTGTGGAACACCAGGGTCAGGTAAACTTGCACACAACACCTTCCATCCCAGACCTGTAGGGGAAGCTCTACAAACCGAGTTCAGGGGAGGTCCCCTATAAAGTCAAGCCTGGAGGCAAAGCCAAGCAGTGCAGTTCCAGGGAGGACTGTGAAGACATCCTGGTGATAGAGCTGCGCTAAGCCCATACTAGTGAGAGCCATTAGCCAGTGTGAGGAACCCTAAAGCGAGGGTCAGAGGCAAGGAGGAGTAGCAAGGGGGAGTGGAGCCATACTGGTTCGTCCCAGAGAAACAGTGCAAAACCCGGACACCGGTGTCCAAGACTGCAAGGGATCTAACTACCCAGCAGTAAAGACTGGGGGCCAGGGAGACTCCAGATCTCCTGGCCACTGCAGCACCTGAAGGCAAAGCCGCATCACAGATCTCAGGGACCACAGGGAGTCCAGTAGTGCCCTGCAGAAGAGCTCCTGCCACCTGCCATACAGGTAAAGACAGTAGGAGAGGGCCAGGGCCTAGCTTTAGGCAGCCTAAGACCAGAACAGGCACAGTACCACAGGCAGGCCTCATAACTCGCGGGGTGTGGAGATCCCGAACTGCTTCTAGATCATCCGGGCCTGTAACATCAGAGACAGTACCCTGGACTATATCAGCAACATCAGTAAAGGTACGGAAACAGCAACCCTGTGTGAGACTGTTTGTGAAGTTCTTTTTTGCCACATCCCCTGTTATCCTTGAATCTAGTATGTTTTTTTCGGCCATCTTGTTTCCTGTCATGTTATGTTGACTTTTGCCCTCAAACAATATGGCAACTCTATAATAACAACTCTCAGAGCGCTTCCACTAAGCAGTCACCCTTTCTATGCCAATTTGGGTTATCATCCTAACATCCTTCCTCGACTTCCCATAGATTCAAAATCAACTCTCTACAATGGAACCTCGATCTTCTTAAGGAGAATCTGGAATCGGCTCAGGAAAGGTATAAAAAAGCAGCAGATAGGTTTCATAAACCTGCACCAGCCTTCAAGGTAGGAGATTTGGCCTGGCTGTCAACTAAGAACCTTAGGTTGAGAGTTCCATCATCCAAATTGGGTCACAAGTACATCGGACCCTATAAGATTAACAAACTTGTCAGTAACGTTGCCTGTCGCCTTCAACTGTCGAGATCTATGAGAATTCATCCTGTGTTTCATGTTTCTTTACTAAAGGCTGTGACTCCCAATTCGTTTCCTGGCCGTTCTTCTTCCCCTCCTACTCCAGTACTCGTCGATGGCCAGGAGGAGTTTGTCGTGGAAAGGATCCTGGACTCCAGGTTGCGTAGGAATGAGGTGCACTATCTGGTAAAGTGGCAGGGCTGCTCTTCTGAGGACAACTCGTGGGAGCCGGCCTCCAATCTGAACGCTCCCTGCTTGCTCCGTCAGTTCCATCGGAGGTACCCGGCCAAGCCTGGACTGGGGTCATCCGGAGGCTGTCCCTAAGGGGGGAGTAATGTGAAGTTCTCAGATTTTTTTGCCGCATCCGCTGTTATCCTTGAATCTAGTGTGTTTTTTCAGCCATCTTGTTTCCTGTCCTGTTATGATGACTTTTGCCCTCAAACAATATGGAGTTCTCAGCTTCAGTGTTCCCACCCTGTTCCTTGCCATATGCCCTTTTAAACAACTTCAGCTGGTTAACCTGTGCTCCTGAATTAGGTCTACAATCTGTCTGTGACTTGGCCTCTGGAAGCCTTGGATTTACTCTGCATGGAACCCTGGAACCATTTGTGGATACTGGATCCTTCTGCTTACCATCACCATCTACCAGGAAAGTACAGACTCTGAATATTCTCCTTGAGACTTGTGCTATGCTTTAATGCTCTGCCGTTGATATCCTTGGTTTAGTGTTTGCACTCCACAATTTACGTTTATTTCATATTCTGTTAATGCACTGACTTGTATGATGCAATACAAGGACTACTTAAGAAGTGTATGTCTCATGTGTCTCATTATACCCATGCATTAGACTCTAGATAGACTGTATCATATATGACACTGTTATTGTTACCCCTGATCCTGCTTCCTCCATAGATTGTCCTGCAGCTCCTAGCTTATACAACTGCCCCGGGGATCCCGCTCCACCTACTGGGAGCGTAACCATCTGGCTGCCCTACCATCACCCCAGAGGTCTGACCTGCAGCTCCGGTAACCATACCGGAACCGTAGGTGGTATCACAAACTACTTTTATTTTTGTTATTTTTACTGACTCTTTTCAGCGACTCCTAGGGCCACAGAAAAGGGCACAGGCCCCCGTGACATCCTCCGTAAATCAATGCCCGGAACCGAGTACCCCACGGCCCTGGGGCGGGTCATATGCTAGTTGGCATCACCGAACACCATCCACCACATCAACTGCATCTGCAGTTTCTTCCTCCTTTGTCACTTTGGCAAGTGTTATCCAACAGTTGTCCGGCTGCAGAACCTCCCCATATTTACCTGCTACAGTCGGGGCGAGTGAGGGCCTGTTAGCTGTTACGGAAGTGGATACACATGTTTTTGACTGATCTTAGACACTGAGTACAGCACTTGTTTGTCAACTCACCATAACATCTCCATCTGCCCCTCCCTCACAGTTTGTTCGGTTACACCCTACTCCACCCTCTTTCAACACAGCTGCCAGTCCTCGGTACAATGACTGTGGAAGAAGCGACGAAGCTCTGGCGCAGTATATAATGATGCATACAGTGACTCAAAGCGAGCTGAATGTGCCGCAAATAACGCTTGTAGAGTGGGCACTAGGGATGAGCGAACACTGCAATAATTGGACTCGCTATACTCGCAACGAGTAAGTCCCGGTACTCAGTACTCATTGCGAGTATAGCGAGTCCAATTGAAGTGAATGGGGAAGCGAGTGCTTTCACAGTGTATCTATATATATATATCCATATATACACTGCGAAAGTGCACTAAAAGTGAATAAACGTTGTTAAAAAATAAAAAAATATCATACGCACCTATCCGATGGCTGCATCGGGAGCGGCAAAGAAGACATCCGATCAACGACAAGGACCTGTGAGTCTGACAGCCAATCAGATGGCTGGTAGCGATCTGGTCAATCAGATGGCCAGATGTCACAAACCACCTGATCACTACCAGCCACCTGATTGGCCAGATTGCCAGGTTTTGAACGTGCATCAATGACCTGGCAATCTGGCCAATCAGGTCGCTACCAGCCATCTGATTGGCTGTCAGAATCACAGGTCCTTGTCATTGATCAGATGTCTTCTTTGCCGGTCACGGTGCAGCCATCGGATAGGAGAGTATGATATTTTTATTTTTTAACAACTTTTATTCACTTTTAGTGTACTTTTGCAGTGTATATATAGATACACTGCAAACGTTAAAGGAAATCTAGCTACTCCCGAGTAATCACAAGAAACTCGGGGAGTAGCGAGTAGCCTGAATATCGGTACTATTCGGCAAGTACCGAATAGTAACGATTCTACTCGCTCATCCCTAGTGGGCACACATGAAGGACCTCTGCACCCTTCTGCACAGTTTCAAATTGGCTACTAAGATGGTTAGCACTGACAATATCGTCATCAGCATCACTATTCCAGTCAATTACAGGCAGGAGAAAACTTTGAAAAGTCTGCGGGATGAGGTAGTGGTACCATAGGAAAAAGGAGGATGTGGAAAGGATACCAATATCTCTAAGGTCCTGACTCTTGTTGCGCAGGCATGTGCCATGGGAGAGTAGAATAGAGTGACCGAGGGGAACTTATGGTACCAGACAAACGGGTAGTGAAGGTGTGCGAGCCAAATAACAAATGAAGAAGGACGGGAATGAAGAGATTATGGGCACAGAAAAGTCAGGGAATAAGGAAGAAATTACTCTTTCTGTTGTCTTAGGTTTGCTGGAGAGGACGGAGGAAGGAACTCAATTTTTATCCCACCACCATAACAACAAGAAGTTAAACATCATGGATGTGTCAGACCCATGAGTGCCTTTTTGCTGCACTATCTGCAACATGATGGCCGTATTTTTAAGGTTTGAATTAGTGATGAATACTGGGCTGCCACACTGTTGGATCTGCAGTATAAGAGTAAATTTAGCCAGATGTTTCCCATCCTAGATAGGGACACACACATGCTTGAGTATAAAAAAAAAAAAAGCCTGTGGACAATCTTAGGACTGATTTCTCCCAACACAGCAGTAAGGGACACAGAATGCATCGCTGATCTACACTTCCAACCCGAGGGATATTGAGTTATCAGTGTAGAATCCTTATTGGCAGCAGTTTAACCGTCAGAAGCAATTTCTAGGAGTCGTTGGACCAATTTTTTAAACCAGTCCGTCCACCGGCAGTACTGAGTACAAGTCTAACACATAGTGAACGACTGGAGAGGATGGTGCAGGGATATCTCGATATAACTCATCTTGGCCACCTAATACTAATGCGCAAACTGGATTCCTTTTACTTAAAAGGCTGTGAGTGGTTGGACTATCTGTATTATGCACCAGCTCTGCCCCCATCTCCATCTTGGGAAGTTCTCTGCACCAGCTTGTTCATTAGTATAAGGTGGCCAAGATGAGTTTTAATTAATATTTTTTTCCTCTGTAGTTTAATAGTTAGACAGGGACTTTCAAGCATGAAGACCCTTGACATGTGGGTCAAAGCTTCCGTATTTTGATCAAAAATCAACTAATACCTCATATTGTTTAAGCACATTTTATATAGTTTTTGCAGGGTGTAGTGGGGCTTTCTGAGTTGGGATGGTAAATTGGTGAGTCTGTCATGTGAGATACACTCATATAACTAGCAAACTGGGCATACTAATTTTTTTTTTCTCTGTGGTTTAGCAGGAGTATCTCGAGCTCAATTTCCATGCCATCAAGGTGGTTTGGACCATTTTTCCATTTTGGGTTTCAAAAATGGACTGGCCTGAGCTCAACAGTCATGCCTTGGAGGTTTTGTCATGTCCATTAGCAATAAGATGAGCAATTAACATGGGAAATGAGTAGATTGTGAAGCTCTGATGCAGAAATGAACAGTCAAATATATAGTCATATAAACATAAATCGTACTAGTCATTACCAGTGTATCAAAAAAATGTATTGTCATGACTATGTGTTCCACTGCCCCCCAGCCTGCATCATCTGTTTCCATACTTACAGGCATCCCAAACGCTGGATCTAAGGATCCCATGCAAACGTCTAGCATACAGGTAAATTAAAACAAGATATCTGTTCAGCCAACTTACAATGCAAATTAAAAAAAATGTAATGGAAAAAGTAATTATAATACACTAATGCAATATTGGGTTATATAGGAGAATTGAAATAACGAAAAGGGTGGCTGCGCCCCCATATATGGAGGAAAGCAACGAATTGAGGGTAAATAAACTAATATAATACCTATATGAAAAAATTTGAATAATAAGCAACCATAGAATATCTGTTTACTTTTGGGCTTGCTAGTAATTGATTATAGTATCAGATTTTGTATGTATATATCTAGGAAAACAGTATACCTGTACATGTACAATAGATTAAAAAAAAAAAAAAAAAGAAAATAAACTTTCATGAGGGATGATGTACCTCCTCTTACTCTTGAATCTCAACCCTCTTGCTATAAAATCTACAGCAAGGAAAGAAGTATTCTTGTTATATATGTAATATAGACCAGGTATCCATTGATACCTGTCGGGTCAATGTCAGTATGAATTGTAATATATGTACATAGCTAGCTTGTTACTTTGTGCACTGTATTATATGCATTGATGTATGTATTTTATAAAATTACTAGCTGTGAGCCCGATTCTGAAGAATCGGGAGTCTAGAATCTGGAGAGAGAGAGGGAAAGAGATAGAGAGAGAGAGATAAAGAGAGATAGAGAGAGAGAGATAGATAGATAGATAGAGAGAGAGATAGAGATAGATAGAGATAGATAAATAGAGATAGATAAATAGAGATAGATAGATCGATCGATAGATAGATAGATAAAAACATAGAGATAGATACAGATAGATAGAGATAGATAGATAGATAGATAGATATAGATAAATAGATAGAGATAGATAAATAGAGATAGATAGATAGATAGAGATAGATAAATAGATAGAGATAGATAGAGATAGATAGATAGATATAGAGATAGATAGATAAAAAGATAAAGATAGACAGAGATAGATAGAGATAGATAGATATAGATAAATAGATAGAGTTAGATAAATAGATAGATAATAGATAGATAGAGATAGATAAATAGATAGAGATAGATAGATAGATAGATAAAAAAGATAGAGATAGATAGAGATAGATAGATAGATAAATAGATAGAGATAGATAAATAGATAGATAGAGTATAATAGATAGATAGAGATAGATAGATAGAGATAGATAAATAGATAGAGATAAATAGATAGAGATAAATAGATAGGTGAGTCTTTGCAGCCGCGGTAAGTCCGGCGACAGCCGAGCGCCGTGGTCGAAAAGGGAACCAAGGGCCCGGCCATGCATTGTTGGAAACACCGCTATGTATCTCTATGGGAAGTGAGGCGCTATTCTGATTGGTCACTGTGTGCTGCCGGCGACCACACAGCGACCAATCAGAATAGCGCCTCACTTCCCATAGAGATAGAATGGACGACTTTGAGTTTCAAATTTCCCGCTTAAGTGAGGCGCTATGCTGATTGGTCGCTGTGTGCTGCGCCGACCATTGAGCATAGCGCCTCACTTCCCATAGAGATACATAGCGGTGTTTCGCCGAATTTATGGCCAGGCCCCTGGTTCTATTTTCGGCCACGGGGCTCGGTGCTTGTCGGTCGTCGCCGGGGCGGGAGACTCGCCCCTGCAACGGCTGACAATGGCCGGATCGATAGATAGATAGATAGATAGAGAGATAGAGAGATAGATAAATAGATAGATAAATAGATAGAGATAGATAGAGAGAAAGAGAGATAGAGATAGATAGATAGGTGAGTCTTTGCAGCCGCGGTAAGTCCGGCGACAGCCGAGCGCCGTGGCCGAAAAGGGAACCAAGGGCCCGGCCATGCATTGTTGGAAGCACCGCAATGTATCTCTATGGGAAGTGAAGCACTATTCTGATTGGTCGCCGGCAGCACACAGCGACCAATCAGAATAGCGCCTCACTTTCAGCCGTAAATTTGAAACTCAAAGCCGTCCATTATATGTCTATGGGAAGTGAGGAGCTATTCTGATTGGTCGCCGTCAGCACACAGTGACCAATCAGAATAGCGCCTCACTTCTCATAGAGATACATAGCGGTGTTTTGGCGAATTTATGGCCGGGCCCCTGGTTCTATTTTCGGCCACGGGGCTCGGCTCTGGTCGGTCATTCCACGAGGCCGGAGACTCGCAATGGCCGCTTCGCAGCCATTGCTCGCGCGTCAGCAACGGCTCGCAATGATTGCGAGCCGTTGCTGAGGCACAAGCAATGGCCGCGAAGCGAGTCTCCGGCCCCGTGGAACGACCGACCAGAGCCGAGCCCCGCTGCCGAAAATAGAACCAGGGGCCCGGCCATAAATTCGCCGAAACACCGCTATGTATCTCTATGGGAAGTGAGGCGCTATTCTGATTGGTCGCCGGCAGGACACAGCGACCAATCAGAATAGCGCCTCACTTCCCATAGAGAATAATAGCGGTGTTTCAAGCAAAGTATAGCCGGGCCCCTGGTTCTATTTTTGGCCACGGGGCTCGGCTGTGGTCGGTCGTTGTACGGGGCCGGAGACTCGCAATGGCCGCTTCGCGGCCATTGCTCGCGCTCTGGCCGGGCCCCTGGTTCTATTTTCGGCCACGGGGCTCGGCTGTGGTCGGTCGTTGGACGGGGCCGGACGGGGCCAATACTTCGTGGGTAGCGTGGCTGCCTTGTGGCAGCCACGTCCACGACGATGGATGTAGCGCCGAAAATGACGAAAGTGCGCTACGGCCCTCTGTCGCCCTCATCTTCAGGACAATCAGGATATCGACAAAGGATAAGTATATGAGAGTAGCTGCTCTGCTATTATGCCAATTTATTGAGATAGTTGCCATGAGGGGATGTATACTGTATATCACCGATTTCAGTTTGGAATATATATATATATTAACTACCTTTTCAACCCTATGGGGTGGTTATTTTTTCCTTCCTCATGCTCGGGTCTTCTACCAGAGGCCTGGGAGTTTGAGGGTTCTGCGCATTCTACTGTTGCTCCTGGGATGTATTGCAACCATTTTTCCAACTTAGGGGTCACTGCTTCCAAGTGCTCCTATCACCACTGGAATCACTGTTGCCTTCATCTTCCACATTCTCTCCAGTTGTTCTTTGAGGCTCTGGTATTTCTCCTGCTTTTCATGTTCTTTTTTTCTGATGCTGCCATTTGGCACTGCCACATCTATCATTGCTGTCTTCTGATCCTTGTCTACTATCATGATATCTGGTAGATCTGGTAGGTTAGCCAATGCCTGCTTATTAGTGATGAGCGAGTATGCTCTGCGCTACTCGTTACTCGCACGAGTATCCCGGTACTCGGGATGCTCGGCGAGCACCGAGTACCGCCGAGATGCTCGGACTGCTCGGTAATAATAAGCGATCTGACACACATACACAGCTCCCTTCAGTGCACACAGTGAGCTGGCACCACACAGGGAGCAGATTCATTGTTAGGATCCCTCTGGGGGCCACAGCAAGGTGTTATATGTTGCGGCGATTTAAAAAAGCCCACCCTCCCGCCCTTTCCCAGCAATACTCGTTTTATACCCGGAAGTCTGTGGGCGGAGCCTGTCACTCATTGACTTACATTGGGCTCGGTGCTCTGGCCGAGTACACGAGTATCTTGAGATGCTCGGCCAGAGCACCGAGCACCCGAGCATTTAGTGCTCGCTCATCACTACTGCTTATCTGTCTGGATCTTGAAGTCCCACAGAATTTTAGCCCTTTCATTTTCCACCACTTTTTCTGGGGTCTCCCACTTGGACTTAGGGAGACTTAGCCCATATGCTGCGTAGATGTTCCTGTATACAATTCCCGCTACTTGGTTGTGGCATTCAGTATATGCTATTCTTGCTTGCATTTTACATCCTGCCACTACAGTATGTGTTGGACTGTTTCTGAGGTTTCTTTACATAGCCTGCACTTTCGGTTTGGTCTTGTGTGGTAGATAGTGATGAGCGAGTTGTGAGGTAGCGCCCGGGGAAACCACTTGCATAACAACACCAAACACGTGCTTATAAGTTTGCAAATGACTACCCGTTTATTGCTCACATATAACTCATAACCCAGGCAGTACATCAAACATTGAACATAAGCACAGTTGCATAATACATTACATTACACAGTACATTACATATATTGTGAACACATCTTGCACATATACAGTAACCCGGGACCTGTAACCACCTCTCCTTCCAACCCTTGGAGCACTAACGACAGCTCCCGTGGTGGTCACGGCCACCGGCCTGTCTAAACATTACACATACATTTATAAGACATATTTAACCATATATATCAACGGGCCCTGTGGGTCCCAATGGCGGTACCAGCTGCCTGGCTTTATTTCCCCAGCTCCACACTACCCTGGAATACAGGCACCAGCCTGACCGGGTTCTTATACACTGCATGTGATCCATCATATAAGCATCCATGGATCACATACGTCCTTTCACACGCTCACAGCCCATCATATAAACATCCATGGACTGTGGCCCCTCTGGGTTCAGAACAGGGATTAAGCAACCTGAGTCCCGGGTACGCCATGCATCCCCAAGGGCGCCTTCCTGGACGTACCTCGCCACACGTCCAGACCAGCGTCCACCTGGTTCAACCACGGTTTCCCCACTCTAGGAGCCCTTCAAACCCTTACGTCTGACCACCGGTACATACACTTCGAGTCCCTTCAATGACTGTTTTAGTCGGACCCAATGGCGGCTATGCCCGCCTGGCGCAATTCATACATTTGCACCAGGCCATGTTACTCGTTGTTTTTGTGGTAACAGGCTGGCTTCTGCTGTCCACAATACTCCCCTTAAAAAGACAGTTATTGACCAACGCAAAGCAGCAGTAAATTGATGATGATCTTTTCAAGGCTAAATGGGAATCGGCTGCAGATACATGCTCCAAAACTTTTTTGGAGCTTCTAGTTGAAGCAAATAGCACTACCCTTGAGAGTACTGAATCGCAGCTTGAGGTCTTGGAGGAGGCCATTAAGGAGAAAGCCTCACCAGAAGCATTGACCAGGTTTAATGGGGATGTTGCAAAAGATATCTCCAGATGGGAAAAGGAGGTCAGAGAATTTAAGATCAAGAAATTTAAGAGAGATACCCAAGATAAACAGGAAAGTAAAGTTTATCGGTGGAAAACCCCCCGCAAAAGGGGAAGACGCCCGTCGCGTGTTCCACCAGACTCAAGATCCTCCTCCTTGCAGTCAGGTGCATCCAATACTGGTAGCCCAGGGTCTGGAGTGGAAGGGGGAAGTGGAAACGCTGGTCTGGGTGCAATTGGAAGAGTGAGACTATTGCGCCAACAGCCCCCGAGAGCCAGTAAAAACGCACCCAATAAGATGCAGGTAGTTAACCTTTCCACCTACCAACTCTCCGACTCTCAGATTGAGGTACTTGCTTTGGGTTTGACTTTTTCACCTACAAACTCTTTTAATTTCTTTTCAGCAGTAAAGGACCTGCACCTGTTTGCGAGGAGGATGATCTTGAGAAAACTCCACCACAAAGATCCAACCTCTGACCCCCATGGAGATGGATGTCTTAGCTGATCTGGAGGAACTCCAATTTGAGCAACCACGCACTTCAGGTGTGTTTCCTAACAGCCTTCTTCCTAAGTCAAGGAAGTTCCCCCCCTCCTCTGTTTGTCCTGCGGTAGATATGTTCATACGTCTAGTTGAGTCTGACCTCAAACAGGTCTCTTATTGCCGAAAATTTGATAATCTCACTCCTACACAGAGACAGGTGATTAAAGAGTTACAAGATCTAAAAGACGTAGTCTTTAAGGCGGTAGATAAGGGGGGGGAACATTGTTGTGTGGCCTGCAGCTCAATACGAGAAAGAGGCTCTCAGACAGCTTCGAGATAAAACTACTTATAGTAGATTACACTCCAACCCCCTACCTGCTCATTTATCTGAGTTGACAGCTATCCTTGATGGTGCTCTTGATCAGGGCCTGATAACCAAAAAAATCGCTGATGGTCTCTTGGTGTTGTATCCCCGGTTGCCCACATTTTATTTGCTACCCAAGATCCACAAGGATGCCCTCAACCCCCCGGGACGTCCGATTGTGTCTGGGGTAGGTGGTCTCTGCGAGCCAATTTGTAAATTTATCGATTATCATCTAAAACCTTTAGTAGAGACCCTACCATCCTATCTCAAGGACACAACGGACGTCCTGAAGCGTGTTGACAGCATCTTTGTGGAATCTGATATGCTTTTGGTCACGGCTGACGTTGAATCCCTCTATACTTGCATTGGCCATACACATGGCTTGAATGCGGTCCGCTTCTTCCTCGAGTCTGGCGGTGTGGATGGCACCCTTGGTGAATTTATTTTGTAGCTGCTCCGCTTTATCTTGATCCACAACACTTTCGTGTTTTTTGGACGTCGTCTACTTGCAGGAGCGCGGTACTGCTATGGGCACGGCCTGCGCGCCTTTGTACGCCACTCTCTTCCTTGGTTATTGGGAGAGACAAATTTTTGACGACGGAGGCGTGCTGGCCAGCGCCCAGGTGCAGTGCTGGATGCGCTATATAGACGACGTCCTGTTTGTGTGGCAAGGTTCGGCGCAGCAGCTGGATCTTTTTATGAAAGAACTTAATATGAACTGTTACAACATCAGACTGACGTACAAGTGTAGTCCGACGAGGATTGATTTCCTGGACGTTGCTTTGGAGGTGGATTGTATATGAGAGTAGCTGCTCTGCTATTATGCCAATTTATTGAGATAGTTGCCATGAGGGGATGTATCCTGTATATCACCGATTTCAGTTTGGAATATATATATTAACTACCTTTTCAACCCTATGGGGTGGTTATTTTTTCCTTCCTCATGCTCGGGTCTTCTACCAGAGGCCTGGGAGTTTGAGGGCTCTGCGCATTCTACTGTCTGATTCAGACGGACGTCCACAGGAAGTCAACCTCTGTGAACTCCTTGTTGCATGCTTCCTCTGGTCACATTTCATCCACCATACGTGCCGTCCCCACTGGCCAGTTCTTGAGGATGAGGGGGATCTGTTCGACAAAGAAGGGGTTCGAGCGTCAGTCCGTGGACCTTAAGCAAAGATTCAGAGATCATGGTTATTCCAACAGGTGCATAAAGCGTGGTCTCCGGAGAGCTGAACATACACCGAGAGACCACCTGCTAAAACAAAAACCAAAAAAGGCAGAGAGTGGACCGACACTACGCTTTGTGGGTACTTATAACCACGAATGGCAGACTATGAGTGACATTTTCAGTAGACACTGGGGGGGTCCTACTCACTGATCCAACTCTGAGAAAGTGTATACCTGACCGACCTCTTATGACTCCACGACGCGCCAGAAATCTTAGTGACATGTTGATTAACAGCCACTATGTGCCGCATGTACCGAATCCCTTCAGTTCTCGGGGACCGACTTTGGGCTGCTACCCCTGTGGACATTGCCTCTCCTGCACTAATGTGGAACGGGTGACCCACTTTCCTTGGCCGATGGCTCATGTAGATTTGAGATTAGGTACAGGATATCATGTTCATCCACATACGTGGTATATTTTGCCCAATGTGCCTGTCCCCTGATCTACGTGGGACTGACATCGCGGGAGTTAAGGGTACGCACACGCGAGCACGTTCGTGACATTATTGCAGCGAAAGATGCGAAAGATCCCACTGTGCTTAAAACAATACCAAAGCATTTTTTTAAACATCACGGATGCAACCCTGCCTCCTTTAAGGTCTGGGGGATTGATTTGGTCCGTTGCGGCAATAGAGGAGGTGACCTAAAAAAAGTACTGGTTCGTTTGGAGACTAAGTGGATCGTGATTCTGGGAACTCTTACCCCTAACGGTCTCAATGAGAATGTCACCTATGGTCCATACTTATGAGAGACTGCTCATTAGGTCATATGCTGACTTTTTCTGTCTATCCTAATTTTAACTTTTTTTCTTGGTTCTATATAATTTTTAGTTTTTTTTAATAATCACACGCCACACCATACACTCCCAAGGTGTACAAGCCTCTCCTCCCGCGTCCTTTGCCCTGGGATCACCATATGTGAAGCACACAAGCTGGACTTCGATATGAGAATGAGATGGACATTAATCTACCAAACCACAGAAATTCATATCCTGAGTTAGGGTGTATTAACCATCTCAGGGAGTGATGTATAGTAATTGGTGATTGATGTCCTGTTTCCCTGATATGCTATTGTTAATATTCTCTCCTTTGCCCTGTACTTCTTGTGTAATTACACTAGGTATAGGTGATTTATTTTGGGTTCACACTGCAGCCCAAGTCTGTTCTGTTTTCCTGGAGCTTAGGTGTCCGCTCTTTGCACTGCCCCCCCGCCCAGCAACCATGGTGACGCGTCCCTATGCTGGATGATGGCGAGGCATGCGCAGAGAGCTGGAACCGCCCTGTGACTTTGCAGACAGACTGAGCATGCGCGTGACGCACACTGAACCCGGAAGTGCCTAACAACGCACCCGGAGCTCACAGCACTATAAAGACACCGTCAGTGTCATGGCGTGGTGTCCACAACTATTTACAGACCTCTCCCTGAGGAAGCTGAGTAGGCGAAACATATGTAGGGGCTATAGGACCTACTTTCACTCTTCCTGAACTTGCACTCCAACGGTTGACCATATAGGTATGAATTCCTGGATCTGTTAACATGCTCATTTGTTACTTTGACTGTCTGGTACCGGTATGTGGTCGCCCCTGCGTCCAGGAGGCCACAAAAGGGGACTGCAGCCAGGCAGGTAGGACACTTGTTGCACACCAACACCCTCACAGCCCACATACCCACGTGTAAGAGGAGGTAACATCCAGCCCTGAGATTAGATACTCTATGAGATTGAGGGGTGGTGGATTCAGAGGAGTGGGTTGGGCACACCCGAAGTCAGGTGACTTGAGAGTATATAGGAAGGGGGAGGAGTGAAGGAGTTCAGTAGGCCGAGGTAGGCTGGAGCAAAGACTGAAGCTCACACGTCCTGGAGAGTAAGGCCTAGGAGCGTAGAATCTGTACTGAGCCAGTGCGAGCCAGAGGAGAGAGAAAGCCCATCCGAAGCTGATACCACCAGGAGTGTGAGAGGGCGGAGAAGGGACGGTGTAACCCGGGCCCTAGGAACGCAGCTGAAGCTACTGACTGCAGGCGGAGTAGCCCTCCTATGGTACCGAGAGGAACAGAGAGAAAGGAGCCTGGTAGAGCCTCAGGCTTGAGGACTGCTGGAGGCTGGGCTGAAGTAGAGTGTCGGCTCTAGAGGGGACCGTAGTTTACCCGGCATCCCCAAACAACACGACGGGGGGTCTGAGTTTCAGATTGAGATCCCTACCCAAAGGACAGGCAGCTCAGTGACAAATTAGGACTCACAGAAGCCCGAGTCACCGCCATACTGTCCAGTGTCGCACAACACGAAGTAAGGAGAACGTAACAGCCCGGGAAGGACATTGCAGATTGTGTGAGGGGTCACAGAGAGAGAGGCCTGGCTACAGGGAGCAAAGGGAACCCGGAGAGGGAGAATGTGCCCGTGAACTTGAACTGTGTAAGAACTGTGACTGTGCTGTTAAGTAACTGAAAGAACTGAGAGTAAAGCTTTGGAAAACCCTGGAACTGTTTCCCTTGCGTTTCTGCATGAAAGCTATTCCCTCCATACAGGAATACAGCAAGCCTCCACCTGCAGAGTCACAGCTACAGCCTGTCAGCACCAGCCAGGAGGAGAGATCCCTGCAAAGTAAATGTGCTACACAATCCACAATAGACTTAACCCTTACTGCCCCGGGGAACACAGTTCTACCCACTGGAACTATACCACCTAAGCTGCCACTACATCATCCCCGGAGGTTCTGCAGCAGCGGCGGCCCCCATTACTGGCCGCATCAAGTGGGTGGCGTCACGACTGACAATCCCCTGTAAATATTCCCCTTTATTTGCCAGGGCCCGGGACACGGACCGGACCAGGACCACCCGTGACTTCCCCAGTAAAGACCCGGTCCGGTACCGAGTACCCTCGTCCCAGTGGGCTCGACAGGTACTTTTATTGTAGGTAAACATTGTTTGTAGTATATAGTCTGATGCTCTCCATGAAAGCCTACAAGTTATTTTTTTTACTGCGACTGCGCACTTTACTTAACTATTCACTTGGCTCTCTGTAGTATCTGTACTAATGTATTATGCTTTACTAGAACATTGTAAGACCTATTTCTGCTTTTTTGTCAAGTACAATTGTATCATACCCTGGTTACAACATGCTGGCTGAGTTGCATCTCAGAACCTCTCCTGTATCACTTTTTATCACGTATTTTAACACATGATGTAATAAAATAAAAGTTTTAATATTGCAAGATACTCCACGTATTCTCCAGTTTATAAAATTGTTTGTGTGGAGATTGTGCATAAAACCCCCTCTGCGGTGACCTGACTCACCAGGGGTTATACTATATAATGCCAATCAAGGTTTTGTGTCTAATTGCAAAGCAGCAGTAGTGTGAGTGCAGGGCCCCAGGACCGTAGGGTACTCGGAACAGGGCTATGGTACAGTTCAGGGGGAGTCACAGGGGTCGAGACCCGGCTCCATGACCCTGGGTGCAGCTGTTAAGGGGATTCTGGGCTTGTTAGGAAAGGGGATAATGAAGGGGGTAGTTATGCATGACACCACCCATGGTTTGTTGCTATTGGTTGCCACCGCTGCTGCAGAACCTCCATTGATGATGGATGGGCAGCTGGGATGGAGCGGCTCCCCACGGGCGGAGTGGATCCCCGGGGCAGTGGATGTAGTAAGGGTGTAGGGTGCAGGTTGGCAGGCACAAAGCAACAGACAGACTCATGGTTTGTTGGTTCCTTGGTCCTTTTACTGGTGCACTGTAATTCCGAATGGTGTTACTAAACTGACTGTGCACTTGAGAGCAACTCAGGGTTCTCCTCATCCAGGAAGTTCTGAGGCCTCCCTGCTGTGCTTTGTAATGGGTCTCTGCTGCTTCTTAAGCTGAGCTGATGGCCCTCTCTCTCTCTCCTGCTTGGTGCCGGTATGGCAGGCAACTTGAGTCCTTCTCTAGCCCCACATATCGGGCAGCTGTTCCTGGGTTCTTTATGCTGCTTTGCCTCTGGGCACAGTGTGGCTGGGGGACTTGGAATCCCCCACCTTCCGGTATTGGCTGCCGGGTCATTAGGCCCTGCACAGCCTCAGACTCTGGTGTCCGTCCTTGGCGCTGTTCCTCCAGGGTGAGCATGACACCGCTCCGCTCCCCAGGCTCCTCTCCACTTCCTCAGACCCCTTCCTTGGGTCCCTCAAGCTAGGCTTAGCTACCCTGGGATGAGCTTAGCACAGCTCCTAGACCACAGGATGTTTTCCTCAGTCCTACTAGGAACTGAACTGCTCTTGCTCTGCCCCAGACCCGAATTTATAGGGAAGCTCACCCTGAACCCAGGTTTAGGTCTCCCCCTTCAGGTTTGGAGGCAGAAAGGTGTTGTGTGCTTTGAGTTTTGCCTGGTATGAAGTCCCTCTGTTGCTTTCAAGTGTTACACTACGACCCGGGGTTGATAATGACACTGTGGCACCTGGACCCTGGGGTGCCACATGAGCATTTCCTACTGCCTGCTACAAACCTCGCACCAGGCCATTTAACCTGCTGGTGCTTCTGCTGTTCACATTACAAAAAAGTGGTTTGCCCAATGCAAAGCAGCAGTAGTCTAAACATTTCCCACTGCCTGCTACAAATCTCGCACCAGACCATTTAACCCACTGGTGCTTCTGTTGTCCACATTCCCACCCTTAAACATTTTTTGCCCTCTACAAACCAGTAGTCCAAACATTTCCTACTACCTGCTACCAAGCACGCACCAGGCCATTTTACCCGCTGTTTTTGTGATAACAGACTGGCTTCTGTTGTCCACAATACTCTACTTAAAAAGGAGTTTTTTTTCCCTCCACAAACCAGTAGTCCAAACATTTCCTAGTGCCTGCTACCTAGCTCACACCAGGCCATGTTACACGCTGTTTTTGTGGTGACATTTAGGTAGGATTGTGCCAACAAAAGTTCACAAAGTAATACATTCCTATAGTGCTTGTAAAATTCTAAGCAGTACTGTTACCATGTAATGCTATTTGGCAGAAACCATGCACATTTTGCCTGACACCAGAAGTATATATGATATACGTCCAGTGTCCAATGCTAAATGTCTGTTGTGTATGTGCAACTGCAGGTTGTGTGCAGATGGCATCAGGGCCTGCTTCCTGGGCAAAATATTGGGAAGCAGGTAACACAGGGGAAGTGCCAGTGGTTTCGCAGTCGTACACAGTCGTACACAGTTTTGTTTGTACACGTTCCAGCAACCGAGTGGGGTGCTGCGTATGTCAGCAGTATTTTCAGAATGCTAACAGAGATATTTTGTGGAATTACACTTTCTATTGTAGGTGAATTGATGTAAATTTGGTACAATATGAGCATGCTTTTTTCAATCGGGAGACATTTCATGTGGTGAGTGTGTTATGTGTTTTGTGATTTTAGCTAGGCTCTCTGAGCACCATACCTACACCTGTTACTCATCTCCGCATTCCTGATTAATGTTGAAGGTCTGATCTGGCGATACCAATATCCTGACAACATTGATTTGAATGTGGTTGAGTATTTCATTGACCTTTTTGCCTATAAAGTGGGTGAACATATGCCCGTTCAGCAAAATAAACACACACTTTACAAGGTTTGGTCATCTGTAGTTCACATCATGTTTAAAAGTTAACTGTTTTGGGGAATTGAATTGTGCTGCTGTCATTTGGAGGGATTAGATTACAAACCAGATATAAATCTAGCTCCTCTTTAATTTAATCAAACTAAGTCTGCCTGTATTTTCCATGGAGAGTCATGTGCGCATATCAGTGATGATTGATTGCCCCTCTGTAACAGAAAACACGCTTTACCATAACATTAGCAGCAGAGCAGGCCTGCACCTCCAAGGCGTATAACGATAGGTCAGGCCAAGTGTTCAGCTTGGACACACAATAATTAAAGGGAAGTGAATCATCATGAATGACACAGGTATGGTCAGTAAAGTATTTGTTTAGCATCTTGTTCAACTTCTATCTCCTTGGCATTGTTACAGGCACAGATATGCTGATCAATTGAAAATGGCCCAGTTTGTGCACATTTCCCTTCCACTTCTGTTGTAGCAGGTGTGCATGTCTCTCCCCATTAATCCTTGTTGTTGAAAAGAGCCGGTACCTCTGCCACCAGCGTTGTCAGAGTGATGTTTACAGCAAGTGATGTACAATGCCATCTCTTGATGGATTTCATTGTGCAACCTTTTGTAAGTCAAAAAGGAGAGAAGAAATTTTCTCTTGAAGTATCGGTCGTGGAAGGTGGCTAACCAGTATAGGTTGTTGGTAAAAATGTGTATCACGTGAGGGTCTTAAAGCAGACACTTACATAGGAACTGTGCCATATGGGCCAACCTTCAAATAGGCTGAGGTTATGTGTCACTAACATGAGTAACAATACCCATCGTCTTTTCTCGTTGCCTCGCCACCACCTCCTCCTCTCCAGCCCATCCAAGTAGGGGTTGGGAGTCCCCTCTGTAGCAAAAGGAGTCCACTTCCAAAATGAATAGAGGGCCCTCCCAAATGTATAGAGGATCCTCCAAAATGAATAGAGGAGGGCCCTCCCAAACATATGTTGCAGGGCCACCTCTGGGCGTCACCAAACTCAGGTTTGCAGGCCCTCCTAACAGCTGATTAGAGGGCTACAGAATGACATGGAGGATGATGAGGAGGAGAGACGGAAACTGTCTTATGAGTAACTGGAAACCATGATGGAAGTTTTGCCGATTACTCTTGGCTTGTGTAGGATGTGTGATGTCCGATGCTGTCACTCTGTCCCACCCTCCACCAGTTTCACCTGGTGTGCCATTGTGGCGCCCCGCAACGAGTGCGTCACAAGAGGGTATTGCAGCCATAAAAGCAGCCGCAATATTCTCTGACACAGCAGTGACCTGGTTAATTTAGAAATCCAACCCTGCATGCATCACCTAGAACAGAGGGCCAATCCTAGGTCCTGGTGGGTGGAGTGTTAGGGAAGTGTAGTAGAACACACACAATAGTCTAGAGCAGAACCTAGAAGACTAGAGCCTAGAACAGAGTCTGGGACAGAGAACTTTAACTTGGAGAGGAGCGGGGGCTCCGCACCCCGTGCAGCCCCCGGCCGTCACCGGTCGGGTGTTAGCACCTGAGGCCTTACCAACCGGGATTGGGCATTATTCACACGGGTTCCCAAAAGACTCCCGTGCCCACAACTCACAGCCGGTTCACTGGTACCGAAGCTGGCAGCAGTTCACCTCTGCTACGCGAACCAGAAGCGTGGAGGAGCAGCTTCACAGGAGCACCCCACCACCAGCCAACTTCCAGTCGTCTAACCAGCGGTGTACCCACCGAGGGATCCAAGGCTCCCCAAAACATCCAGAACGTACATCATGGATAGGGCATTGAAGCAGCCTCCCCGTACCCGATCTGGTATTCCTGGGCGACACTGGCAACCAATTAGTTAGAATGGAGGAACACTGCGGATTTCTAAGGGACACCATCACTGCTGAGTCCACCCGGTCTACTACCCAACCACTGTATGCCATGTACTGCCTGCTGGTTACAGTAAAGACCCGTTGCAGAGACTTTCTGTGTCCGTGCTTCCTTATGAACTGTCCGTCCGCACTACAAGGTAACCGCAGCTGCCGCACAACATCTTAAGCAGCTCCAGCCTCCGGGGATCACCGCTCAGCCTGTGGGGAGCGTAACATCTTGCTGCTGTCCATCCCCCGGAGGTTCCGCAGCGTCGGTAGCCCTTACCGAACTACTCATAGGTGGCGTCACGAATAAATTAAAAACCCCTTTAATCTGTTCACCCAAGACGTCTTCAAACACTTTTGATCTGCACTACACCGGGCCCCACTACCGGCAGGCGCGGTCCACCCGTGACAAGGAGGAAGGAAGCATCGCCTGTCTAAACCGGAGTCCCGGCCACGGTGAGTCAGAAAATGGCGTCACGAACAGGATTCTAACAGGCCCGTTACCCAACTGGTATAATGTGCTTAAACTGGACTTTATTGTCTACAATTTGGACTTTATTCGTCCCTAAAAGAACTTTCCCGCCTTTTCACTGTGGGCCAAGATGGCGCCCAAGATGGCGTTCCCGCCACAAGAATCCGCCACGTGCAAGCCCAGGAGTGAGTCGACCCCCCCCCTCATCGTGGGAGGGCTAAAGACAAAAGGCGCCAAACTCTTTGTCCGCCGTGATTGCTCGAATCAACCATGGGGGCGGACCCCAAAGACTTTTCCCACAATTGGACTACAAAAGCCCAGAGGAAATGGGAGTGTCACAGACCTTCTTCACGAGCTCTACCAGAATCGCTTACCGGTTGAACGGGTGTGGTTTCCCTCCAATGAAGAGAATGGCCAGCACGAGACTCCAAGACCTAATGCGGGAGGTCGAGGTGGAGGCCAGAGCAGCCATAGGCCAACCGGGTCCGGGTC
The DNA here is from genome assembly GCA_033576535.1 of Allobates femoralis. Lineage (NCBI taxonomy): Eukaryota > Metazoa > Chordata > Amphibia > Anura > Aromobatidae > Allobates > Allobates femoralis. Next base: position 368,387,709 of record JARQOC010000005.1, on the reverse strand, counting down.
CTGCCCTTACCATAGACGGCAGCCCCGACTTTTGGCTAGAGGCTCTACAAGACCTCCGGGTGCGACTAATTGAGACTGTGGAATGGACGATTCGCAGCTGGAGTGCGACCCTAGGCAGAAGACTCCATCATGCGATGCAGCAGAGCGACCGGGTACAGCTTCTCCAGGCCCAGACGACATCGCCAGCTTCTGACCTCCTCACCGTCGCCCACCACCTGTCCTGCTTCGTCACCGGAGCCCATAGACTGCATCATTCCTGTGAGGACCACAGCTCGACCCGTTCCAGCGGTTAACCCCGCAGCCGACCCCGTTCCAGAGCCGGAGCTTCCAATGCGCTCCCACGAAGAAGCCACATATACCTGGTTCCACCTGCGGAACCCGCGACTAGTTTCTACACTACCGAGACTGTCGCCTGTTTCTCCCCTAAACCGGAGGCCTCCTCTGCAAATACAGAGGCCTACCTGGTGACCGGGATCGAAACACCACTTCCCGCTGCTACAGAAGAAGAGGCAGGCAGCCTGGAAGTCCTGCACAACGACCCCGAGGAGAACTTTGCAGCACAGCCACCCATCGACCCAGAGGATTCCATTCCATCGTCTTCGTCAGCCGAGCAGCCCGACGTAGTCATCGAAGGTGAGGTCGAGGAGGATGACGACGAGACCTACAGTCCAGCTGAGGATCTCTACACCGGGTTCGCCTGGGGAGACACCAAGAATCCTTCTGCCGGGCGATCAGCTTGGGTGCACTGGTCGGGTGCCGCCGCAACAACATCTTCTCCGATTCCGTTAAACCGGGCTCCACTCCAGACTGCCCACCAAGCTCGAGCCGTTCAACAACCAGCACGCCGTAGTGACTTTATGCACACGCCGCACCACTCCGACGAAGAGGTACGTCGTATCGGAGAGAGGAGTGGCACACTCGACTGCAAGCCAACATGCAGGCTCGCGCCGAGGCCTGCCGCCAATCTCCATTACCTGAACAATTCCGTAAAACCGGGCGGGTAAGCACCTTTAACTTGTCCACCGGGTGGGGATTTGTAAGGGAGGAGGGTGTGAGTACCGAAGTATTTGTGGGGCGTCGTGATGTGGAATCGCACCTACCGCGAGGGCATCCAAACCGAGACTTGTATAGAGGGGACATAGTAACCTATGAGCGACATGTATGCTGTGACGGGTGGTTCGCTATACGAGTCCGGAACACTGCCCTCCATAAGTGACTTTTGTTGTTTGAACTTTTCTGCTAAAAGAGATTTCTTCCTGTTTGCGAAGTAACACCGCGACTTGGCGGCTACAGCCTGAACTTTTACCTAAGGACAGCCGACCGCCCGCCGGGTCCGCGCAATGTGTTAACCTGTTTATTCACCTTTTCACTTTTATGCATACAATGACCTGTCATTAATAAAAGTGTATCACCTGTTATAAAATATAAAAACCTCTGTAATGTGGATAGTGTGACGCTTGGGGACAAGCGTATTAAACCAAGGGGGAGTGTGGCGCCCCGCAACGAGTGCGTCACAAGAGGGTATTGCAGCCATAAAAGCAGCCGCAATATTCTCTGACACAGCAGTGACCTGGTTAATTTAGAAATCCAACCCTGCATGCATCACCTAGAACAGAGGGCCAATCCTAGGTCCTGGTGGGTGGAGTGTTAGGGAAGTGTAGTAGAACACACACAATAGTCTAGAGCAGAACCTAGAAGACTAGAGCCTAGAACAGAGTCTGGGACAGAGAACTTGAACTTGGAGAGGAGCGGGGGCTCCGCACCCCGTGCAGCTCCCGGGCCGTCACCGGTCGGGTGTTAGCACCTGAGGCCTTACCAACTGGGATTGGGCATTATTCACACGGGTTCCCAAAAGACTCCCGTGCCCACAACTCACAGCCGGTTCACTGGTACCGAAGCTGGCAGCAGTTCACCTCTGCTACGCGAACCAGAAGCGTGGAGGAGCAGCTTCACAGGAGCACCCCACCACCAGCCAACTTCCAGTCGTCTAACCAGCGGTGTACCCACTGAGGGATCCAAGGCTCCCCAAAACATCCAGAACGTACATCATGGATAGGGCATTGAAGCAGCCTCCCCGTACCCGATCTGGTATTCCTGGGCAACACTGGCAACCAATTAGTTAGAATGGAGGAACACTGCGGATTTCTAAGGGACACCATCACTGCTGAGTCCACCCGGTCTACTACCCAACCACTGTATGCCATGTACTGCCTGCTGGTTACAGTAAAGACCCGTTGCAGAGACTTTCTGTGTCCGTGCTTCCTTATGAACTGTCCGTCCGCACTACAAGGTAACCGCAGCTGCCGCACAACATCTTAAGCAGCTCCAGCCTCCGGGGATCACCGCTCAGCCTGTGGGGAGCGTAACATCTTGCTGCTGTCCATCCCCCGGAGGTTCCGCAGCGTCGTAGCCCTTACCGAACTACTCATAGGTGGCGTCACGAATAAATTAAAAACCCTTTAATCTGTTCACCCAAGACGTCTTCAAACACTTTTGATCTGCACTACACCGGGCCCCACTACCGGCAGGCGCGTCCACCCGTGACAAGGAGGAAGGAAGCATCGCCTGTCTAAACCGGAGTCCCGCCACGGTGAGTCACCATCACTGTAATGTTTCATCCCTGATTGTCCACAACAACTTCATCACGTGTCTGTTGTTATGTCGACCTTCCCAGTTACAGTGTTGGTAACAGAACGGTTGATCTTGTTTCACGCATGCTTATGTAAGTCGTGAACAGCACACCGGCTAAAATAGTTGGACAGAGTATCGTGGGGCAGCCACAGGCAAGAGATCACATACACATTCTGTTGCCACAAGCCTAAATGTTAACATCTACACAGATAGGAATTTGGCAACGTACAATTTTTATATTTGTGCTGTGGGTACATGGTTGGTTATTTATGCTTCCTTTCAAAGCTCTCTGCTACGGACAACTTTACGCTTCACTTGGACAACTAAGTGGATGAAGTTGATAATTGCTTTCTCTGTGCAACCGCTACTTGTGGGCAGGAGGTATGAGCGCCTGCTTCATAGCCAGCAGATTGTTAAGGACAATGCACAGGTGACATGGCAGTGGTTTCTCCTACAGACACAGATTTGGTACCCTTGTGTGCTGCCCACCTACTGGGGTGCTTGGCTGCAATGTGGTTGCATATACTCATGTTGCTCAGGTTGCCTTTGCCCTGACCTCTGTTCATCTTGGTATGGCAGATGGTACAGATTACAATGTTTTTCTCTGAAGGACCTTCAGTAAATAAAATTCCAGACAGTGGCTAAACACCCCCATGCACAGACTTGGGCCACAGGAGGGGTGCTCTAGTGAACAGTTGACCCAGTTTTCAGTCTGGTCAAACCACTACCCCATGGCACCTATGTTGGTGTTACATGTCAATCTTCCTCCGTGTTGCTGTACGGGCTATGCGTGCCAATGGCCCACGTCAGATCATCATCGCCCATCTCATCTTTCATGTCATCCTCCTTCACAATTAAGATTGTAGGTTCATCTGATGGCAACTGTGTTTCATCATCATCATTCATCATCATTATCATCATCACATCATCATCATCATCATCATCGTCCTCAACATCTGGAGACATTAAATCAGGTTACTCAAGGTGACAAAATTCTGGCTGTGGGTCCTCAATTAGATGTGCATCAACGCTTCCAACCTCACAAATGTATAGAGGGGCCTCCCAAATGAATAAAGTAGGGCCCTTCCCTAACTATAGAGGAGGGCCATCACAAATGTCTAAAGGAGGGCTCTCCTTAATGTACAGATGACATGACCTTCAGTGCCAGCAACCATGGCTTTGTTTATCCTGTGTTATTCTTAAGGCAGTGATTTCACCCCCAAAAGTGTAGAGGAGGGCCCTCCAAATGTCAAAGAGCGGTCCCTCCAAAACGTATGTTACAGGGCCACATGAGGGCTCTCACTAAACTCAGGTTTCTGCCTGAACATTTGAATGTAGGCTTGCAGAATCACATGGCAGTGGAGGAGGGGGTTTTACCCAACACTACAATGGGCACATAGTGGAATACATATTCCATAGCAGTTTACTATCTGAGTCTCAATGGGGAAGGGACCGCCCAAATGTCGAAGTAAGAGCGGTCCGTCCAAAACATATGTTACAGGGCCACGAGGGCTCTCACTAAATTCAGGTTTCCTGCCTACTGCAGGCCCTCTAAACATTTGAATGTAGGGCTGCAGAATCACATGGTGGTGGAGAGGAGGAGGGTTTTGCGCAACGCTACAATGGGCATATGGTGAACTGCTATAGAATATGTATTCCACTATCTGAGTCTCAATGGGGGAGGGACTGCCCAAATATCGAAGTAAGAGCGATCCGTCCAAAACATATGTTACAGGACCACCTGAGGCCACTGAGGTCAAAGAACAACATACCTACTGGTATACTGTAGCTGGCCTTGTAAAGTGCTGGGGAGTAGCTAAGTAAAAATGATGTATGACAGATAGAGCTACGAAATGTATATGTCAGGGTCCTCCTAATTTTAAAAGGCGAAAAAAAGCAACAACAGAATGTGTGAAGAACTGCTAAAAGCAATATTTTTTGTGTCCCCGGTTTATTTAGTCTTGTATACAAGTGATTATGCAGGAAAAGCTGTTTCTAAACCATTTTGGCCTGTTAAATGTGGTTTTGGTTAGGTCTGGTAGTTGTTCTTGTGTATTTGAAACAGTGGCATAATCCTGAAACAAAGCTATTCCCACAAACCATATGTGAGTCAGAAATACATGCAGGAATATTCCCCAGGCTCTTCCCATTCTGTTTCATCACTTTCCCACCCATTTCAGCCTTTTCCTTAGGCCCCCAGATCTCCAGCAGAATATTACTCGTGTTTCCCATTGAATTACATTGTACTAGTTATTTGGAACGAATACGCGATTATTTAAAAGTACTCGTTATGAGTATAGCGATTACGAATATTACGGTACTTACTCATCACTAGTGGTAGATCCCGGCTTCTATGGATCTGGTATTTAGCGCCTGCTCTTGTGCCGCTATGATTAGAGCCTCTGTGCTGTCTTGGAGTCCAGCTTTCTCCAGCTATTGGTAGGATTTCTCCATGTCAACCACCTCCATTATCTGTTAATGGTATATCCCAAGCAGTGGCTTGTCTTGCCATGGCACCTCATTTTCCTGTTCTTCCTGTCAAGCCTGATGGTGTTGCTACCTTAGGCTCTCCCTCATCAGCCCCTCATATTTTGGTGCCATTTTTCTGATGCATTCCTGGATTCTTCTTGTTTCATCCATGATGGTGGATTGGGCACCTATCAAGCCTCGACCACCCTCCTTTCTGTTTGCATGCAATCTTTGGGTGTTAGACTTGGGATGGAGACCTCCATGTATATATATTGTGATGTAGTGAATGGCGGCATTATACCTGGCCAGTATGTTTCGCACAGGCAGAAGTCTGCTGCAATGTTATTATGAATGTATCATCAGTACCTGGAAGCGACAGTCTGCTTAACAGCATTGCAAGAGTTAAGCTTCCAACTTGCTGGAGATGTGGGTATGTCTCAGGATGTTTAATGGAGTCTGTCAGTCCCGCACATGTCAAACACAGAGAGTGAGATATAGAGAGCCTGCAGGGTGCAGGGCTGGGAGAGCAGAAGCCCGTCATTGTGTAACAAGCAGTCTCCCAGTGGCCTGTGTGGACTGACAACAGGACCCTCAGTGAGTGGAGGCTGGGATACGTCAAGAGAAGTGTATCTGTGGCACCCGTGCAGGGGATTGCCACAGGATCCACCGAGCAAGGAGGGAATTACACCTTGGTTCGCACAGCACACCACACCTTCCACCCCAGACCTAAAGGGGGAGCTATACTGGCTGCCTTAAGCCAGTTCCCCTTTAAAACATCCAGGCCTGAGGGGAGGAGTCAGTTAGTCTCAGTAGTGAGTTCCAGTTAGTGTTCGAGGAGAGCTGGAGTGAGGAGCTGGTTGCTGGGAAGGATCCAGGCCCAGGACCAGGGACCACTGACCGCTGTGTTGCACCCTAGGGAAAGGGTCAGAGGCAAGCGGAAGAAACAGAGAATCAAGAAAGGGAACCAGTTACTATAGCCTTTTAATACACCCGGACACCGGAGTCCGACACTGCCAGCATCTAGTGCAACAGCAAAAGCCCGGAAGACTCAGGAGGAGTTCATCCCTGAAAGAGACAAAGTAAGAGATGCTAAAACTGACCAAATACAGGACCAGGGGCCATAGGAGACACAGGGACCTCGCAGAAGGACCTCATAGTCAGTTTAGAGCAAAGCCCAGAGAGGGAGAAGAAGCGGTGGGTTCAGGCACAGGCAGGACTCATCCCAAACCATAGAGCACAGATACAGAGGAGGCCTCACAACTTTCTAAGGTGGAAGTCCCAAGTTGCATCGGGGACCTGGTTATTTCTCTGGACTATAACTGTTACCCTGTCACCAGTAAAAGGTACCGAAACAACGATCACTGTGTCTGTGTGTGCCTGCTTATACGCCTCAATTCACCGCCTTGTCTGCAGAGACGCAACTACTACTCCCCTCATCCATCTCCGCTGTCCTGAGGTAAAGCTCCACCTGTGAGGAGCTGAACCACATTCTGCTGCACCCACCATCACCTCAGCGGCCGACTGCAGCGCTGGTATACCCGTTACCAGGTACTATAGGTGGCATCACGTTACCAATCCCCTTATTCCCCACCATTTCCCCGCCATTGAGGGTCCAGGTGCATGGGACCGGGGATCGACCAGCCGTGATTCCCCAACAAAGCCGTCATCAGCCCCGGTACCCAAGTACTCCATACCCTGTCGACCGCCTCAATTCTGGCATCACGAACAGGATCCCGTGCCCAGTAAACCGGGTACTATGTGCCAAGAACTGAACTTTATTAACTGTTTGTGAACTGTACAATCAGGCTGCCATTACAGAAATTGAACTGCGCCACAGCGCGGGTAGAAAAGAGTGGGAAGACAAACCCCGCCCCTTCACTCTGCCAGAGATTCGCGAAGTGCAGCTCCCAGTTCCGTAAATACCCGAGGTGCTTCACTCCCTCTGCAGAGCCGCCGACGACCGGAAAAGTTTGTTTCATCTCACCGGTTGGCAGCGATTAACTAGGGGAGATGCCCGGAATGCAGCACCCGGAGCAGCGGCCCAGATAATGACGATAGCCTTGCCGTGTATACCGGGTGCCAAATGGTTACCAACATACAGTTGTGGCCAAAAGTATTGACACCCCTGCAATTCTCTCAGATAATACTCAGTTTCTTCCTGAAAATGATTGCAATCACAAATTCTTTAGTATTACTATCTTCATTTAATTTGCCTTCAATGAAAAAACACAAAAAGAATTGTCCTAAAACCAAATTGGATAAAATTCCACACCAAACATAAAAAAGGGGATGGACAAAAGTATTGGCACTGTTAGAAAAATCATGTGATGCTTCTCTAATTTGTGTAATTAACAGCACCTGTAACTTACCTGTGGCACCTATCAGGTGTTGGCAATAAGTAAATCACACTTGCAGCCAGTTGACATGGATTAAAGTTGACTCAACCTCTGTCCTGTGTCCTTGTGTGTACCACATTGAGCATGGAGAAAAGAAAGAAGACCAAAGAACTGTCTGAGGAATTGAGAAACCAAATTGTGAGGAAGCATGAGCAATCTCAAGGCTACAAGTCCATCTCCAAAGACCTGAAATGTTCCTGTGTCTACCATGCGCAGTGTCATCAAGAAGTTTAAAGCCCGAGGCACTGTGGCTAACCTCCCTAGATGTGGACGAAAAAGAAAAATTGACAAAAGATTTCAATGCAAGATTGTGCGGATGGTGGATAAAGAACCTTGACTAACATCCAAACAAGTTCAAGCTGCCCTGCAGTCCGAGGGTACATCAGTGTCAACCCGTACTATCTGTCGGCGTCTGAATGAAAAGGGACTGTATAGTAAGAGACCCAGGAAGACCCCACTTCTTATCCCGAGACATAAAAAAGCCAGGCTGGAGTTTGCCAAAACTTACCTGAGAAAACCTAAAACATTTTGGAAGAATGTTCTCTGGTCAGATGAGACAAAAGTAGAGCTTTTTGGGCAAAGGCATCAACATAGAGTTTACAGGAGAAAAAAAGAGGCATTCAAAGAAAAGAACACGGTCCCTACAGTCAAACATGGCAGAGGTTCCCTGATGTTTTGGGGTTGCTTTGCTGCCTCTGGAACTGGACTGCTTGACCGTGTGCATGGCATTAATAAGTCTGAAGACTACCAACAAATTTTGAAGCATAATGTTGGGCCCAGTGGTGAGAAAGCTGGGTCTCCCTCAGAGGTCATGGGTCCTCCAGCAGGACAATGACCCAAAACACAGTTCAAAAAGCACTAGAAAATGGTTTGAGAGAAAGCACTGGAGACTTCTAAGGTGGCCAGCAATGAGTCCAGACCTGAATCCCATAGAACACCTGTGGAGAGATCTAAAAATGGCAGTTTGGAGAAGGCACCCTTCAAATATCAGGGACCTGGAGCAGTTTGCCAAAGAAGAATGGTCTAAAATTCCAGCAGAGCATTGTAAGAAACTCATTGATGGTTACCGGAAGCGGTTGATCGCAGTTATTTTGGCTAAAGGTTGTGCAACCAAGTATTAGGATGAGGGTGCAAATACTTTTGTCTTGCCCATTTTTGGAGTTTTGAGTGAAATGATCAAAGTTTAGCTTTTTGCTTCATTCTCTTTTGTGTTTTTTCATTGAAGACAAATTAAATGAAGATAATAATACCAAAGAATTTGTTATTGCAATCATTTTCAGCAAGAAACTGAGTATTATCTGACAGAATTGCAGGGGTGTCAATACTTTTGGCCAACACTGTATGAAGGCAAACCCGGTACCTTAGCAGCCTTTAAGCAAAAGATGTGCTCAATGCTGGACATGTATACATGCATGGGGATCGAGCTGCAGAAAGCAATCTAACAGCCCGGGCGCAGTGATGCACATAGTGGGTCACTGCGCCCAGGCTCTTAGGGCGCCTTCACACTGGCGTTCCCCTCCGCAGCGTTCTGCGGAGGGGAATCGCCATGTGTGCGCCGCGGCCGCCAGCTCCTATCTTTAGAATGGGAGCGCACGGTGCTGCGCTTGACAGCGCAAGACCGTGCGCACCCAGTCACTCCCATATGTGATCTGTGCGCAGGCGTATGCCTGCGCACAAATCACACACTCCCGCCCGCACCAGGACGCAACATGTTGCGTCCTGGTGCGGGCAGGAGTGTGTGATTTGTGCGCAGGCATCCGCCTGCGCACAGATCACATATGGGAGTGACTGGGTGCGCACGGTCATGCGCTGTCAAGCGCAGCACCGTGCACTCCCATTCTAAAGATAGGAGATGGCGGCCGCGGCGCACACATGGCGATTCCCCTCCGCAGAACGCTGCGGAGGGGAACGCCAGTGTGAAGGCGCCCTTAGATCGCTGCTCTGCAGCCCGATCTCCCTGCATGGGCATCGAGCTGCAGAAAGCAATCTGACAGCCCGCACGCAGTGATGCACAGTGGGTCAATGCGCCTGTGCTGCCAGATCGCTTTCCGCAGCTCGATCCCCATGCATGGGGATCGAGCTGCGGAAATCGATCTGGCAGGCGCAGTGATGCACATAGTGGGTCACTGCGCCCGGGGTGTCAGATCACTTTCTGCAGCTTGATCACCATGCTGGCGGATCGGGCTCCAGAGTAGCGATCTAAAAGCAAAGGTGATCGAGCGTCGTGGGACCTTCGTTGTGGACTACGTCGGAGACAATCGAACGTCGTGGGACCTTCGTTATGGACTACGTCGGAGCGATCGAGCGTCGTGGGACCTTCGTTGTGGACTACGTCGGAGCGATCGAGCGTCGTGGGACCTTCGTTGTGGACTACGTCGGATCTTTTTATAATAAAGATGGAGTCCGAATTGTGTCTGCGTTTTTTTTTCAAATAAAAAGATTTTTCTCTGTGTGTATTTATTGACTATTTACTGTACTAGAGATTCCTAATGGCGGGTCTAACATTGGCCCTATATTATGAATCTCGGGCTTAGTGCCAGCTGCCAATAAAAAGCTGGCATTAACCCCTTTATTACCCAGTTAGCCACCGGCACCAGGGCAACTGGAAGAGTGTGGGTACAGCGCCAGAAAATGGCGCTTCAATGAATGCGCCATTTTCTGGGGCGGCTGCGGGCTGCAATTCGCAGCATGGGGGGCCCAGAACGCTTGGGCCTCTCTATGCTGAGGATTCCAGCCCCCAGCTGCCTAGTTGTACCTGGCTGGACCAAAAATATGGCGGAGCCCCACGTAATTTTTTTTCTAGAATTAGTTCTAGAAATTAAAAAAAAATGGGCTTCGCTGTATTTTTGGTTCCAGCCAGGTATGACAAGGCAGCTGGGGGTGGGTGGCAGTCCATAGCTGCCAAGTTGTACCTGGCTGGACCAAAAATATGGCGGAGCCCTATGTCATTTTTTTTCTAGAAATAATTCTAGAAATAAAAAAAAAATAGGCTTCGCTGTATTTTTGGTTCCAGCCAGGTATGACGAGGCAGCTGGGGGCTGGTGGCAGTCCGTAGCTGCCAAGTTGTACCTGGCTGGACCAAAAATATGGCGGAGCCCTATGTCATTTTTTTTCTAGAAATAATTCTAGAAAAAAAAAAAAATAGGCTTCGCTGTATTTTTGGTTCCAGCCAGGTATGACGAGGCAGCTGGGGGCTGGTGGCAGTCCGTAGCTGCCAAGTTGTACCTGGCTGGACCAAAAATATGGCGGAGCCCTATGTCATTTTTTTTCTAGAAATAATTCTAGAAATAAAAAAAAAAATAGGCTTCGCTGTATTTTTGGTTCCAGCCAGGTATGACGGGGCAGCTGGGGGCTGGTGGCAGTCCGTAGCTGCCAAGTTGTACCTGGCTGGACCAAAAATATGGCGGAGCCCTATGTCATTTTTTTTCTAGAAATAATTCTAGAAATAAAAAAAAAATAGGCTTCGCTGTATTTTTGGTTCCAGCCAGGTATGACGAGGCAGCTGGGGGCTGGCGGCAGTCCGTAGCTGTAAAGTTGTACCTGGCTGAACCAAAAATATGGCAGAGCCCCATGGGTCCCCCATGCTGCGAATTGCAACTACTAGACTAGTATGTTTATTTACAAAAAGTTTCTTTATTCATTTATACGTCTCAATTTGTGAAGCACATGGTGGTTCAAAGTGCTCACTGTGCATCTAGATATGTTCCCTGGGGGGGTCTAGTTTCCAAAATGGGGTCACTTGTGGGGGAGCTCCAATGTTTAGGCACACAGGAGCTCTCCATACGCGACCTGGTGTCCGCTAACAATTCCAATAGTTGGCAAACACCAGGTTGCGTATGGAGAGCCCCTGTGTGCCTAAACATTGGAGCTCCCCCACAAGTGACCCCATTTTAGAAACTAGACCCCCCAAGGAACCTATCTAGATGCATAGTGAGCACTTTGAATCCCCAGGTGCTTCACAAACTGATCCGTAATAAAGTAAAAATACTTTTTTTCACACAAATTTTCTTTTTTAATTTGTACGGATCAATTTGTGAAGCACCTGGGGGTTCAAAGTGCTCACTATGCATCTAGATATGTTACTTGGGGGGTCTAGTTTCCAAAATGGGGTCACTTGTGGGGGAGCTCTAATGTTTAGTCACACAGCGGCTCTCCATACGCAACATGGTGTCCGCTAGCAATTCCAATTGTTAGCGGACACCATGTCGTGTTTGAAGAGCCCCTGTGCGTCTCTACATTGGAGCTCCCCCACAAGTGACCCCATTTTGGAAACTAGACCCCCCAGGGAACATATAGAGGTGGGTATTGAGCATATTGAACCCCCAGGTGCTTCACAAATTAATGAAAAAAAAAGATTTTTGCGGACAAAAAGTACTTTTTCATTTTTACAGATCAATTTGTGAAGCACCTGGGGTTGAAAGTGCTCACTATGCATCTAGATACATTCCTTTGGGGGTCTAGTTTCCAAAATGGGGTCACTTGTGGGGGAGCTCCAATGTGGAGACGCACAGGGGCTCTCCAAACGCAACATGGTGTCCGCTAACAATTTGAGCTCATTTTGCATTCAAATTGTTAGCGGACACCATGTTGCGTTTGGAGAGCCCTGTGCGTCTCCACATTGGAGCTCCCCCACAAGTGACCCCATTTTGGAAACTAGACCCCCAAAGGAATGTATCTAGATGCATAGTGAGCACTTCGAACCCCCAGGTGCTTCACAAATTGATCCGCAATAATGAAAAAAGAAAATTTTTGTGGAAAAAAATTGCTTTTTCGTTTTTATGGATGAATTTGTGAAGCACCTGGGGGTTGAAAGTGCTCACTATGCATCTAGATACGTTTCCTTGGGGGTCTAGTTTCCAAAATGGGGTCACTTGTGGGGGAGCCCCAATGTTTAGGCACACAGGGGCTCACCAAACGCAACATGGTGACAGCTAACAATTTGAGCTGATTTTTATTCAAATTGTTAGCGGACACCATGTCGTGTTTGGAGGGCCCCTGTGTGCCTAAATATTGGAGCTCCCCACAAGTGACCCCATTTTGGAAACTAGACCCCCAGGGAACATATCGATATGGGTATTGAGCATATTGAACCCCCAGGTGCTTCACAAATTAATGAAAAAAAAAGATTTTTGCGGAAAAAAAGTACTTTTTCATTTTTACAGATCAATTTGTGAAGCACCTGGGGGTTGACAGTGCTCACTATGCATCTAGATACGTTCCTTTGGGGGTCTAGTTTCCAAAATGGGGTCACTTGTGGGGGAGCTCCAATGTGGAGACGCACAGGGGCTCTCCAAACGCAACATGGTGTCCGCTAACAATTTGAGCTCATTTTGCATTCAAATAGTTAGCGGACACCATGTTGCGTTTGGAGAGCCCCTGTGCGTCTCCACATTGGAGCTCCACCACAAGTCACCCCATTTCTGAAACTAGACCCCCAAAGGAACGTATCTAGGTGCATAGTGAGCACTTTGTACCCCCAGGTGCTTCACAAATTGATCCGCAATAATGAAAAAAGAAAATTTTTGTGGAAAAAAAAGTGCTTTTTCATTTTTATGGATGAATTTGTGAAGCACCTGGGGTTGAAAGTGCTCACTATGCATCTAGATACGTTCCCTGGGGGGTCTAGTTTCCAAAATGGGGTCAATTGTGGGTGAGCCCTAATGTTTAGGCACACAGGGGCTCACCAAACACAACATGGTGACAGCTAACAATTTGAGCTGATTTTTATTCAAATTGTTAGCGGACACCATGTCGCGTTTGGAGGGCCCCTGTGTGCCTAAATATTGGAGCTCCCCCACAAGTGACCCCATTTTGGAAACTAGACCCACCAGGGAACATATCGAGATGGGTAGTGAGCATATTGAACCCCCAGGTGCTTTACAAATTGATCTGTGAAAATGAAATAGTACTTTTTTTTTTCACAAAAATTTTCTTTTAGCCTAAATTTTTTCATTTTCACATGGCAACAGCATAAAATTCATCCTAAAATTTGTTGGCCAATTTCTCCTGAGTACACCGATACCTCATATGTGGTCATAAACCACTGTTTGGGCGCACGGCAGGGCTCAGAAGGGAAGGAGCGCAATTTCAGTTTTTGAATGTAAAATTAGCTCCAAAATTCAAATTGCGCTCCTTCACTTCTGAGCCCTGCCGTGCGCCCAAACAGTGGTTTATGACCACATATGAGGTATCGATATACTCGGGAGAATTTGCACAACTAATTTTAGGATCCATTTTATCCTGTTGCCCATGTGAAAATGAAAGAATTGAGGCTAAAAGAACATTTTTGATAAAAAAAATTAAAATATCCATTTTTTGTTTCTACTTTGCCTTAGTTCCTGTGAAGCACCTGAAGGGTTAATAATCTTCTTGAATGTAGTTTTGAGTAGCTTGAGGGGTGCAGTTTTTGGAATGGTGTCACTTTTGGGTGTTTTCTGTCATGTACACCCCTCAAAAGGACTTCAAATGTGATGTGGTCACTAAAAAAAATGGTTTTGTAAATTTTGGTTGAAAAATGAAAAATTGCTCATGAACTTTGAACCCTTATAACGTTCTAACAAAAAAATTTTTTTTTTCCAAAATTGTGCTGATGTGAAGTAGACATGTGGGAAATATTATTTAATAACTTTTTTCTGTCACATATCTCTCTTGTTTATCAGAAAAAAAAATTAAAAATGTGAAAATTGTGAAATTTTCAAAATTTTTGCCATATTTTTGATTTTTTCACAAATAAACACAAAAATTATCGACTTAAATTTAATACTAGCATGAAGCCCAATATGTCACGAAAAAACAATCTCAGAATCGCTAGGATCGGTTGAAGCGTTCCCGAGTTATAACTTCATAAAGGGAGAGTGGTCAGAATTGCAAAAAAGGCCAAGGTCTTTAGGGTCAAAATAGGCTGGGTCCTGAAGGGGTTAATGGCCTGTAACACAGTGGTGTATTGCATTGCCTGTAAAGCCAAAGAAGGTATACATATGGAGTTGGTTTGTGAAGCCTAATAAACCGAATGGCCTTCTTATGTGAAACCCGTGCCTGTGTACCTCTATCCTGCAGCCAGCGAGTGAGTACCCTATTGTATAGTGACTGTATACTGAATGCTGAATGTCGCCGCTATATCTACTATATAATTGCCGTAGCACGTTTTGTGTCGGACCCCGGCACGTCGTGGCTATGTCACACTGTGACGTCACCATGCCGTGCGAGGCATTGCCCGCGTAGCAGGCATTGCGAGCCGTCGCAATGCCCGCGTAGCGGGCATTTCGACCCCTCGCCGCTGTCATCCCGCTCCGGAGCAGCTGCTGTCAGCACATGCTGACACAGTGCTCCGGAGCCTGTGCCCCTGTGCCCCCGCTCCGGAGCAGCTGCTGGTGCTCCGGAGCCTGTGCCCCTGTGCCCGCGTGATCTGTGGGCTGGAGGCTGTAATGGAGGCTGCTGCCCTCTCCATGCACCTGTGCTGAGCAGAGCCTGGGGTAGAGGGAGGCAGCACTGGGGAGGGTGGGGTGCACCAGTGGGAGAAGGTTACACAGCACGAAGATACAAGCCTCAGTTTTCTCTTTATTAAGATTATTTCGGGGGGGAGGGAGGGAGGGTGGGAAGAAGAGGGTGATCGCAGAGCCAAGGGGACAGAAATGGATGAAGAAAATGTGCCCAGCAGCGACGATCAGCCTCTGAGTTTGCAGAAAGCCCTGCAGCAGTGCGAGTTGGTCCAGAACATGATAGACATCAGCATCTCCAACCTGGAGGGGCTCCGGACCAAGTGTGCCACCTCCAACGACCTGACACAGAAGGAGATCAGGACCCTGGAGGTAGGAGATGGCATGGTGTGCTCCTGTCATGTCTGGCCAGCTGTGACAATGGGATCCTTGCAGGGTGCTGCTGCTAGGAGCAGACTTTCTTTTATTTGCAGCCATCCCCCTTGCTTTCATGCTGCCAGTGGGTTTGTTTATATCCAGCCTGGTGTGCAGTGCCATAAATTAGCCAGCTGCAGTGAGATGGAGTGAGGCTGCGCATTCTGCAGGTGGTCGCAAAGGTGCTTCACTACAGACTGTGCAGAGCTCACCCCCAGCTCCTTCATCTTCCCCAACCCACACCTTATAGAAAGAATCACTCCACTCATCTGCAGTGTACAATGGTGCCATGCCTGGATTATTCCCCATCACAAGAGGTTCTGCAGCAGCCATGTCCTGCTCTGTGCACCAGTCCTCACACTTGGCCCAGCTAAGCCTTATATTTACTTTCCCATTATTTGTCTTGATACATAAGCAGAATCCACTATATAATTGCCGTAGGCACGTTTGTGTCGGCCCCCGGCACGCCGTGGCTATGTCACACTGTGACGTCACCACGTGCGAGGCATTGCCCGCGTAGCGGGCATTGCGACCCCTCGCCGCTGTCATCCCGCTCCGGAGCAGCTGCTGTCAGCACATGCTGACACAGTGCTCCGGAGCCTGTGGCCCTGTGCCCGTGTCATGCCCGCGCCCCCCTGGGTCGGAAGTTCCGTCTGCCCGCTAGCCAGTACCGTAGCTAGCGGGTGGGCAGGGGGGCCTAGCGCATCGTGCCACCCGGCATGAGGGGCCCATTGCCTCCACCCCCTGGGGGGCCCCTGCTGACACCAGCCGTGCGCCCGGAGAGGAGGGAGGACGGAACTTCCTGTCCGGCAGCTCTGCCCGCCCCTCCTCTCCTCCTACAGCTCACGCACGCCGGCCGCGGTGAGTCTGCACTCCCCCGGCCCTCACATCTGTCTGACAGCACCCCCCCCACGGTCCTCACATGGGGGTCCTGGCTGCTGATCTTGCCCCAGGGCCCGGAGCATGCCAGCTACGCCTCTGCGCTCCAGCCTCTGCCCTCCAGCCTCCGCTCTCCCCTCCAGCCTCCGCTCTCCTTTCCAGCCTCCGCTCTCCCCTCCAGCCTGTGCTCTCCCCTCCAGCCTCCGCTCTCCCCTCCAGCCTCCGCTCTCCCCTCCAGCCTCCGCTCTCCCCTCCAGCCTCCGCTCTCCCCTCCAGCCTCTGCCCTCCAGCCTCTGCTCTCCCCTCCAGCCTCCCCTCCAGCCTCCCCTCCAGCCTCTGCTCTCCCCTCCAGCCTCCACTCTCCCTCTGCCCTCCAGCCTCTGCCCTCCAGCCTCCGCTCTCCCCTCCAGCCTCTCCCCTCCAGCCTCTGCCCTCCAGCCTCCGCTCTCCTCTCCAGCCTCCGCTCTCCCCTCCAGCCTCCCCTCTTCCCTCCAGCCTCCGCTCTCCCCTCCAGCCTCCGCTCTCCCCTCCAGCCTCTGCCCTCCAGCCTCCGCTCTCCCCTCCAGCCTCCGCTCTGCACTCCAGCCTCTGCTCTCCCCTCCAGGCTCCCCTCCAGCCTCCGCTCTCCCCTCCAGCCTCCGTTCTCCTCTCCAGCCTCCCTTATGCCCTTCAGCCTCTGCCCTCCAGCCTCTGCCCTCCAGCCTCCGCTCTGCCCTCCAGCCTCCGCACTCCCTTCCAGCCTCTGCACTCCCTTCCAGCCTCCGCTCTCCCCTCCAGCCTCCGCTCTGCCCTCCAGCCTCCGCTCTGCCCTCCAGCCTCCGCTCTGCCCTCCAGCCTCCGCTCTCCCCTCCAGCCTCCGCTCTCCCCTCCAGCCTCCGCTCTCCTTTCCAGCCTCCGCTCTCCCCTCCAGCCTCCGCTCTCCCCCCCAGCCTCCGCTCTGCCCTCCAGCCTCCGCTCTGCCCTCCAGCCTCCGCTCTGCCCTCCAGCCTCCGCTCTCCCCTCCAGCCTCCGCTCTCCCCTCCAGCCTCCGCTCTCCTCACCCCTCCATATGCAATGTACAGTATCTACTATATAATTGCCGTAGGCACTTCCGTGTCGGTCCCCGAAAAGACCGTGGCTATGTCACTCTGTGACGTCAGCACGGCGAAGCATTGGCCGCCTAGCGGCCAATGCGAGTCGCTGGCCTGCGCGAGCAATGGCCGCGAGGCCATTGCTCGCGCAGGCTGAGTACGAGCAATGCGAGTCGCTGCCCTGCGCGAGCAATGGCCGCGAGGCCATTGCTCGCGCAGGCTGAGTACGAGCAATGGCCGCTGGCCGAAAATCGAACCAGAGGCTCGGCCTCAAAGTTAACGATTTACCGGTCAGGTAGCGCGAGCAATGGCCGTGAGGCCATTGCGAGTCGCTGCCTGAGCCGCGCTTCTAATTGGTCGGCGCCAGCGAGTCGTTACATCCTCATACAAAGTATAGTATTCTAGACACCCGATGCATTTGCATCGGGCTCACAGCTAGTATATATATATATATATATTAAGCAAAGAAATAAGCCGCACACCTCTGTTTGGGTGCAAATCAGTCCAGTTTCTCTTCCTCCTCACTGGTATACAATAAACAAAATGACTGCAGCACTCCTTATCTTCAATCCAAATGCCTTTATTGGCGTTTATTGTATAATGATATGGAGTTGCTGGCTCCATGACTGCACTTAGCACCCTCGTCACCCACAGGTGGTCTGAGGTTGAGATGGTGTCCACCCACCTAACAGTGGGCATCGAGGAATTGTTAGCGGACACCATGTCGCGTATGGAGAGCCCCTGTATGCCTAAACATTGGAGCTCCCCCATAAGTGACCCCATTTTGGAAACTAGACCTCCCAGGGAACTTATCTAGATGGGTTGTGAACATTTTGAACCCCCAGGTGCTTCACAAATTCATCTGTAAAATTGAATAAGTACTTTTTTTTCCACAAAAATTTTCTTTTTTCATTTTTACAGATTATTTTGTGAAGCACCGGGGTGTTCAAAATGCTCACCACCCATCTAGATAAGTTCCCTGGGTGGTCTAGTTTCCAAAATGGGGTCACTTGTGGGGGAGCTCCAATGTTTAGGCACACAGGGGCAATCCAAACGCGACATGGTGTCCGCTAACAATTGGAGCTAATTTTTCAAATTGTTAGTGGACACCATGTTGCGTTTGGAGAGCCCCTGTGTGCTTACACATTGGAGCTCCCCCACAAGTGACCCCATTTTGGAAACTAGAGCCCCCAGGGAACTTATGTAGATGGGTGGTGATCATTGTGAACCCCCAGGTGCTTCACAAATTCATCCGTAAAAATGAAAAAGTATTTTTTTTTCCATAAACATTTTCTTTTTTAATTTTTACAGATTAATTTATGAAGCACTGGGGTGTTCAAAATGCTCACCACCCATCTAGATAAGTTCCCTGGGTGGTCTAGTTTCCAAAATGGGGTCACTTGTGGGGGAGCTCCAATGTTTAGGCACACAGGGGCTCTCCAAACGCAACATGGTGTCCGCTAACAATTTGACTGAAAAATCAGCTCAAATTGTTAGCGGACACCATGTCGCGTTTGGAGAACACCTGTGTGCCTACAGATTGGAGCTCCCCCACAAGTGACCCCATTTTGGAAACTAGACCCCCCAGGGAACTTATCTAGATGGATGGTGAGCATTTTGAACCCCAGGTGCTTCATAAATTCATCTGTAAAAATGAGAAAGTACTTTTTTTTCCACAAAAATTTTCTTTTAGCCTACATTTTTTCATTTTCACATGGGGAACAGGATAAAATGGATCCTAAAAATTGTTGGGCAATTTCTCCTGAGTGCACCGATACCTCATATGTGGTCATAAACCACTGTTTGGGCACACAGCAGGGCTCAGAAGGGAAGGAACACCATTTGACTTTTTGAATGGAAAATTTGCTCCAAAAGTCAAATTGCACTCCTTCCCTTCTGAGCCTGCCGTGCACCCAAACAGTGGTTTATGACCACATATGAGATATTGATGTACTCATGAGAAATTGCCCAACAATTTTTAGGATCCATTTTATCCTGTTGCCCATGTGAAAATGAAAGAATTGAGGCTAAAAGAACATTTATGTTGGAAAAATTAAAATGACCATTTTTTCCTTCCACTTTGCTTTAGTTCCTGTGAAGCACCTGAAGGGTTAATAATCTTCTTGAATGTAGTTTTGAGTAGCTTGAGGGACTTCAAATGTGATGTGGTCACTAAAAATGGTTTTGTAAATTTTGCTGGAAAAATGAAAAATTGCTGATGAACTTTGAACCCTTATAACTTCCGGACAAAAATTTTTTTTTTCCCAAAATTGTGATGATGCAAAGTAGATATGTGGGAAATGTTATTTATTAACTATTTTGTGTCACATACCTCTCTGGTTTAGCAAAATAAAAATTCATAATTTGAAAATTGCTAAATTTTCAACGTTTTTGCCAAATTTTTGATTTTTTCACAAATAATCGCAAAAATTATCGACCTAAATTTAATACTAACATGAAGCCCAATATGTCACGAAAAAACAATCTCAGAATCGCTAGGATCCGTTGAAGCGTTCCAGAGATATTACCTCATAAAGGGACACTGGTCAGAATTGACAAAAATGGCCTGGTCATTAGGGTCAAAATAGGCCCGGGGGTGAAGGGGTTAATATTTAGTAGATCCACCTTTTGCAAAAATAACAGCCTCTAGTCGCTTCCTGTAGCTGTTAATGAGTTCCAGGATCCTGGATGACGGTATTTTTGACCATTCCTCTTTACAAAACAATTCCACTTCAGTTAAGTTTGATGGTCGCCGAGCATGGACAGCCGCTTCAAAACATCCCACAGATGTTCAATGATATTCAGGTCTGGCGACTGGGATGGCCATTCCAGAACATTGTAATTGTTCCTCTGCATGAATGCCTGAGTAGATTTGGAGCGGTGTTTTGGATCATCGTCTTGGTGAAAGATCCATCCCCGGCGTAACTTCAACTTTGACACTGATTCTTGAACATTATTCTCAAGAATCTGCTGATACTGAGTGGAATCCATGCGACCCTCAACTTTAACAAGATTCCCAGTGCCGTCATTGGCCACAGCCCCAAAGCATAATGGAGTCTCCCCCAATTTTGACACTGGGTAGCAAGTGTTTTTGTTGGAATGCTGTGTTTTTGTGTCGCCATGCATAATGCCTTGTGGTATGACCAAACAACTCAATCTTTGTTTCATCAGTCCACAGGACCTTCTACCAAAATGAAACTGGCTTGTCCAAATGTGCTTTTGCATACCTCAGGCGACTCTCTTTGTGGTGTGCATGCAGAAAACGACTTCTTTTGCATCACTCTCCCATACAGCTTCTCCTTGTGCAGTGTGCGCTTTATTGTTGACCGATGCACAGTGACTTCATCTGCAGCAAGATGATGCTACAGGTCTTTGGAGGTGATCTGTGGATTGTTCTTGACTGTTCTCACCATTCTTCTTCTCTGCCTTTCTGATATTTTTGTTGGCCTGCCACTTCTAGCCTTTACAAGAACTGTCCCTGTGGTCTTCCATTTCCTTACTATGTTCCTCATAGTGGAAACTGACAGGTTAAATCTCTGAGACAACTTTTTGTATCCTTCCCCTGAAAACATTCTCTGAACAATCTTTTTTTTTCAGATCATTTGAGAGCTGTTTTGAGGAGCCCATGATGCCACTCCTCAGAGAAGGAGAACAACTTGCAAGTGGACACCTGAAATAGCTTTTCTCATGATTGGATACACCGGGCTATGAAGTACAAAGCTCAATGAGGTTACCAAACCAATTTAGTGCTTCAGTAAGTCAGTAAAAAGTTGTTAGGAGTATTCAAATCATGAAAATCAGAAGGGTGCCCATACTTTGGCACCCGTCAAATTTTGAAATAATGCATATTTCACATTTTCGGTTAGTACAATAAACCTCATTTCAATCCTGAAATATTACTGTGTCCATCAGTTACATAAATCACACTGAAAAAGCTGTTGCAAAAAAACAATTTTAAAACAAAAAAAAAGAGCAAGATTAAGAGGAGTGCCCAAACTTTTTCATATGACTGTACTAAGACCCCCAGAAATAAAAAAATAAAAATGAAGAATAATGAGTTTTTTGAAAAAACGTAAGTTTTTTACTTTTTTTCTCATTTTTTCCTTGTTCGCATATGTATGATATTGGTAGTAGCTGTGTGCTGCAGAGATATTTTTTTCTTGGTATTTGACCCAGCGTCACTGCTAGCACCAGTTCACATTGTGTCTTGAGTGCTGTGCAGTTTTTTTTTTGCTTTGTATGCATATATATATATATATATATGAACAAAAACACAGCCAGCACTTCCTTAAGCTTTTCAGCCCAGGTGCAAATCTATGTAGCTGAGCTATATATGCATACAAATGATAGCAGTACACTGGTTAAAGCAATACAGGCAAACAATGATGTTTCTAGGTGTTACTTTGAGAAAAAATAAAAATTAAAAAGTTTTTTCAAAAAAACTCAGCTAAATTTTTTTTTTTTTTTTTTTTTTTTTTTTTATGGTTCTTAGCGCATGCATTGGCCAACATACGCCTGCCCTTCAACTACTTCACAGTGACTATAATTCTGAAGGGTCCCTGAAAAAACTTTTCAGTTTTTATTTTTTCTCAAAGTAAGGCCTCTTTCACACATCTGTGTCACCACGGACATGTGAAGCAAGGCCATTTAGGAGCGGGGCGTACATCCATGTGTCACGGATGTGTGATATGTGTGCTGTTCGTGTGCTATCTATGGATGCACGGATAGCACACGGACAGGCTGTCACCGCATACTCACCTGCCTCCAGCGCCGCTGCTTCTCTCACTTCCAGGCTGCTGTCAGGCACAGTGAAGTAAATATTCATGAGCCTAATGAGCGGCACCGGAAGAGAGAGGAGCTGTCAGCACTGGAGTGAGGTGAGTATGAAATTCTTTATTTTTACGGTTGTCACTTTTGTCTGTGGTCTATTCACACGAATGTCACACGGATGACATCCGTGTGCATGGACGTTTCACGGCAAAAGCGATCCGTGCATTCGCAAAAAAACGGACATGTCTCTGTGTGGAGCTCACGGACACGCATCTGCTCCACACAGCGACACAGTTCATGTGGAAAAATGGAAGTGTGCACGGGACCATAGGGGAACATGTGTACCCGTATGTCCGTGTTTCCGGCATGTGTCAGCACGGACCACACACGTGCCAGAGGCACGGATGTGTGAATGAGGCCTAACACCTAGAAACATCATTGTTTGCATGTATTGTCTTAACTAGTATGCTGCTATCATTTTGATACATATATAATTCAGCTACATAGATTTGCAACTGAGCTGAAGAGCTTAAGGAAGTGCTGTCTGTTTTTTTGTTCAATTATTATGTGTGGAACAAACTGATACCACTGCTGGTCTTGCACTCCTGCCTCCCTACCATAGAGTCCATCTGAAGAGGTATGTCTCCAAATACTGCCTATTCTAACAGAGACCCTTAGGGTACGAGAGAGGCTTTTAGTGTAGACAGGGACCCTTCAGAATTATCGTCACCGTGAAGTGGTTGAAGGGCAGGCATATATTGGCCAATGCATGCGCTAAGAACCATAAAAAAACTAAAATTTTATCTGAGTTTTTTTTAACTTTTTAGTTATTTTTTCTCAAAGTAACACCTAGAAACATCATTGTTTGCATGTATTGGCTTAAGCAGTGTGCTGCTATCATTTTGATACATATATACTGTATATCTATTATATAATTGCCGTAACTGACTTCCGTCGGAGCGGCGCTACTTCCGGTGGCTTTGTTAGCGAGCCCAGGGTGCTTCACCTGGACTCTGTCCGTGGCCGCGTAGCCATACACCGCTATGCTATACTACAGTCCCATGCACATACGCTTTATGCCTGAAAGGCGTATGGCCATGGGACTGTAATATACCATAGCGCTGTACACTACAGCCCCATGCTCTTAGCCACCCCCTCAGTGCGCCGCCTCTACCCCCCTACCCCCTAAGCCCCGCCGCACCTAAGCCCCTACCCCCTAAGCCCCCTCAGTGCGCCGCCCCTACCCCCCTACCCCCTAAGCCCCGCCGCACCTAAGCCCCTACCCCCTAAGCCCCACCGCACCTAAGCCCCTACCCCCTGCCGCACCTAAGCCACTGCCTGCACCTAAGCCCCTACCCCCTGCCGCACCTAAGCCACTGCCTGCACCTAAGCCCCTACCCCCTGCCGCACCTAAGCCACTGCCTATCCCCGAACCCGCACCTAAGCTAAGCCACTACCCCCTAAGCCCCGCACCTAAGCCCCTACCCCCTGCCGCACCTAAGCCACTGCCTACACCTAAGCCCCTACTCCCTGCCGCACCTACCTAAGCCCCTACCCCCTAAGCCCCGCCGCATACCCCCTAACCCGCACCTAAGCCCCTACCCCCTGCCGCACCTAAGCCACTGCCTGCACCTAAGCCCCTACCCCCTGCCGCACCTAAGCCACTGCCTATCCCACAACCGGCACCTAAGCTAAGCCACTACCCCCTAAGCCCCGCACCTAAGCCCCTACCCCCTGCCGCACCTAAGCCACTGCCTGCACCTAAGCCCCTACCCCCTGCCGCACCTACCTAAGCCCCTACCCCCTAAGCCCCGCCGCATACCCCCTAACCCGCACCTAAGCCCCTACCCCCTGCCGCACCTATACCCCCTGCCGCACCTAAGCCACTGCCTATCCCCGAACCCGCACCTAAACTAAGCCACTACCCCCTAAGCCCCGCACCTAAGCCCATACCCCCTGCCGCACCTAAGCCACTGCCTACACCTAAGCCCCTACCCCCCGCCGCACCTAAGCCCCTACCCCCTAAGCCCCGCTGCACCTAAGCCCCTACACCCTAAGCCCCGCCGCACCTAAGCCCCTACCCCCTAAGTCTAAGTCCGCCGCACCTAACCCCCTATCCCCTAAGCCCTGCCGCCTCCTAAGCTCCCGTCGCTTTCCCCCGCCGCTGTCGCTAACACCTAAAGCCCTACACCCGAAGCCCTCGCCGTCCCCTAACCTAACGTCCCCGTCGATCACTTACATGCCTTCTTAGTCATCTGATCGTCCGTCCGATCCACAAGTCCTCCGTCCGGCCAGGCGTCCTCCTCCTCCGGCCCCGGGGGTCTTCTCTCTTCTTTCCGCCATCTCCGCCTCTTCGTCCAGCCCCGGAGATCTTCTGTCTTCTTTCCGCCAACTTCCAGCTCCGACGTCCTCTTCACTTATCATTAACATAGAATGGACGACAAATCCACCATTCTATGTCAATGAGATGTGAGGGGCTCTTCTGATTGGTCGCTGTCTACTGCCCTCAGCCAATCAGAAGAGGCCCTCATTTCCCATTGACATACATTAGCGGTGTCTCGCCGATTTTATGGCCGGCCACCTGGTTCTAAAATCGCGGACACATCGCTAATGCATCTCTATGGGCAGTCAGCCCGATTTCTGATTGGTCGCTCTCTCGAGCTCACTGCCCATAGACATGCATTAGCGGTGTGTCCGCGATTTTAGGGCCGACAAATAGAACCAGGTCGGCGGCCATAAAATCGCCGACACACCGCTAATGTATTTCAATGGGAACAAATTAATTTAATAATAAAAAATATAATTAAAAAATAATTAAAAATAATAAAAAAATAAATAAAAAATAAACGACCTCAATTAAGAATGGTCTCAGCCTAAATAAAAATTTAATAATAAAACAAATAATTAAAAAATAATTAAAAAATAATAAAAAAATAAATAAAAATAATAAATAATTCAATAAAAATAATAATAAAAAATTAAATATATGCTAATTATATCAGCCCTTTCAGCGGACCTGAAAGAGAACTGGGTCTCAGCCTAAATAATAATTTTAATAATAAAAAAAATAATTAAAAAATAATAAAAAAATAAATTAAAAATAATAAATAATTCAATAAAAATAATAATAAAAAAATTAAATATATGCTAATTATATCAGCCCTTTCAGCGGACCTGAAAGAGAACTGGGTCTCAGCCTAAAATAATAATTTAATAATAAAAAAATAATTAAAAAATAATTAAAAATATAAAAAAATAATAAAAATAATAATAATTCAATAAAAATAATAATAAAAAAATAATAATGCATTATATCAGCCTTTCAGCGACTGAAAGAGAACTGGGTCTCAGCCTAAAAAAAATTTAATATAAAAAAAATAATTAAAAAATAATTAAAAAATAATAAAAATAAATAAAAAATAAATAATTCATAAAATAATAATAAAAAAATTAAATATATGCTAATTATATCAGCCCTTTCAGCGGACCTGAAAGAGAACTGGTCTCAGCCTAAATAATAAATTTAATAATAAAAAAAATAATTAAAAAATAATTAAAAAATAATAAAAAAATAAATAAAAATAATAAATAATTCAATAAAAATAATAATAAAAAAATTAAATATATGCTAATTATATCAGCCCTTTCAGCGGACCTGAAAGAGAACTGGGTCTCAGCCTAAATAATAAATTTAATAATAAAAAAAATAATTAAAAAATAATTAAAAAATAATAAAAAAATAAATTAAAAATAATAAATAATTCAATAAAAAATAATAATAAAAAAATTAAATATATGCTAATTATATCAGCCCTTTCAGCGGACCTGAAAGAGAACTGGGTCTCAGCCTAAATAATAAATTTAATAATAAAAAAAATAATTAAAAAATAATTAAAAAATAATAAAAAAATAAATTAAAAATAATAAATAATTCAATAAAAATAATAATAAAAAAATTAAATATATGCTAATTATATCAGCCCTTTCAGCGGACCTGAAAGAGAACTGGGTCTCAGCCTAAATAATAAATTTAATAATAAAAAAAATAATTAAAAAATAATTAAAAAATAATAAAAAAATAAATTAAAAATAATAAATAATTCAATAAAAATAATAATAAAAAAATTAAATATATGCTAATTATATCAGCCCTTTCAGCGGACCTGAAAGAGAACTGGGTCTCAGCCTAAATAATAAATTTAATAATAAAAAAAATAATTAAAAAATAATTAAAAAAAATAAAAAAATAAATTAAAAAATAATAAATAATTCAATAAAAATAATAATAAAAAAATTAATATATATGCTAATTATATCAGCCCTTTCAGCGGACCTGAAGAGAACTGGGTCTCAGCCTAATAATAAATCTTTAATATAAAAAAATATTAATTAATAATTAAAAAAATAATAAAAAATAATTAAAATAAATAATCAATAAAATAATAAAAAAAATTAAATAATGCTAATTATATAGCTTAGCACTAAAGAAATACATAAATAATTAATTGTATATAATAATAATAGCTATTAAAATAAAGCAAATAAATAAAATTGATAATTATAAAGCATAATAATAATTAATAATTAAATTATGTAATTAAGTATAATTATGCTATTAATGCATAATATGTATTAATGCTAATAATAATGCTATTAATGCAATAATATGCTATAATCAATTATTAATGATATTAAATGCTAATAATGTATAATAAAATTAGCTATTATGTAAATAAATGCTATTAATGCAATAAATTGCTATTAATAGCTATATTAATGCTATTAATATAATAATTATGCTATTATGCTAATAATTATGCTTTAATGGTAATAATAATGCTATTAATGCAAATAATATGCTATTAATGCTAAATATATTAATGCTATTAATGTAATAATTTATGCTATTAATGCAATAATTATTATAATTAATAATAATATTTATGCTAATAATAATATTAATGTATATTAATATGCTAATTAATTATGCTATTAATGGTAATCATAATGGTATTAATGCAAATAATATTGCTATTAATGCTATTAATGCTAATAATTATGCTATTAATGTTAATAATTATGCTATTAATGCTAATAATTATGCTATTAATGGTAATAATAATGCTATTAATGCAAATAATATTGCTATTAATGCATATTAATGCTATTAATATTATGCTATTAATGCTAATAATTATGCTATTAATGCTAATAATTATGCTATTAATGCTAATATTATGCTATTAATGCTAATAATTATGCTATTAATGCTAATATTATGCTATTAATGCTAATAATTATGCTATTAATGTAATATAATGCTATTAATGCAAATATATTGCTATTAATGCTATTAATGCTAATAATTATGCTATTAATGCTTAATAATTAATGCTATTAATGCTAATAATTATGCTATTAATGGTAATATAATGGTATTAATGCAAATAATATTGCTATTAATGCTATAATGCTAATTAATTATGCTATTAATGTTAATAATTATGCTATTAATGCTAATAATTATGCTATTAATGGTAATAATAATGCTATTAATGCAAATAATATGCTATTAATGCTAATTAATGCTATAATTAATATTATGCTATTAATGCTATATATTTATGCTATTAATGCTAATAATTATGTATTAATGCTAATAATTTATACTATTAATGCTAATAATTATGCTATTAATGCTAATATTATTATGCTATTTAATGCTAATAATTATGCTATTTATGGTAATCATAATGGTATTAATGCAAATAATATTGCTATTAATGCTATTAATGCTAATAATTATGCTATGAATGTTAATAATTATGCTATTAATGCTAATAATTATGCTATTAATGGTAATAATAATGCTATTAATGCAAATAATATTGCTATTAATGCTATTATTAATGCTATTAATGTTAATAATTATGCTATTATTGCTAATATTTATGCTATTAATGCTAATAATTATGCTATTAATGCTAATATTAATACTATTAATGCTAATAATTATGCTATTAATGCTAATATTTATGCTATTAATGCTAATAATTATGCTATTAATGGTAATCATAATGGTATTAATGCAAATAATATTGCTATTAATGCTATTAATGCTAATAATTATGCTATTAATGTTAATAATTATGCTATTAATGCTAATAATTATGCTATTAATGGTAATAATAATGCTATTAATGCAAACAATATTGCCACGTTCTAGAATCCCGATGCATTTGCATCGGGCTCACAGCTAGTATATATATATATATATATATATATACATATACATATATATATATATATAAAGCTTAGTGTGTGTACGTGTGTGTGTGTTTCAAGCCCTTCCCACCCAACACAGCCATGCCCACTCCACAAAGCTGAGTGCATGTGTATCAAGCCCCACCCACTCCACATAGCCACACACTCCACATAGACACGCACACTCCACATAGCCATGCACACTTTGCAGCTAGCATTTCCACATTTCCCCGCTTCCTCCATATAGCCCCACCCTGAGAACTATGTGGAGGAGTGGACCCATGAAGGGGTGAGTCTTTGTGGTGGTGGCACTATGAAATGGGCAGTGTGATGGGGAGGGGTGGGGCTATATGTAGCGGTGGAGCTACTGGGAAGGGCTATGATATATACACACATTACCATATATGGGCAATATTTCCATATATGGGAAATATTACCATATATGAGCATTACGACCGTATACTTGCATTACACCCGTGCAATGGCGGGCTATACAGCCAGTATATATATAAAAACCTCAGTCCTGTCACAACCAAACCACAATACTCATTAAGTGATATTCAGCAAAACAGGTAGATGGCAGCACTCACCGGTCTCCAGGATCAATCCTTTATTTTAGATAAATACCATTAAAACAGCATAAATGCATGTTCAGGGGTGCAGGGGGGACTGCCGTTAAGAGGGGATTGCCATTTAGTCAGATGTTGCGACTAAGGAGGTTGAATAGTTCTGATGAGGGGTTTCAAACACAAGTTGACAACCTGAAAGATAGATTTGTAGAGAGGGGGTACCCCAAAGAGCTGTTGGACGAAGCACAGGTGAAAGTAAACACACTATGGAAGGATGGACAACAGAAAACCATGAGAAAAAGAAAGGAAAAAAGGTTTATCTTTAACTTTAGGTTCTGTCCCATGGATGCAGCCATCCAGAAAGCAATTAGCAGGAACTGGTACCTGATCGAAAGCGATCGGCATTTGAAAGAAGTGGCATTATGAGGGTCCCTGGTAACCCATAGGCGATGCAAAAATATAGGGGATATGGTTATGAGAAAAAGGTTAATACCCAGAAAAACATGGCTAGAAAATCAAAGTCATAAGGGTAATTTTAAATGTGGGAGTTGCAATTTCTGTACACAACACATAGCCCAGAACCCTGTAAAAATTGGCCACTTATATCATAAGGTAGAGCAGTTCATTAGGCAGTGTTTACAAAATATACAATATTTTACAAAGGTAACAAATACAGAACAATATAGACAATTACATAAAAGTAAAAGAGAATAACTATAATAGGAGACTTATAATAATAGGAGACTTACTAAGACTCGTGCCACAGAGACGGCTTCCAAGCTTAGGGAGGGGCTCCTAAACAAAACCACAGCATAGCTTTTAGCTATGTCCTCCAGGAACTGCACACACCAAAAATGTGGCATTTGGTGTTTATGAACACACAATACACCCGTTGACTTTCCATGTGGTGATCTCATATGAGGTTGATCCAGGGATGTGCTCAGACCTGCAAATTATAGAATTTCAGTTTTCATCATATCTATGCCTGTAGGAGTCACATGCAAAGTATATTAGTGTCATGTTCCCCCTCATGAATTTATTAATTGACAGTGAACAAGACATAGATGGTATTGTGTAATGGGCAGAAATCCATTTGCTACAATTCTGGCCATCACCCAGGGAAGCAATATGGTGTTTGGCATTCGCTATTTCATATGTATTCTAAAAATATAATTTCCAATACTCTAATATTAATACAGTACATGAAATGTGACTTCCCTGTCCTTTACCCTGGAAAACAAATGAAATTTGAAATGCTAGTTCTCTCCAAGAGTCTAATCTGATTTTCAGGTCATAAAATTGCTCTTCTCTGCATTTCTGAGTTCAACCAATGACCATACAAGGACTTTAGTGTTCCTTGACCGCCAAGGGGAGGGGAAGTTGTAGGTGGGGGTAGAGTGTGAGCTCTTTGGTGAAAGAGAATTTACAATTTTTCATGTCAAATTTCATAACCAAATTAGTTTGTGAGTAGGACAAATCATTGTTTGTACGATACCTTTTTCTTTAAGCTTTGCTTTAATGATTTTCTTTAGTGCAACATGTGGCTTTTATTATAAATATTGTGTATTTTATACAACAGGCTGAGCCATGTAATTATAATCAAAACCATCGGTAGCATACAAACCACAACACTTATACAGCTATATGTGTACTATAGATTAATATAAGATGATAATTTCTGAACTATAATATATAGTAATGGCTAATACAAAAAAACAAGATCATCTAAATATCAGCATAAATATTTTGCTTTTTTTTTTTAACATATGTGGACAAATACCATATAATGTGTTTGCCATAAAGTAGATATATTTTGAACAACAGCAAAATTGGATTCTTGGTTTACAGAAAATATTTTTCCACTAAAATATTGCATTTTGCTGGTTGTTTAGCTCCTTGGTTGCTATTTGCCTCAAAAAGGGTCACTGTGATGTAGTAGAGCGGCTTTTGTACATCTTTTGCAAAAACTGTATTAACCACTTTCTTTTTACTTTTATAGCGGAGCAGCTTTGGACGTTTATTACACTGTCTTTTTTTGTGATGTGGATCCTTGGTGATGTGAACACGGTTCTAAAGACCTGTCCACATTGTGTTCTGGCTCAGTTATCATTTAGTTTCTTGTTATGCAAGATGGGAAGTGCCCCACCCCTTCCTTACTGAGCCAATCACATAAGTGCTGTTCCTACTCTGTAATCATATTGGATTCTGGCCCTGCTGCATCCTGCATCTTTGAGGTGTGTTCACATTAGATCAGGTTTTAAATACGTTAGTTTTATTTACCGTTTTGATAAAGGGTCAGTGTGACGTGGTAGAACGGCTTTCGTACATTTTTTGCAAAAAACTAAGTACCCTGATATTAACACTTTTTTTGCATTTGCTTTTACGTTTTACTTACATAGCGGAGGAGATTTGGACGTTTTTTATTCTGTCTTTTTTGTGATGTGGATCCTTGGTGGTGTGAACATGGTTCTAGAGTCAGGTCAAAAGTTTTGAAAATATAATATACAAAGAAGGGCGCACACCTCTTCATGTTGGGTGCTAGCCTGAAATTTATATATACTTACTATTGAGTGATTCTGCTGCACACCAACATTTCATGTTGCAAAGGAAAAAAGCTTATGGCTAACAAATACTATTGCAATGTGAACAGGAACCAAAAACATGTTGAAAAGCTAATGAAAGCTATCTAGGAAATAAATGTGAAAATATTAGTTAGAATGTAATGGCCATGACATCCGGAAGCCCAGTAACCGCTTTCAAGGTTTTTTCACACTACTGGGTCCTAACTAAAAACCTCATGTCTGCAGTCTGGCTGTGTGTATGGGATAATGCCCTATGTGCAATTAAAACCTGCTTTTAAAGGATTTTTCAGGACTGTGTAGGATCTCATAGCAGCTACTGGGTGGGGGAGGGTGCTGCTCCAATTTACTACATATAATATACAAAGAAGGGCGCACACCTCTTCATGTTGGGTGCTAGCCTGAAATTTATATATACTTACTATTGAGTGATTCTGCTGCACACCAACATTTCATTTTGCAAAGGAAAAAAGCTTATGGCTAACAAATACTATTGCAATGTGAACATGAACCAAAAACATGTTGAAAAGCTAATGAAAGCTATCTAGGAAATAAATGTGAAAATATTAGTTAGAATGTAATGGCCATGACATCCGGAAGCCCAGTAACCGCTTTCAAGGTTTTTTCACACTACTGGGTCCTAACTAAAAACCTCATGTCTGCAGTCTGGCTGTGTGTATGGGATAATGCCCTATGTGCAATTAAAACCTGCTTTTAAAGGATTTTTCAGGACTGTGTAGGATCTCATAGCAGCTACTGGGTGGGGGAGGGTGCTGCTCCAATTTACTACATATAATATACAAAGAAGGGCGCACACCTCTTCATGTTGGGTGCTAGCCTGAAATTTATATTTACTTACTATTGAGTGATTCTGCTGCACACCAACATTTCATGTTGCAAAGGAAAAAAGCTTATGGCTAACAAATACTATTGCAATGTGAACAGGAACCAAAAACATGTTGAAAAGCTAATGAAAGCTATCTAGGAAATAAATGTGAAAATATTAGTTAGAATGTAATGGCCATGACATCCGGAAGCCCAGTAACCGCTTTCAAGGTTTTTTCACACTACTGGGTCCTAACTAAAAACCTCATGTCTGCAGTCTGGCTGTGTGTATGGGATAATGCCCTATGTGCAATTAAAACCTGCTTTTAAAGGATTTTTCAGGACTGTGTAGGATCTCATAGCAGCTACTGGGTGGGGGAGGGTGCTGCTCCAATTTACTACATATAATATACAAAGCGGTTACTGGGCTTCCGGATGTCATGGCCATTACATTCTAACTAATATTTTCACATTTATTTCCTAGATAGCTTTCATTAGCTTTTCAACATGTTTTTGGTTCCTGTTCACATTGCAATAGTATTTGTTAGCCATAAGCTTTTTTCCTTTGCAACATGAAATGTTGGTGTGCAGCAGAATCACTCAATAGTAAGTATATATAAATTTCAGGCTAGCACCCAACATGAAGAGGTGTGCGCCCTTCTTTGTATATTATATGTAGTAAATTGGAGCAGCACCCTCCCCCACCCAGTAGCTGCTATGAGATCCTACACAGTCCTGAAAAATCCTTTAAAAGCAGGTTTTAATTGCACATAGGGCATTATCCCATACACACAGCCAGACTGCAGACATGAGGTTTTTAGTTAGGACCCAGTAGTGTGAAAAAACCTTGAAAGCGGTTACTGGGCTTCCGGATGTCATGGCCATTACATTCTAACTAATATTTTCACATTTATTTCCTAGATAGCTTTCATTAGCTTTTCAACATGTTTTTGGTTCCTGTTCACATTGCAATAGTATTTGTTAGCCATAAGCTTTTTTCCTTTGCAACATGAAATGTTGGTGTGCAGCAGAATCACTCAATAGTAAGTATATATAAATTTCAGGCTAGCACCCAACATGAAGAGGTGTGCGCCCTTCTTTGTATATTATATGTAGTAAATTGGAGCAGCACCCTCCCCCTCCCAGTAGCTGCTATGAGATCCTACACAGTCCTGAAAAATCCTTTAAAAGCAGGTTTTAATTGCACATAGGGCATTATCCCATACACACAGCCAGACTGCAGACATGAGGTTTTTAGTTAGGACCCAGTAGTGTGAAAAAACCTTGAAAGCGGTTACTGGGCTTCCGGATGTCATGGCCATTACATTCTAACTAATATTTTCACATTTATTTCCTAGATAGCTTTCATTAGCTTTTCAACATGTTTTTGGTTCATGTTCACATTGCAATAGTATTTGTTAGCCATAAGCTTTTTTCCTTTGCAACATGAAATGTTGGTGTGCAGCAGAATCACTCAATAAAAAGTTTTGAAAATGACACCAAAATTATATTTTCACATGATCTGCTGCCCTCTGGTTTTTATTTGTGTTTTTCTGATGTTTATATCACATACAGAAATATAATTGCAATCATATTATGAGTACCAAAAGGTTATATTGACAGTTAGAATGAGTTAATGCAGCAAGTCAATATTTGCAGTGTTGACCCTTCTTCTTCAGGACCTCTGCAATTCTCCCTGGCATGCTCTCAATCAACTTTTGGACCAAATCCTGACTGATAGCAGTCCATTCTTGCATAATCAATGCTTGCATTTTGCCAGAATGTATTGGTTTTTGTTTGTCCACCCGTCTCTTGATGATTGACCACAAGTTCTCAATGGGATTAAGATCTGGGGAGTTTCCAGGCCATGGACCCAAAATCTCTATGTTTTGTTCCCTGAGCCATTTAGTTATCACCTTTGCTTTATGGCAAGGTGCTCCATCATGCTGAAAAAGGCATTGCTGGGCGCCAAACTGCTCTTGGACGGTTGGGAGAAGTTGATCTTGGAGGACATTCTGGTACCATTCTTTATTCATGGCTGTGTTTTTAGGCAAGACTGTGAGTGAGCCGATTCCCTTGGCTGAGAAGCAACCCCACACATGAATGGTTTCAGGATGCTTTACAGTTGGCATGAGACAAGACTGGTGGTAGTGCTCACCTCTATTCCTCCAAATAAGCTGTTTTCCAGATGTCCCAAACAATCGAAAAGGGGATTCATCAGAGAAAATGACTTTACCCCTGTCCTCAGCAGTCCACTCCCTGTACTTTTTGCAGAATATCAGTCGGTCCCTGATGTTTTTTCTGCAGAGAAGTGGCTTCTTTGCTGCCCTCCTTGAAACCAGGCCTTGCTCAAAGAGTCTCCGCCTCACAGTGCGTGCAGAAGCACTCACACAAGCCTGCTGCCATTCCTGAGCAAGCTCGGCATTGCTGATAGTCCGATCCTGCTGCTGGTCTTTCTCGGGCGCCCTGGAGCCTTTTTGACAACAATGGAAGCGCTCTCCTTGAAGTTCTTGATGATGCGATAGATTGTTGACTGAGGTGCAATCTTTCTAGCTGCGATACTCTTCCCTGTTAGGCCATTTTTGTGCAGTGCAATGATGGCTGCACGTGTTTCTTTAGAGATAACCATGGTTAACTGAAGAGAAACAATGATACCAAGCACCAGCCTCCTTTTGAAGTGTCCAGTGGTGTCATTCTTACTTAATCATGACTGATTGTTCACCAGCCCTGTCCTCATCAACACCCACACCTGTGTTAATGGAACAATCACTAAAACGATGTTAGCTGCTCCTGTTAAGGCAGGACTGCAATGATGTTGAAATGTGTTTTGGGTGTAAAGTTAATTTCCTAGGCAAAGGTTAATGGCTCACCGTGGCCGGGACTCCGAGGGACAGGCGTTTCTTCTTCCTCCTTGTCACGGGAACCGCGCCTGCCGGTAGTGGGGCCCGGTGGTCCAGATTCAATAAAGACGTCGTTGATTGAACAGATTAAGGGGTTAATTGTTTCGTGACGCCACCTGTGAGTGTTCCGGTGATATCCACCGGCGCTGCTTGGGCCTCCGGGGGATGGAATGCAGCAAGATGGAACGCTCCCCACAGGCTGAGCAATGATCCCGGAGCCAGGAGCTGCACAAGATGTTCTGAGGCAGCTGCGGTTACCTTTAGTGTGTAGAGGTAGACAGTTCATAAGAAGGCACGGACACTGAAAGTCTCTGTAACGGGTACTTTACTGTAACCAGCAGTTGATACATGTCATACAGTTCTCAGGTAACGGACCGGGTGGACTTAGCAATGACCAGTGTTTCTCAGAGATCCGCGGTGTTCCTCCATTCTAACTAAGCTGTGTTGCCGAGGTCGCCATGGAATGCCAGGTCGGGTACAAGGAGGCTGCTTCAATTGCCCTACCGGGGAATTCTGACCGGATTTGTGGGGAGTCTTGGGTCCTTTTTGGTGGGTACACACCGCTGGCTAGACGACTTGTATGCGGCGGTGGTGGGGTGCTCCTGTAAAGCGGTCCCTCCACTCCTGGTTCGCATAGAAGTGCTGAACAACTACTAGCTTCGGTACCAGTAGACCGGTAGTAGATGGGCACGGGATGTTTTTGAACCCACATGTAGATGCCCGTAGATCGGTTGTTAAGGCACCGGGAGTAATGGCGCTCAACCGGGGTGACGGCCAGGGGGCTGCACGGGACTGTGCAGGCCCCCTCTCCTAGGTTGCAGAGCTTGCTATTTCTGCTCCTTCTCCTACGTTGTTTCAGAGAGTTCTCCTTTCCTTTGCACTACACACTACCACTACACTACGCCCACCAGGACCTGATTGGCCCTCTATGCTGGTGATGCATGTTGGGTATGTATCTCTGAGTTAACCGTGTCATTACTTAGTCAGAGAATATTGCTGCTGCAGTCTTGGCTGCAATACCCTCCTGTGACGCACTCGTTGAGGGGCGCCACATTGACTTAGCAAGTAATTGCTATTAAGCTGATCACTCTTTATGACATTCTGGAGTATGTGCAAATTGCCATTAGAAAAACTGAAGCAGTAGACTTTGTTAAAATTAATATTTGTATCATTCTTAAAACTTTTGCCCATGACTGTACAGACCTGTTCACATTGTGTTCTGGGTCAGTTATCAGTATTCATTGCCTCAAAAAGTGCTTAACAATTCAGCAAATAATTCATAAATTATACATAAGTCAATTCTTCAAACAAGGTTTAGGGTCTTTATATAAATATACAAGGAAAAGAATTGAGAGCTTAACACTAGCTGCTCTTTGGTTATAAGGCATTATAGAACTCTTATAACATATTGGACCATGACTGAATCTGATGAATTTTGCCTTTCATATGCTTTTCATTTCCTTGA
Source organism: Allobates femoralis (assembly GCA_033576535.1). Classification (NCBI taxonomy): domain Eukaryota; kingdom Metazoa; phylum Chordata; class Amphibia; order Anura; family Aromobatidae; genus Allobates; species Allobates femoralis. The sequence goes on along the minus strand of JARQOC010000005.1, from coordinate 368,351,042 downwards.
AGTGTGCTCTGCTAATCATCTCTTTTGGATTCTCCAGTACAATAGGCTTATGTTCCTACACTGCTCCTGTTTTGGAGAGATGCAGCTGATTGTTGAATGACATGCAAGTGTCTGTGATTGGCCAGAAGGAGGTGTGTATGCTGACTATATAGAGAGAACAGCTTGCTCAGTGTATCATATGTGAGAGTGAAGCTACTGGAGATCCAGAGGATTTACTCTGTAAACTGTAAGTAACATTCCCTTCCAGCAGCTTTCTGTGTACCTAATCCCAAGAAGATAATATCTGGATTACTGTAGCTGTGAGTCTTATTGCTCATTTGAACTGCTACTAAACCTTATCTGACATTCATACCTTATTTACCATCTATGTGTTTTATTTTAGTATAAATAAACTCAATATTACCTATATTAGATTTCATTTTCATTGTAAATAGCATTAAGATGATTCTAAATGTAACCAATACATTTCTACTATGTCTATTTGTCTAAAATATTGTATTATTATATAATTCAGCCATATTTTAACTTCACTCAAGAAATATTTTACTTTAAAAATCTTGATTTCTCATTATTATACTTTCAACTCAGTAGTGTAGTTTTATATCCTACTTCAATGATTTTGTCTAAAATAGAATTGGATACACTCGGCTTAGCAAGTTATTTGTTTGCCCACCCTTAATTACAAGTCATACGTTCATTAATTCATCAACCAGTCTTTAGTATTTTGCTTATGTATAAAGTTGTACTAGATGCAAACTTCTCTTCTAAAAAACTTAAGATTTTTCTCTATAAATGTATGTTTCAACATAGAGATATATTGCTGCTGCTAGGATACAGCTCAGGTCTGCACTGATCATAACAATATGTGCCTGTGATGACTATACACAACACTATTACACTGTGCTTTACAATGAAAAAATGGAAAAATATTAAATAGATTAAAAAACAAATGGCAGGGCTATCTTTAGTTTCCTTGTTAGTTTCAATATTACTATAGAGTTAAAAATAATTTTTTATAGTAATGTTGATTATTGCTTTTTGAGAACTGTCTCCAAATGTACTAAGTTTTATGAAAATTTACAGTGTATTAATGCAATGTGTAATTAAGTGTGTTACAGCAAATCTGCTCAAAAATCCAAGTCCGAGATCCCTGTAAGGCGGACGTCACACGGTTCAATTTCTTGAACGATATCGTTTGTGCATCGCTGCGTGCATCGCTTGATCATTACATCGCAGATTTGTGAGCAGGAGCTCATATCAAGCGATCATCACTTGTTCAATCTGCTTCATCGTGGTGTGTGACACCACGATGAACGATCTCCCAGCGGCAGAGCCTATGCTGGGAGATGGTATCTATGGTAAACGTCGGGTTACTAAGCGCCGCGCGGCACCTAGTAACCCGATGTGTACCATAGTTACCAGCGATCTCGCTGGCCCACATCGCTGGTGAGTCTGTCTGTGTGACATCTCACCAGCGATATAAGCGATATCGTTAGCGATTGCGCGTGCACGTGATCGCTTACAATATCGCTCACGATGTCGACACTTGGGGACGGCCGCCTAAGGAGTATAAATAAGCTTCCAATTGATTTCAATGTGATATATTCCCTATAATGCTCATGGTGCTGCTTTTTTCAACATTTTTTCCACATAGATAAAGAAGAATTATATCTACGCTTCATACTGTTCTTCTTAAGATCCAAATTTGATCACTGAATTAACTGAAAAAAACCACGCCCTTAAACAAAAACACTTGAGTAAAAATAAAACAACAAAAAATGTGCCTCTCTTTGAAGCGGATTCAAAAGATCCATGGAATCGGATGTCCTCCCAAAAAATAAAATCTTCATTATGTCACAGCATATACATGATAAAGAAGAAATGTTTCAACCACATAGGGCCTTTTTCAAAACATATACAAAATGAAACACATATGGAACATCCAGTGCTTTGGATCTTTTGGATTTGGTCATTTTGCGTCTTTCCTTGGTTGCCATAGGCAATGAACTTACGCCATAGTAGTGTAAAAATAATTAAATAATTTTAAAAAATCACATAGAGCTTTGCTGTATTTTTGATTCTCAGCACAGATAAATCAGAGAGCTACTGACTGCCACCCTGAGCTACTTGGGTTTACCTTGGATGTCAATCAAAAATATAGGGGAGCACATTATTTTTTAACCCCTTCACCGACGGGGAATTTTTCATTTTCGTTTTTTGCGCCTCTGCTTCCAAGAACCATAACATTTTTATTTTTCCATCAATATAGACACATGAGGGCTTGTTTTTTGTGGGATGAGTTGTACTTTCAGACACAATCATTTATTTATTTTACCACATATAGTACAAAAAATGATAAACAAATTCCAAATGCGGTGAAATTGCAAAAAATGGGGAAATTACATGTTTGTTTTTTGTTATTTTTTTATTCGCCATGATCACTATATGGTAAAACTGACATGATAGTGTGATGCCTCAGGTCGGCATGAGTTCGTAGATACCAAACATGTATACTTTTACTCTTACCTAAGTCATGAAAAAAAATTCAGAAGTTTGAAAAAGAAAAGAATCACACTTTTTGCGCCATGTTCTGCGACCAGTAGCGTTCTCATTTTTCGAGATCTGGGGCTCTGTGACAGCTTACTTTTTGCGGCTTGAGCTAACGTCTTCAATGATACCAATTTTGGGTGAATACACGGTTTTGATCGCCCGTTATTGCATTTTATAGCAATGTTGCGGTGACCAAAAAAACATAATTTTGGTGTTTGTACCTTTTTTCCGTTACGCAGTTTACAGCTCTCATTAATTGATTTTATATATTGATAGATTGGGCATTGATAAACACGGCGATACCAAATATGTGTGGTTTTTTTTTTAATACTTTTATTTTGAATGGGGGAAAAGGGGGGTGATTTGAACTTTGTTTTTTTTTCTCATATTTTTAAAAACTTTATTTTACAATTAATTCTTTGTTTTGCACAGCCCCATAGGGCGCCACAGGACTGCAGTGGCTGATCGCTTGTGACAGGTCCTGATGAGCTGCAGCACATCAGGACCTGTCACAATTGCGTACTGTGAGTGGTTGGCAGCCAACCACTCTCAGGAAGTGATCTGTGACAGTTTCCGGGGTCAAGCCAGGACTTCGGGGTGTCACATGAGCACCAGAGACCCCGCGATCTTATCGAGGGTTCTCCGATGCAGGCGGGTAACAGCACGTTCCCCGCCGTGGCCATTTTGGATCCCGCTGTAAGTGATTGCCAGCGGGATCCAAGGGACTAACGGCACCGATCGGGTCCGATTAGTGCTGGAAGCCCAACATCTCAGCTGATGAGATCAGCTAAGATGTTGGGTGTTTGATGTGAGCGCCGTGCCAGAGCAAACATCAAACACTGGGACCCGACCCATGACGTCCTCCTATGTCATGGGTTGGGAAAGGGTTAAATTATTTAGATAAAAAATTACAGAAACAGATGTGGGCTTCGCCCTATTTTTAATTGCCAGCCAAGGTAAAATCCAGGCAGCTGTGGACTGGTATTCTCAGTGTGGTGAGGCCCATATTTATTGCTCCCCCAGGCCAAAGAATAGCAGTCTGCAGCCACCCGAGAAATTGAAACGTTCATTAGAAGTGCCAATTACTGGCACTTTACCTAGCTGTTCCCAATGCCCTGGTACTGTGGCATCGGGGCGATAGAAGAGGTTAATGAAAGTTGAGTATTGACAGCTTGTCATTAAGTCCAAATTGATAATGTTCAGGTCTCTATGAGACGTGCCCATTATCAATTCTGTGAGTAAATAGTTAAAAAACACAACACAAAGGGAAAAATTCTTTATTTGAAATAAATCACATAAAAATACTTTATTTGAAATTAATCAGACAGACAGCCCTCATTTTCCCATCTATTAACCCTACACATATCATCCGATGATAATCCACTTTGATGGTCCTACAAAGAACACTCAGCTCTGCTTCATCCAGAGGCTGCAGTAAGAGAACAAGCATCCTCTCCCTGCAGTCTCTATGATAACACTGCCACGAGGAGCGGTGACGTTACTAACTGAGTCATTGAGGCTCTGTGGCAGTGAACTCAGGTGACCCCGCCACAGTCAGTGGGATGGCAGAGACTGCACCAAGATAATGCTTGTTCCCTCCATGTAATCTCTTGATGCAGAAGTTCTGAGTGTGTTTCATGGGACCATCATTATGGATTATTGTAAGAGGGTAATAAATTGGAAAATGAGAGTTGCCTGTCTGATTTATTTCTAATAAAAGATTTTTCTCTGTGAGTTGTGCTTTTTAACTATGTCCTCACAAGATTGATAATGGACGAGACTCATAGAAACATATCTGTTATCATTCTTGGCTTAATGACAAGCTGTCAATACTCAGCACCGCACCAGGGTATTGGACAGTGCTGGGTAAAGCATCATGAATTGGCACTTCTAATGAATGCACTAATATTTGGGGTAGCTGCAGGCTGTTCTTCTTACCCCAGGGGGCAATAACTATATGCCTTCCCAAGGTAAGAATACTAATCCCCAGCTATGTGTTTTATCTTGGCCAAATATCAAATTGATGTGACCCTCATGCCACTGTTTTTTAAAATTAGTAATTTAAATAATGCAGAAAAAAAAAATGTGGGGTACCTATATTTAATACTCAGGCAATATTAAGCACACAGCTGGGGGGCTGCAGACCGCAGCTGTCCACTTTATCTGTGCTGTGTTTATCAAAATAAGGGGGACCGCATGCTGTGTTTATATTTATCTGCAGGCAAAAAAGCACGACAATTGTGACTCAGATTTTGCTGTGGTTTTGAAGATTTCTTTGTTGCAGTTTTGGCACAGAACTGCATGCTTTGAGTTCAATGTGTTCATCTGCATCTCCTGGCAAAAAAAGCACCAAAACTGTGATTCAGTTTCTGCCACAGTTTTCATGCATTTTTCAGTGTAATGGTTGCACAAAATTGCATGCATTGAGTTCAATGTGTTCATCTTCATCTCCTGGGGAAAAAAACTCTTACAATGGCGTTGTGCAACATGTGTATGTATTTCAGCAAAACCCATAGATTTTGCTGAACTGCGTTTCCATAATTGCGTTAGAAAGCATTTACACCCGCGTAAAAAAGTGCCGCGTAAATGCAGGAAAATGCAGGAAATGCAGTAAAATGCTGCCAATAGGCAGCCTGTGAACGTAGCCTTATAGTTAAGGGTAGCGACAAGCCCTGTGCGATTCTCGTGTAGTTCATTTTTAGGAAAGTTAGTTTGCCCACTTTGGCTTTGGACAGGCAGATGTGCCTGTCTGTGATGATCCGCCTGCTATGCTGATTATACTTTCAGATATGACACTTGCCATAGGGCAGATCACACCTCCAAGCCATAAATGTCAAGCTCTGGCCATGTGTCCAATTTCAAGATCTATAACTTAAAAAGGGCAGACCCATCAGTTAATCAGTTAGCACCTGAAGATGCATGGACATGTAGTCTTCCACCATGTCGTGAAAACATTGCATGTTGTGAAAACATTTCCTGTATGGAGGCCCACTCATTGGTGGTGAAGTGGGATTGTTCCACGGTACAATTCTTTTTTTTTCAACTTTAATTTTTATTAATCTTTAATCAACAAATCACATAACACAACTTCACAATCACAAGTCTGCAGTACAATCTCCAGTACTAATAATCGGTAACATCAGCTCACTTCCTCCAGTCATTACAGCTGTAATAAATCCACAGAAAAATCCCACATCTGCCAAGTCTGGTTAAATTTGTCCATTGTATTATAAAGTGTGGCAGTCAGTCATTCCATTAATCAGATGTCTTTTATCCGTGCATGCCAATCAGATAACGAGGGTGGGGCCCTCCTCTTCCAGTTTAGAGATATCAAGCATTTCGCTGCTGTAAGTAGATGCATTAAGAGCCTGCTCATATATTTATTCAAACCTGGGGGGAAAAGATTTAAGGAACATACAGCCGGGTCTAAGGGCAGGGGATGATCTATAGCCCAGGACATCACTGTTGCCACCGACTCCCAAAAGCCTTGAATTAACGGGTATGACCAGAAAAGATTATACAAAGAGGCATTCTGGTCACATCTCCAACAGTTATCAGGGATAGTCGAGTAAAACCTATGGAGGAGTTTAGGTGTGTGGTACCATGTCATCAATATTTTCATCTGATTCTCTTTATACAAGGTATTGATTGATGACCTGAATGTTCTATCCCATATCACCCCCACATCGGGCCAGAAATCTCCTTCCCCAACCAAGTTTCCCATCGCGTCATATAGGCATGCTTAAACGTGCCCCAATTACCCCGAGGATTCAGGATAGCATAAATATCAGATATAAGGCCTCTAGTAGAGGGTCCCCAAGAGCATAAGGTTTCAAACTGGGTTGGGCCTGTATACTTTTTGGGTCCCATGACCGACGTAAAGTAGTGAATTGTTTGCCGATACGAGAAGCCCATTCCTTCAGGCAGCTTATATAACGAACGCAGTTCGGCGAAGGATCGTGGTTCGTGTGTAAGCGGGTTTATTATGTCACGGAAGCAAAAAAGGCCCACCTCCACCCATTTATGCATTGTGATAGAATCCATAGCTCCCGAAATGTGCGGGCTATACAGAAAAGGTGTCAAAGGAGAGGTGTGTGCCGCTAACTGACATTTATTCTGCATTTACTCCAAATGTCCCTGGTAAAATCCATTGGGCCCAACAACATCTTGGAGTGAATCTCCGAGGGTTTGCCCCAAATTAACGAGGCGGGGTGGTAGAGGGCCAGTCATAGCTGCTCCACCTCTGTCCATCTGCTGCACTTTGACAACGTTGACCAGTGGGGCAAATGGGGCAAATGCGTAACGTAATAATACAGCATAATGTCCGGGCAAGCAACCCCTCCCTCCCGTTTCGACGCACACAAGACCGAGTCCGGTATTCTGTGTCTTCCCAAGTGCCAGATGAACTTCATTAGAGACGACTGGATTCTTTTTAGGGTTACAATGGGTACTTTTACTGATAGTGTTTCAAATAGGTATAAAAAGCGGGGGATAACGGGCATTTTAATAGCTGCCAGCCTCCCCAAGAGCGATTTTTTAAGCTGAGCCTCCACCTACCGTATTAGGGGTGGAAAGTTAGCTTGGAATATTGTTTTGTAGCTAGCGGTTACTTTGATCCCTAAATAGCGTAGGGATGTTGTGCGCCAGGTATCTTTTACAATAAAACCCTAAGGCAACTTCCGTCAGGATGTAACTGTATGCTACGTCACATCCTGCTGAAGTTGCCTCTACACCCACTCTGGGTGCTCCAATATGGCCGCCCATTGCCAGAGCTGGGCTTCCGAAGCCCCACGCCCGCCATCGGTACAATCTGCGGCCCTACACACTGTACAAGCTGCGGCCGCCACCCGCCCCCGGCCCCGGGCCCCTCCGTTCTCACCCCTGTGGTGTTAGCGATGCTGAAGACTCCAGGAATAGACTGTGCCTGGAGCGGGTCATGTGACAGCCTGTGTGACGTCACATCAGCCAGTCCTCTCACATGACCCGCTCCAGGCACAGTCTATTCCTGGAGTCTTCAGCATCACACCAGGCAGGGGTGAGAACGGAGGGGGAGGGGGGCGAGGCTGAGCCACAAGGGGACAGGCAGAGGGGACACAGAGGCACGGGGGACACAGACAAGGGGAGAGAGGAAAGGCACAGGGGGAAAAAGAAACACAGGAGGAGAGGAGAGGCACAGGGGGACACAGAAAGGTGAGAGGAGAGGCACAGGGGGAAACAGGCACAGGGAGACACAGACACAGGAGGGAGAGGAAAGGCACAGGGGGACACAGACAGGGGGAGAGGAAAGGCACAGGGGACACAGACACAGGAGGGAGAGGAAAGGCACAGGGGGACACAAAGGCACAGGGGGAGAGGAGAGGCACAGGGGGAAACAGACACAGGGGGTCACAGACACAGGAGGAGAGGAGAGGCACAGGGGGACACATAGGCACAGGGGGACACAGAGGCACATGGAGACACAGAGGCACATGGTACACAGGCATAGGGGGAGAGGAGAGGCACAGGGGGACACAGAGGCACAGGGGACACAGGCATAGGGGGACACAGAGGCACAGGGGGACACAGACAGGGGGAGAGGAAAGCACAGGGGGACACAGAGGCACGGGGACACAGAGGCACAGGGGGATACAGACACAGGAGGAGAGGCACAGGGGGACACACAGGCATGGGGGACACAGGCACAGGGGGCACAGGGCACAAAGAGGCACAAGGGGACACAGGCATAGAAGGAGAGGAGAGGCACAGGAGGAGAGGCAAAAGAGAGAGGAGAGGCACAGGGGGACCCAGAGGCACAGGTAGATGCGCAAATGTAAAGTTCGAATTGCACGCCATTTTGCAGGCACGTTGGCGCCGCTGTCGCCGGGATACACGGGTACCCACTGCCCCCAGTCTCCCCTCCATCCTCCATGGTCTCCCCTCCATCCTCCCCGATCTCCCCTCCATGCTTCCCGGTCTCCCCTCCACGCTTCCCGGTCTCCCCTTCACGCTCCCCAGTCTCTCCCCTCCACGCTCCCCGTCTTCCCTCCACGCTCCCCGGTCTTTCCTCCATCCTCTCCGGTCTCTCCTCACGTACCGGCGTTGTTGACGATGATCAGCCTCTCCGGTTCTCCTCCTCACATCTCCACCGTTCTCCTCACCCTGTCCTCCGTGCTGAGATTGCCCCCGTCCAGTGGACCTGGAGCCCCGGGGGATCTCCCGCAGCTCCTCCACCTCCTGCCGCAGACAGTCCCTGGAGCGGGACACCAGGAGCAGCGCTGACCCTGGGGCCACCCGAGCTGCCAGCTGCCGGACACAACCAGCCCGAACCCGCGGGAGGCTCCAGAGATCACACACAAGACCTGCCTGGGAAACATCATCCGAGATCCTAGATGCTCCGGCTCCATCCTGCCCCCCTGGCTCCATCCTGCCCCGCTCCCCCCGCATCCTTCCTGCCCCCTGCCGCATCCTTCCTGCCCCTTGCCGCATCCATCCTGCTCCCCGCATCCATCCTGCCACCCCCCCCGCATCCATCCTGCCCCCCTGGCTCCATCCTGCCCCCCCGCATCCATCCTTCTCCCCCGCATCCATCCTGCATCCCCCTTCTTGGCCCCATCCTGCCCCCCGCATCCATCCTGCCCCCACCGGTCTATCCTACCCCCCGACTCCATCCTGCCCCCCTCGGCTTCATCCCACTTTCCCCCGTCTCCATCCTGCCCCCCTCAGTTCCATCCTGCCACCCCGGCTCCATCCTGCCCCCCAGCTTCATCCTGCCCCCCCGGCTTCATCCTGCCCCCCGGCTTCACCCTGCCCCCCGGCTCCATCCTGCTCCCCCCGGCTCCATCCTGCCCTCCCCGGCTCCATCCTGCTACCCCCCGGCTCCATCATGCCCCGATCGCTCCATTCCCCGCTCGCTCCATCCTGCCCCGCTCGCTCAATCCTGCCCCGCTCGCTCAATCCTGCCCCCCGGCTCCATGCTGCCCCGCTTGCTCCATGCTGCCCTGCTTGCTCCATGCTGCCCCCCCCTCCCGACACCATCCTGCCCCCCCCACCACTTCCGTCACCATCCTGCCCCCATGCTCAATTCTGCCGCCCTGGCATTTAGCGGTCATGTTAATGGTTTCCCAGGCAACGACAGGTCCTAAAGGTCTGTAGGACCTAGAAGACGGAGGTGGAGCGAGTCGGCGGATGGGTGAGTATCCTCACTGAGGATTTTTTTTATTATTCCTTTTACTGTGGAGGAGCGGGGGCCAGGAGGAGCGTGGGAGCCGCGGGGAGCGTAGGGCCACAGGGAGCGGAGTATCTCCAAATATTATAGTGCTGCTATACATGTGCTGTAATGTAACACCATATACTATAGTGCTGATATACATGTACTGTAATGTACCGCCATATACTATAGTGCTGATATACATGTACTGTAATGTACCGCCATATACCATAGCGCTGCTATACATGTACTGTAATGTACCGCCATATACCATAGCGCTGCTATACATGTACTGCAATGTACCGCCATATACTATAGTGCTGCTATACATTTACTATAATGTACCGCCATATGCTATAGTGCTGCTATACATGTGCAGTAATGTACCACCATATACCATAGCGCTGCTATATATATATATATATATATATATATATATATATATATATGTAGTTCACTCACGTTGACTGAACAAGTTCTGTCAGTCACAGTATGTCAACTGCATACATGTTCTAGAATACCCGCGTTAGAATTGGGCCACCATCTAGTAGCTATATAAACTTTTAAGGAGGTGAAATTTAGGGTCCGGGATGTTTATGGGCAGTGCTTCAGTTTTTGCAGAATTCATTTTATAACCCGACAATTTAGCATAAGGCACAATAGCAGCATGTAAGTCAGGCAGAGAGATAATAGGATTTGTCAAGGAGAGTATGACGTCATCCGCGAACAGGGCGACTTTGAATTGTCTACCTTTAAGTTGGATTCAAGAGATATCGGGGATAAGTCTAATTTGCGCAGCTAGCGGTTCGATACTAAGGACTCAAATAAACGGAGAAAAAGGGCACCCCTGACACGCTCCATTTTTTATGGACAGATCTTTGGAATGGCCGTGAGGAAGGCGAACCAAGGCAGTGGGCGAAGAATAGAGACCCCTCAGTGCTGTAACAAAAGGTCCCGACAGGCCAAACTGATGGATAGAGCGGAACATGAATGCCAAATCCAGCCTGTCGAAGGCCTTCCTCGCATGTAAACTAAGCAAAAGGGACCCCTCCGCTCCCGTCTTGGCTACCTCAATCAGGTCCAAAATACGCCTGGTATTATCGCCCACCTTGCGGAAGTGAACAAAGCCAACCTAGTCTTTATGGATTAGATTTAGAAGCCAGGTCCCCAGCCAATCCACCAAGAGATTGGTGAAAATTTTCAGATCGGCATTTAACAGGCTGATAGGACGGGGGCTTGCACACTCCGTCGGGTCTTTACCCTCTTTTGGGATTACAGTAATGTAGGAATGGAGTATAGAATCGGGTATTACACCCCCCATGAAATCGTAAAACAAAGGGACCATATGGGGGGACAAAACATCTATATAGGATTTATAGTAAAGATATGGCAACCAATACGGACCCGGCGCTTTACGACTCGGCAATTTCTTCACGATTTCCTCACTCTCCTCTGCAGTAATTTTCTGGTTGAGTTTGTCCAGAGCGGCCTGGGATAATTTAGGTAGGTGGCACAATGAGAGGTATTCCTCCAGAATACGGTTCTGTCCTCCCTGGGGTTGAGGTGAAGTGAGGGGGAGAGAGTAAAGGGAAGAGTAATATTCGTACAAAATGTCAGCCACCTTACCCGGGTCATAATGGATCACACCGGCCTGATCTTTGATGGCGTAGGGGGAAGTATTAGTAACCTGATCTTTCAGTCTCCTGGCTAGCATTGTATGTGCCTTGTTACTGTATTAATAGAATTTCTGTCTGGAATATCTTAGTACCTCCACCCTACCATGAGAGATGCCTTTAAGTTGGCTTCTCACGTCTATTACTTCTTTAAGGAGTTGTTTGGTGGGGTGCGTCAGTAATCGCGTCTCTGCCTTTTTTAAGTTCCCCTCTATTTTCAAATATCGGGATTTTGCGTCTTTTTTAATCCTGGATGACAGTGCAATGTACTCTTCCCTGAAAACCGCTTTATGGGCCTCCCACAGGACAGATAATGACGGAGATTATCCTGTGCACCTTTATTTGTCAAAAGGGACTCGTTTAATCTCCAATTGTTCAGTTTAGGTGGATTAGGCGTTAATTTGAGGTCTATTGTCAGAGGGGCATGGTCAGTCCAGGTTATAGTGCCAATGGAAGCGGATATCATAGAGCGTAGTGTAACCACATCCCCCCAAAAATGATCTATATGGCTATGGGAGCCACGGGGATGTGAGTAGAACGTATATCTCTTATCTGTTGGATTATCAATACGCCATAAATCATACAGTGTGTATCTACGTATTAGTTTATGAAGACATATTTCGTTTTCATAATTCTATTACGAGGAGGCAGATGTACCAATCTGTCCCTAGTCTCCGAAAATGCCATATTAAAATCTCCGCCAATTATCTGGGCCATTCCTTGGTCAGGGTGTAATCGGGCCAAAACTGAAGCTTCAAATCTTATCTGGTTTGTGTTGGGGGCATATAAATTGCAGGACATAATTGGTATTCCCCCTATGTTCCCATAAACAATGGTAAATCTGCCTGAGGATCTAAGTCTGCTTTAGTTACTTGGAATGTACAATGCCGGGAAATCAAAATCGCCACTCCAGCCGTTTTATTCTTTGCTGTAGCAGAGAAAGTAGTAGGAAACCAATGATGTGCAAATTTAAGGATGCCATATCCCTAAGATGCGTCTCCTGCAGAAACACAATATCCGCTTTAGACTCCCGCATCTCAGAACATTCAAAGGGGATATAGATGGGCTCATAGCGGAACTGTGGGGTCCATTAGCATTTTCAAGAGGACTTGTCTGATAAGGTAAGGACAAACTTGTACTGCATATCAAAACAGAAACAACATAACCAAACATTGAATGAGTAAGAAAAAGAAAAAACAACATGTGGATAATACAGGACAACATCATGTAATCCCAAAATGAGAGTCGGTACAGTATGGACCCCCCCGCCAAGAACGGCCATAAGGCGTACCCTGTACTACTTAAGGATTCGTAAAACCGGTAACGCGAATCTAGTCTGTGGGGGTACATGTCAGATCCGCAAGAACAGGTATCACACAAAATCCCGCCCCCAAGAGCCACAATTTCCCACTAAGGGGCCAAGATTGAGACGTTCAAAGCCCTGCAACTAGGAAAGAAAAGATGGAAAAGCAAACACCAATGTCAGACAATGGATGTCATAGTCACCAGTCATGATGGGTCCTCTCTCCCAGGGGCTCTCCGCGTCGTTTTAAGCGGTGTAGACTGTCGCCAGGTCTGCTGCAGTGGAGGCAGCCCCAGCGGCACTGACCAATCAGGCAAATCTGGCTGTTCGATGGTCAACTCTCGGCAGAAGGACTCCAGATCCTCCGGGCTCCGCAGGGTGGACACTCGGTCCTCCCTCTTAGCCGAGAGGCTGAAAGGAAAGCACTACCTATAGGGAATATGATTGTCTGGTAAAATGTGTAACAACGGTCTCAAGGCTTTCCTTTGCTGCAAGGTGATCCACGAGAGATCCTGAAAGAGCTGTATTTTTGCATTGTTGTGGGTGATCTGTTTGATCCGTCTCACCTTTGTCATGATGTGTTCTTTTAGAGGGAAGTCCGTAATACGGCAGATGATATCCCTGGGGTTTCCTATAAGTTTATTGGCCTCAGCGCTCTATGGGCTCTGTCCATTTTAATTGGATGATCCACCGCCGGCGTAGTACTGTGTTAAAAACATTTTGCAGAGTGCCCGCTACATCCTCTGTATCTCTCGTCTCCGGGACCCCTCTGACCCTAATGTTGTGATGTCATCCCCTATTATCTAGATCTTCTACGTGACTCTGGAGATCTCTTATGATGGAGGCTAGTGATGGGCGAATCTAGTCGTTAGGGCTCGTTACTCTGCAAGTAGTAAGAAACTCGCAGGAGTAGGTGCTCTGCGAGTTTCCAAGCGATTACTCGCACAGTAACGAGTCCAATGCAAATCAATGGCAATCCTAGTTTTGTCAGAGTTTGCATTCAGTATGTTTCTCAGTCGCTAAACTCGCTATCACATCGCTGTCTATGTAGCTGGATTGTCCCCAAATCATTTAAACACTAGCACCGGTTCACGGATACCCGCTGTCAGCAGCGAGTCTAGGGCTGAGGAGTCTACGACTCCTGTATAATGTATTCGGGACTCGCTGAATACAGAATATGTTAATGTTCCGAGACAGCCTAGCATGTTAGCAGCCTAGCATGTTAGGTCAGAAAACTGTGAAGATGAACAAGCATGTTAGCCAATCATATTCAGTAATGCCGCAGGCCATGTTGGTTGTGGCATTACTATGATTGGCTGCTGTCCATCGTGATGCCTATGTCATGTATGACAGGCAAGGCTGTATATAAGGCTTGCCCCCACCATTTTGGGCACATTCCTGTGACGATCTGAGCTAGTGCAGGGCGACTAGGGAGACTTTGAGCAGATCAGAGATAGGGATTGTCAGTGAGTGTAGGAAAATCACCTCAAGATTCCTCACATATAACCAAAACAGCTCTTCTGAGAGCTACCAGGACGGAGGAGTGCTGTGTACAGCACTGTAGGCAGGGAGACAAGCAGGCAGGAGCAGCCTTACAGTGCATACAGCACCGACCTCAGAGCTTAGCTTAGTCACTGAGCCTTCCTCAGAGCTGAAATGAGAGGCTTAGCTGAGCTAATATTTAATTTTTTGTAGGGAGAGTGCGTTGCTTCTCTGCGAAGTGATAGCACGCACTTTACCTCTCTGCTGTGACGCAGACAGCACCAAAGTCCTTATTGGTGACTGCTTCTGCGACATAACTAATTTTTTGTAATTCTTTGCCCTGGTGCGGTGGCTCACTGGGTAATAAAGGGGTTAGGGACAGCTTTTTGTTATCAGCTGGCCCTAAGCCCGAAATTTATGGCAGTCACGCAAATAGTAGATATTACCGCCATGAATTTCTATTAAATTGTTTAAAAAAAACAAAAACACACAGAGAAAATTTTTTTATTAGTAATTACAAAAAAAGACAATTAGGGACTCCATCTTTAATCAAAAAAATCCTCTTCCGTCTGACGTAGTCCCAAATGCAATGTCAGCTCTGCTACATCCCCTTACATAGTAATTTTTTTTTTAATATTCTTTAAAAGCCAACGTCTTTTTTTGCTGCTGGCTTTTAAAGAATAAAATGGGGAATTGCAGTTATTTCCTCTGCTGCCAGACCCCTTATAGGGTCCAGCAGCACAGGAATCGCTGAAATACTCGCTTCCCCATTCATTAACATTGGCCTCACAAGACTCGCAACGAATAGCGAGTTTCCGACTCGGACTCGTTAGAGTCTAGCGATCCCGAGTATTTTAGGATTCGCCCATCACTAATGGAGGCCTGAGCAGTTGTTTGGGACTGAAGGTGCCGAATAACCCCTCTGGCTTGGTTGTGGTCCTCCTCCAGCTGATGGACCCTCTGAGTCAAAGCGACCACCTCCCGTCTTGCCACCGCCAGTTCGACAGGTGTCTTTGATCTCTGGAAGCAACAATTTGAAGTCTTGCTTAGTTGGCAACTGTCGTACATACTGCCACCAGTCAGGAGGAGGCGGCAGCGGAGGGTAGATATATTCCCGAGTAAGGCGGGGCGATCAAGGCACCGGCCCATAGGGTCTCTTCTTGTGTCAATAGATAAGGGCTCAGAGCTATCAATTAGCTCTGTGGGTTCCATGGCGCTTTTATGGATCTGCTGGGCTTGCCTCGAGCATCGAGATGGTCTCTGGGGGCGACTGGATTCATCCAGGGCCTGGGTCGCCCAGTTGTCACCTGCCCCGATAGAGCTCCACATGTCCCCATCTATGATATCAGTAAGGTCCCCCTGAGCACCCTCCGTATTTGGGAGTCACCCATCCTGAAGTGAACTGTCTGGGCTCTCCATGTTCCTCTCTGCCAGGGATATGGGCTCCCCACTGAGATCCACTGCAATCCCAGATGGAAGGGGAGATGAGCCGGGGCATGTGTGCTACTTATATTGGGGCTCCCATCACTTGTGGGCTCATAATGTAGTTTTATTGGAGTCAACACTGGAGTACAGTCTCTGTGGAGGTCAGGGGAGGGGTCTCCAGGCGTGAGCCCCGACCATAGCAGTGTTTCAGTTAAGGGGGTTGGTGTTCCTGCGGCCGCCTGAAGCCCCGCCCCCTCTTCAGGGGACTTGTCAATTAGTACCAGCTCCACTCCATCCTCCCACCCCTCCAGGACTCCAAGCGTGGGAGAGCCCTGGGAAGAAGAAGGGGCCCCGCTGCCGGCCGCCAACTTGCCATTCTTGCCTGTCTCCAGAGCCCGCCCCCCCATCTCTGGTCCTGCGAGCCGTGTATTAGCGGCGGACCGGCGGGGGGTGCACTGCGCTCGTGACACTAACTCACAGCTTGGTGCTGTAGTGGAAGCTGCGTGCGGGGTGAGCGGTGCTCCGGCGGCTCCTGGTCCCCTCAGCTGCAGAAGCTGGTGCCGTGCTGGCGCTGGCAAAATAAGCGTCCAGGGTGACCGCTTCCTGCAGCTCCGCTTCCCTGGGTGGCTTGTGGGCTTTCTTTCGTCCCATCTCTAGGCTCCTGGGGCTAATGGTAAGCTATTGTAGGCTCTCGGGAGTGGGAGCTCCGTGCTCAGGCGTCTGCTCCCATTCAGGTCCGACTAAGAAAGAGAGGAGATACAAGAGGCGCAGATTGTGCCTTATCAAAAAGACACTGTGTGTTTCCGTGTGGATTATAAAGATATCCACTCACCTTTTAAGGTTGTGAGACCCACAACCAGCTTGAAAGCATAAGGCAGCTGCTGCAGAACCTCCACCAACGCCAAAAACCGCGGGAAATCAGGAGACAAACTGGAATGGTGTCCACGGTCCGCGCTGCTGCTCTTTACCAAAGGATTTCACAAGAGGTTACTACCATCATAAGGTCCTTTATTTCATCACACCTACGTCCCAGCACCTTCCTCAGGGTATCAGGGAACCTGAGGAAGGTGCTGGGACAGCACTGATACGCATAGGTGTGATGAAATAAAGGACCTTATGATGGTAATAACCTCTTGTGAAATCCTTTGGTAAAGAGCAGCAGCGTGGACCGTGGACACCATTCCAGTTTGTCCCCCATTCAGGTCCGGACACGCTCCCCTCCACGATACAATTCTGTTGTGCATGCTGCATCAGAAACTCGACTATTGCCTGCTGCTTGCACAGTCTCTCCAGCATATACAAGTTGGAGTTCGACCTTGTTGATACGTCACATATCAGATAGTGAGCAGACAGGTGGGCAGTGCAAGGTGAGAACGACAAAGAGAAGCGCACACTGCCTGCACTTTCTCCAGCAGCTCAAACATATCTGGGTAATTTTTTAGGAAGCTCTGTAACCGCCAAATTAAAAAACATGCGCCAGGCAAGAAATGTGTGTCAAACCAGCAAGGCCCAGAGCTGCTATTAGATTTCACCCATTATCACACACCACCACACCAGTCTTCAGGTTAATCGGCACTAACCACTTATCTCTCTGCTGTTTGATTCCAGTCCACAGTTCCTGCATGGGAGACGTTTGTTCCCCAGTCAGATGAGTTTAAAAAAAGCCTGCTTTCGTTTCTCCCTGGTTGTGTTGAAGTTGCTGGTGCAGGTTTCACTGTGACTGGATGATGAAGCAGAGTAGGAGGAGGAGGCAACTTGGACCAAGAAACATCCAGCAATTTTAGGTGGTGGTAGAATATGCGCTAGAACACCTTAGGCTCTGGGCCAGCAGCCTCTATATTTACCAGTTGGCAATTAAGGTACCGTCACACGGGGAGATATCGCCGGCGATGTTGCCGGCAACCGAGGGGCGTGGCCAGGTTGCGGCGACATCGCCGGCGAATTGCCGCGTGTGACAGGGCGATAATCAGGCGATGAATCGCCTGAGTCACATCGCCAGGTTTCCCAACAATGTTGGGAAACCTGGCGATGTTGCTGAGGCGATCCTGCCTGAACGCCCTGTGTAACGCGGCAACCTGCAATGTTGCGGGCGATTCCGCCTATTGCAACATTGCGAGTGATCGCTTGCTGGGTTGCTGGGCAACCCAGCGAGCGATAGCCGCGGCAACTAGCCGGCGACATCGCCGGTAAGTTGCTCAGTGTGACATCTCACTGGCGATGTTGTCAGGGATGCGCGCTCCCGCGATCCCCGGCAATATCGCCGGCGATATGTCCCTGTGTGACGGTACCTTTAGGGAGATGTAACATCCATGCCTGTGCTTACTGGTTGACATATCAGTGGAAATGTGAACCTGTTCACTGATAGCATTGCACACACAGTACATACCTTATATGGTCCGCAACATGCGTGTGCAGGGCCAGGGATGGCATGCCTGGAAAAATAGTAGCGGCTGGGAAGAACGTACTGTGGGATAGTCACCGCCATCAGTTCTTTTAAACTGTCAGTCTCCACCAGCCGGAATGGCAGAATTTGTAAGGAAGGCAATTTTAAAATGCTGTCATTCAGGACCATAGCTCATGAGTGGATAGTGGGGGCACTTTCTACTTTTCTCGAGAGTTTGGTGGATGGAGAGTTGAATGCTTCATTGGGAGACTGTGGACACAGTCGCTCACAATGGTGTTGGTGGTCGTGCAGTCACATTTAGAGATGAGCGAAATATTATGAAGTTAGGGTTTGGTTTGCCGAACGGGAATATGTTCGCCGAGTAGATCGGCAAACAGCTTCGCTGAAGTTCTGAACCCTGTTCAAACCAATGGGAGACAAAATTAAGAGCCTAGACAACACCTTCAAAGGGGCATAAATCTGTCAAAACAGCTTAAATTAGGATCAAACAGCAGGAAAAGTGCCATGTATTCACTAGTGTTAAAATTTTTATCATTGAGCATTATGAATGCATGGGAGAAGGCCTGGTCCAGTATTTCAAGCTTCAACATTGATTAGGAACAGGGAGATCAGTGACAGGTGGTAATATGGTGCTCAGAGAGCCCTGCTTATTCACAAAACACACAACAAAGACACTCCAAGAATAGTCTTCACATTTCAAAAAATTAGGGCCTGTTACCACCAACGTGACATCAATTGACCCAGAATAAAAATTGCATATTGGCGCAGCCTGCATTTTGTTTCAACTTTGTTTTTATTGAAAATTTTGAATTTAAAACATGGAACAAAAGACAATATCAAGCGAATAGACAAACTCCACTTGTCTGTTATAGGAAAAAAAATATACAGAAACATAACAATAATAGTATAGTCAGCGTGTCCACTACTCCTCCTCCGTCAGCTAGATTTTTAAAGTATTTAGCTCCCATGTAGGAGGTCCCGAACCCAGACTGTGCACTTTAACCCCTTTTTCTCAAAGATGAAAAAACATGCCCGGCCCTGGGTTACCATATACTTCCGTTTGTTAAGTCCCCTCGTTACCCCAATGGATCCCCTCTAAATAAAGTCCACGGTGCCCATACCCTGTCAAACCTATCCATTTCGTTATGTAGAGAGGCTGTCATTTTTTCCATAAAGTACACGTCCTGGACCCTGGCATAAAGATCCAGCTGCGTGGGGGCAGCTGTTTTTTTCCTTTATAGTGGGATGAGACATTTGGCAGCTGTCAAAAGGTGAATCAGTAACTTCGTGTGGGGTTTGTTCCATCCCCTAGGTGTTAGGTTCAACAAGAACATATGGGGGTCAACTGGCACCTCAACTTCAAAAACCTGCTCAACAGTCCCCCCACTCCCTTCCAGAAACCTTCCAAGGTTGGGCAATCCCAGAAAATGTGGAAGAGAGATGCTCCAACGGCACCGCACCTCCAACACACATCCGGAATGGATCTGTTCATCTTATGGAGAACCTCGGGAACACAATACCAATTCATCAGGAGTTTAATCTTGTTCTCCTCGTGAAGGGTATTGATAGAGGTCTTATGGGCTCTCGACCAGACCATTTGCCACTGCCTTAAAGTCAATGGGTGTCCCAACCACGACTCCCATTTCGTCATATATGTGTGGCAGCTAGGTGCCAGGGAGCCGGAGCAATGGAGTAGGGTGTATATATCAGAAATGAGCCCCTTAGTTGAGGCATTATTCGCACATATCCTCTCAAAATCAGTCGGTACAAGGGATTCTGGGGAACCCATCTTTGTTTTGAAATAGTGTAGTATTTGTTGGTATGAGCAGGATAGGGTCCTCTGGAGGTTATGCTTCTGGGATAGCTCAGGAAAGGTTCTAAACCTCCTAGTCAGGGGGTCCACCAGGTCCCTGTATGTGAAGAGGCCTGTTGAAGCCCAGCGAGATCCCGCCCCTGACTCCATGACACCCTCCAAGTGTGGGTTATAGAGAAACGGGGTCAGGAACGATGCATGAGAAGCTAACTGGAATTTGATTCTAAGAGTGGTCCACATGTCCCTGGTAAACACCATAGGACCCAGGAGTGCCGTCTGAGAAATCTCGTTAGGCGGACCCCATATCAGGGCTGCTGGGTGACAGGGAGCCAGCCACAATTTTTCTATTTCCATCCATTTGCTGAATGCGGGGAGAGTCGACCAGGAAGGGATGAGCCTTAAATGTGCGTCAAAATAATATTTAGTTATATCTGGGCAGGCCAGACCCCCCTGAGATTTGGGGCGCACATCACTGTTCCCGGAATACGATGTCTCCCCGAATGCCAGACAAAGTTCAAGAAAATCGACTGCACCTTTTTTAAGACTGTCTGTGGGACTTTTGATGAGATTGTTTCGAACTGGTATAGGAACTTGGGGAGAATTGACATTTTTAAAATTGCTATTTTACCCAAAAAGGAGACTGGCAATGAGGACCACTTCTGTAGTCGTATTTCAGTATCTCGGATCAGAGGGGGAAGTTTGCCCCATACATCTCGCCATATCGTGAAGTAATGTGTACCCCCAAATATTTAATGGAAGATGTTCTCCAGGTGTACCTATGAGACTTCTGTAGGTACCCAAGTTTAGGCTCTGGTATATTAAGGGGTAGTGCTTCAGTTTTACTCGGGTTCACTTTGTACCCAGATAAGCGTGAATAGGACTCCAAAATTTTGTTCAGGTTGGGAAGGGTTACTATGGGATTAGTCAGTGTGAGCATAACATCATCGGCAAATAAAGAAACTTTAAATTCCTTTGACCTAATCCGAATTCCAGCTACGTCGGGACTCCTGCGTAGGTGAGCTGCAAGAGGCTCAATGCTTAGAATGTATAGTAACGGAGAAAGAGGACATCCTTGGCGTGTTACGTATTTCCAGTTGCCTAGAATGCGCATGGAACAAGCGGACCGTCGCCCTCGGGGCAGAATACAAGCCCCGAAGTGTGGTAATGAAGGGCCCCGACAGGCCGAAGTGATGCAATGCAGAAAACAAAGTCCCAGGTCAGGCTGTCGAAGGCCTTCTCCGCGTCTAGACTCAACAGGATGGCCTCGTCTCCTCTCTTGTTTACTACGTCTATCAAGTCTAGTAGGTGGCGAGTGTTATCGCCCGCCTGGCGAAACCGAACAAAGCCGACTTGGTCTTTATGGATTAATTGAGGCAACCAATTGTTCAATCTCTCCTGCCAAAATTTTTGTAAAGATTTTTAAGTCTGAATTTAAAAGGCTTATAGGCCTATAACTTGCGCAGTCTACGGGGTCCTTACCATCTTTTAGAATAACTGTTATATAGGAATGAAGCATTGAGGCAGGAATTTCTCCACCGGTCATAAAGCTATTAAACAAGGAGACCATATACTGCGAAAGCAAGGGTAGATATGTTTTGTAATAAAGATATGGCAGACCGTCGGGGCCAGGGGCTTTCGTAGAGGGCAACTTTTTCACGACTTCTTCAATCTCCTCAGCAGCGATCTTGTCGTTTAGGTCGTCGAGAGCAGCCCGAGGTAGTTTGGGTAGTTGACAGCTACTGAGGTAATCGTTCAGTACTGTATCTCTAGTCCGGTGGTCATTTGGCAGTGGGGAGGGCAATGAGTACAAGCAGAAGTAATAATTGTGGAAGGCCATAGCCATCCCTTCAGGATCATATCTAATAGCGCCATCAGAGCCTCTAATCCCGGAGGGGTTTCCATTTGTAGCTTTATTCTGCAATTGTCTCGCAAGCATCGTATGGGGTTTGTTACCATATTCATAGTATCTTTGGCGGGAGAATCTAATGAGTTTCTCCACTTTCCCCAGAGCCAAGTCCCTTAGCTTCGCTCTTAATTCAATCACCTCCCTCAGACCGCGCCGCGTGGGCCCCGCAAGGAGC
Source organism: Allobates femoralis (assembly GCA_033576535.1). NCBI lineage: Eukaryota > Metazoa > Chordata > Amphibia > Anura > Aromobatidae > Allobates > Allobates femoralis. The sequence goes on along the minus strand of JARQOC010000005.1, from coordinate 368,329,125 downwards.
TTCGACTCGGCAGCCCTCAGTTTCCCCTCGTTAATGTAGTATTGCAGTTTGCTATCTCTTTTTAGTCTAGAGGAAAGAGCCATACATTTGCCTCTGAAGACTGCCTTGTGTGCCTCCCATAGGGTCCCGAGCGAGGGGGCCGACGGGGCATTCTCAGCGAAATAATGTGTCAGTGAGCTCTGTAGGGTCTGTCTTGTCACGTTATTTGTCAGTAAGGACTCGTTAAGTCTCCAGTGGGTCGGTCTTGGGATGTGGGGGGTAATTTCAAGGTTGGCTAGTGGGGGAGCATGGTCTGACCAGGTGATGTGTCCTATTTCAGCTTTTTTCAAAGTTCGGAGGGTCAGAATATTTCCAAAAAAATAGTCTATTCTGCTGTGAGATTTATGAGTATGGGAATAGAACGTATACTGTCAGGTAGTCGGATTATCCACTCTCCATAAATCGTAAGGACCGTGAGTGTGGATTAATTTACGAAAGTTCACAGAGTCACGCCTCTCCCCTCAAGACAGGTCCGTGGGAGGTTGCAAATGGAGTCTATCGACGCAGCTGGAAAAGGCCAAATTGAAGTCTCCTCCAATAATCTGAAGAGTATCTCTCTCTGAGTGTATTTGCTTTAAAATAGAGGATAAGAATGTCGTTTGTGCTGTATTCGGGGCATAAAGGTTACATAAGAGGATCGGCCTACCCTCCAGATCTCCTCTGAGAACTACAAATCGGCCATGCGGGTCAAGTTCGGTCGATCGTATGTGTATTCTACATGAGCGGGACAATAGGACTGCAACCCTAGCCCTCTTTGTTTTAGCTGTAGCCGAATAGGTCCTGGGGAAATAGTGCTGGGCAAATTTAAGTGATCCGCTAGGTGTGAGGTGTGTTTCTTGTAGGAATATAATATCCGCTCCAGATTCCCTCATTTCTCTCAGAGCCAGTCTCCTCTTGACAGGTGTTAAGTCCCTTGACATTAAGTGAAAATAATCTTACCATGATGGGGATGAGTCAGGTCTGCAAATAATTCCATACAGAGATCCGGGGGGTCTCTTCCCTCTCCACTAGCTTATCCAGTAGCTCAGAGCTTCTCTGCGGGAGAGAGCCATAGACACGCTGCAAACATTGAAATCTAAGATATTGCAAAACATCTGCAAAAACTAAAATAAACAAGTAACAAATTGTAAGACCTTAAACTTGTTAGGATCCGACTCATAGGCATCCCAGGGCAAGAGTCAACCTATAAAAATCAGTCTCCAAATTGGAGATCAGAATATCCAAATAAAGCACTCCACTAAGTTGTGCGATTTCTCTGGTTTGTACTCTTGCCGGGGGTCGTGGCCTTCTGGCCTCAGAGGTAAGGGACAATGCACCATCTACAGCCCCCTTCCCCGGGGACAGTGTACAAAGCCAGATCCCCTTTAAGTCATAGGGGAGGGTGAAAGGGTCTAGGAAAGGGGAAAGAGGGGGGAGAGGAAGGGAGAAGAGGAGGAGGAGAGGGGCGAGGAGGGAGGGAAAGCAAGAGATAGGGGAGGGGAAAGAAAAAGAGAGACAAACAAAGGAATGCCCCTCTCATGAAGGCCATTTACGCATCAGGTATCTCATTGGGTAATGGGGCGTCGAGCCCGAAACCCCTCTGAGAACAGCAGCAAAAACCTCTCATCTGGGCTCGGAAAGTTCAGGTATTGCCCCCGGAGGCTCTCGCTCGTCGCCTCCTTGAGGTCACAGTTTGACAGGTTCGCTGAAGAGTCGTGGGTAGCAGCAGCGAGGTCCAATCCGGCAGAGCAGGTGCTTCAAAGCCAAAGGTCTTACAGAAGGCCGGGACCTCATCTGGATATCTCAGGGTGGCAGTTGTATTGCCTCGACGGGCTGATAAACTGAACGGGTATCCCCATTTATATAGAACCTCCCTGTCGACTAGGCATTTGAGGAGAGGTCTCAGGGCCCGTCTACGCTGCAACGTAATCCAAGAAAGATCCTGGTACAGGGCTATTTTGGCTCCCCTGAAAGACGGTGGTTTGGTTGGTGAAATCTTGGCCATAATGTCCTCCTTTAGGCGAAAGTCTGTAACATGGCATATTATATCCCTAGGGGCTCCATCCATATTTTTGGCCTTTAATGCTCTGTGTGCCCTATCCATGGGAATTGGGTGGTCCAGGGGGCATTTTAGTATTGTATTAAAGATTGTGTTAAGCGCAGTCTCTATATCCTCTCTCTCCCTCACCTCCGGCACTCCCCGAACTCGGATATTGTGCCTACGGCCTCTGTTGTCAAGGTCCTCTACATGGCGTTGCATGTCGTCTATCATCCTAGCCTGGGAGGATACAAGCGACTGCAATTGCGTGATAGCTTGTCTAGCTTCCGTATGTTCCTCCTCCAGCTGATGAATTCGTTGGGTCAACCCTGTTACCTCCTGACAGACTAGTGCTATTTCTTGGCGGCATGTAGACTTCACCTCCTGGATGAGAGCCTGAAAGTCCTGTTTGGTATGGAGGTGTTGTATTAGTGCCCACCACTCCTGGGGGGGGGCTGCGTGGATGGCTGGGAATTGTTAGGTCGCAAGAGGGCCTTAGGATCTATTGTATCAGCCACATCTAACAAGGAATCCTGGCAGGTGTCAGCAGAGGAGACTCCCACCTCACCCCCGCACCCAGAGTGCTGCAAGTGCGGCATCTTAGGCGACCTCTGGGGTCTAGGTGGTTCCGCATATATAGCCCCCCAACTGAATGCAGGGCTCTCCCCAATGATAAACCGGGATTGCCCCGGGGGGGGGACAGGGGGAACCAGTCAGGTTCTGTAGGGATGAGGGGGGACTCCGTAGATCACTGGGGATCTTTCCCCAGGATTATCAGCTGGAGAGGGGGTCATAGAATCCTCTCCTCCTCACCCCTGCACTGTATAGTTATTAAACTCCTCTGGATGTAGGTCCCCCATGTGTCCCCTACCATAGTTGCGCCAGCTCCTCGGAAGCCACCGGTGACATTTCTCGGCCCGGTGTCTGGGGCGTTGGAGAAGATGAGGAGCAGGTCTCCCGCTATATGAAGGAGACGTCCAGGACCGCGCGCTGCAGCGGGGAGCTGGAGAAGGAGGGGGGCGGGACCTCCACCACCCGCACCATCTTGCCGTGCTGCATCAATGGGGACGCCTGAGTCCCGGCTCCCGTGCCTCCGGGCGGTGAGGAGATGGTCCCCGGCTGCGTGGGTCGGGTAGATGTGAGCTGTGGGCTGAGGCCATCTGAGCTGGCCGCCCCTGATGTCCCCCCGGCGGCTCCCTCCATTACTTGCACTGCGTCCGCCCGCTGCTCCCGCTGTCCTTTGGAAAGGTAACCATCCAGGGTGCCCTGCCCAGACGCCTCCGGGTCCCTGGTGGCCTTAGATGTCCGTTTTCGGCCCATGAGAGGGGTCTAGCTTGTATTAAAATGCGAATTATGGTCCCTGGGTCGGGAGCTCCAATTCCACACGTCCTCACATGTAGGCTTCCGGGCACGCCCCCCAGCCTGCATTTTTACAGGGTCAGAAACAGGGTGTTGGGTGCCATGTGTAGGCCTATTGGGCAGGGGGACCTTCATAAATCATGCAACTGCTCCATTAAATGTTATGCTCCGCTGCCCTCAGGTGATACAAATATAAGTTTCATGGGTACTACTGGAAGAATTAATCAGGTGGGTCAGTCACATGTATAGGCCTGTTGGGCAGGGGCCCTCATAAGACATGCAACTTCTCCATTTAATTTTATGCTCTGTCACCCTCAGGTAGCACAAATATAAGTTTCATGGAGTACTACTGGAAGAATTAATCAGGTGGGTCAGTCACATGTATAGGCATGGTGCTCAGACAGCCCTACTAAATTCACAAAACACACAACAAAAAAAACCCAAGAAGAGTATCCACATTTCAAAAAACAAGGGCCAGATACCACCAAGATGGCAACAACTGACCCAGGGCTTAATGACAAGCTGTCAATATTCAGCTGTCATTAACCCCGTCTATCACCCAGATGCCACTGCACCAGGGCATTGGGAAGAGCTGGGTAAAGCACCAGGAAATCGAGCTTTTAATGAATGTGCCAATCTCTGAGGCAGCTGTGGCTGCTATTCTTAATACTGGGGAAAGGGGGGGGCAATAACTGTGGGCCACACCATGCTGAGAATACTAGCCCCCAGCTGTCTAGGTTTTACCTTGTCTGGCAATCAAACATAGGGCAAAGCCCACACCTTTTTTTTTTCAAGTAATTTAAAAAAATGAATGGTCTCCCCTGTATTTTTGATTGACAGCAAGGTAAAGCTTGGTTTGACCACCTATAGCAGTCTGCTTTATCTGTGCTGAGATAAAAAATACAGTGAAGCTCTAATTAAATTTTTTTTTAATTATTTATTTATTTTTACACTACTAGGATGTCAGATTTGTTGCCTATGACAACCAATCACAAATGCCAATATAAGGGTGAGGGGTGCAATAGACAATCGGATGCTGTCAGAGAAAGTTGGCATTTGTGATTGACAGCTGGAGGAAGTGCAGTAACCTGGAAACAGCCCATACATTCTAGCATTTACTGTGCAATGAATAACCAGGAAATTAATAAGCGGTCCTGGAAGTACAAGAGCGGGACCCGAAAAGTAATCAACAGTGATGATTATTCACTGTTTTATTTTTACAGCCCCCCAGCCGAACACGAACAGCAACACAGACTTTATATTGAAGACCGTGTTCAGGGTCTGTGTCCGAACACTAGATGTTTGGTATGGACGTCAAACTTTACAATTTGGGTTTGCCCATCACTAGTCACAAATATTTACATTAATGCTGTGAACATACTCTTAAGCTCTCGTCACACACAACAACGCACCAGCGATCCCTACAACGATACGACCTGTAGGGATCGCTGTTACGTCACTTTAGGATCGCTGGTGAGATGTCAAACAGTCAGATCTCACCAGCAACTTCAGCAACGATCCGGAATGATACAAGGTCGTTGGGAATTGTCACTCTCGGGCGTAGTATTGAGATCGCTGGTCGTTGTCCCTTTCAAACACAGCGATGCAGTGTACCCAGCGGGAGACCAACGACCTAAAAATGACCCAGATCACTTTGTAACGATCAGCAATCTCACAGCAGGGGCCTGATCGCTGCTAAGTGTCACACGTAGCGATATCGTTAGCGAGATCGCTGTTACGTCACAAAACCTGTCACGTTACAACAATCTCGCTAACAATCTCGTTATGTGTGACAGGGGCTTTAAGCTAACCATACACTTAAGTAACTGTTGGCAGAGTGATCGGTCATCCTGCTGACAGTTATCTCTTCTGACTCCTCTATACACATGAATGCTCGGCTTGCCTGAAAGTTTGTGTAGTCTATGGGTAACAACAGTAGGCTTTTCCTTCTGTAAAACAAAAGTATTGGACAAATGAATCTTCGCCATCATTATCTGTTGGGGTAGAATCGGGAATTCCAAGTACATATTATATGAATGACAAATCCCACAGAAATTAGCAGTTTTGGATATTGGCCTTTAAAATCAAACCATGCACTTCACTTTTGCACATATCTTTTACTCTTGTTTCAGACTCATTATTTGATTCTGGCAGATGCTGCTCAAAGGAAGAACGGGTACATGTGAGAAACTGTCATCTAAACAGCAGAATGAATGAATAATATTAGTTAATGTGCTGTCCGATTTTTACTGTCCAAAACACTCATCTGAACGAGACCCAGCCATGAGTGTTTGAAAATAATAAAGATCAAAAACTATCCCAAACTGCAGCATAAAGCCAATGTTAAACTCATACTCGGTCACTTCATGCATATCTGGTTTAACCATTTAAATATGAGAAACATTACTATATTTCTTTCATTTACACATGCACTACATTTGTACCAGGCATAATTATTATACTTCTTCCCTTAAAAGGCAGATTATGTTGCAATTCTAATTAACATCACATGTCTGGTAAAACTGTGCTCCATTTGTACTTCAAAGAGTAGGAAAGCACCAAATGTCAACCACTCAATGAGTTTAACCAATATGTTTTTTTTACATAAACTTGAAGATGTTGTTAAATAAATAAATGATTGTTTCCTAAAATGCCCCAGTGCTGACTCTGGATAGACGATATACTGTTATATTTGATCAGGCTAGATGTAATAGATAGTTGTGGATCCAGTCTGAGATGATAATACTTGTTAGTTGTGGATCTCAGTTCTGAGATGATAATACTTGTTAGTTGTGGATCTCAGTTCTGAGATGATAATACTTGTTAGTTGTGGATCCCAATGCTGAGATAATAATACTTGTTAGTTGTGGATCCCAGTGCTGAGACTTCTACAATCTGGCAGATTTGAGGACTCGTTCACTTTGCTCCCTTGGCTGCCAAAACAGTCACCAGTTTTTCATATACATGTGCAGTTTCTTCCTGACTTAGACTGTGTTCTCACAGTGAATATTTGGTGAATTTTTAAAGCTGCATATTTTCACTGCACAAAAATCCCAGCCTCTTACAGTTCCAGCAAAGTGGATGGGTTTACAGAAATCTCATTCCCACTGTACTTTTTTATGCAGCATAAACTAACCTGTGGTGCCCGTTCCATATCAGTAAATTTCTCTTGCAGGTATGCTGCAAAACCCTCCCTTAGGGTGGAGGCACATTGTGCGAGTGACTCACGTGAGTGCAATGTGAGGGAAACTCGCATTGCACTCGGACAAGTGTTGCCATATCAGGAAAAGCCCGATAGCTATACGTCTACAGATAAAGATCTGTAGATATAATAGCTATATCGGGCTTTCTGCTGCTTTGACAGCAGCGTTTTTTGAAATTCCCGGGGATATCCAGCATATTAACCCCATCTGCAGCTTCTGTGCTGCATGTCAGCCAGGAGTCGGCAGATGCGGTTAATAAGCCTGTTATGTCGGCTTGACCCCAATGCTTCTGTCCTGCCAGGTTGTGTCCGGTTTTGTCCAGAGTCCCTGGACACAAACTGATAGGACAGAATGTGTCCGAAGTTGTTAAGTATTTATTTAGTTAAAAGCTGGCAATTTGAGCACTTCTGTGCGGAGCTGAAATCACTGGCGGCTGCAGTTCTCAGGACTCCATGGTCCTGAACGTTAAAGCTGCTGTGGAGCAGGACAGAAGCATGGGGTTAAGCCGACATAACCGACTTATTAACTGCATCTGCTGACTCCCGGCTGACATGCAGGACAGAAGCTGCAGATGGGGTTAATATGCCTGTTATCCCCAGGATATTAAAAAATCACTGCTGTCAAAGCAGCAGAAAGCCCGACATAGCTATTATATCTACAGATCTTTATCTGTAGATATATAGCTATCGGGCTTTCCTGTGTCTTGTGTTTCACCAGTGCGAGAAAGCCCATGTTACACTCGTACCACACTCGCACTACCACACGGAATGCACTCGCATCACTGTCGTGCATCAAAAACGCTCCGATTTTGATGCATGATAGAGTGCCTCCACCCTTACGGTACTGTCACACGCGGCAATATTGCTAGGCAATTTCACTGGCAATTTGCTGGTTGCAGTGAAATCATGGACACATTGTTCCATTTGTACACGGCAACAAAATAGAACAATGTGTCCATGATTTCACTGCAACCAGCAAATTGCCAGTGAAATTGCAAGCAATATTGCCACGTGTGACGGTACCTTTAGACTTACACTAGATGTGGAAAGTCCACAGATAACAAAACACACATGCGTTTTTTAGTGTGTTTCTACTGCTGAAATGCATCAAAAGGCATCTGCACATAAGTCTGTCAATAAAGTTTTGTCAATGCTAAATACCAGAAAGTAACAGAAACAAAGCAACTTTAATTAAAGAATGAAACTCCAAAAAAAGAGAAACACTGCAGCATGAAAAACGTGTACAAAATGCACTCAAGAACACAATGAAAAAATGCAAGTAACCTAATTTACTTAATACCATGTTCCCCCAAAATAAGACACTGTCTTATATTAATTTGTGCTCTGAAAGGTGCTCCATATCTTATTTTCGAGGGGTTTCTTATATTACACACACACCACACACACACACACACACACACACACATACACACACACACCACAAACACACCACACACACACTTTCACTTTCTAACCGTACTTCTTTCTTTTCAATTTCTTTCCTCTGCGGTGCTGCTTTGGTGGTGCATAGTGAAGGAGCCCTGGGCCAATCAGAGCACAGAAGCCCTGGGCCAATCACAGCGCAGGAGCCCTGGGCCAATCACAGCCCAAGAACAATCAGAGGCTACTAACGTCAGCTGGCTTGGCTGTGATTGGTGCAGGGCTCATGGGCGGACACCGGCACAGAGCTCCGGAGCTGTGATTCAAGGCTGCGCGCCAGCTGTGAGCGCGGCAGAAGAGCGGTACAGAGTGGCGGGCACTGGACAGCGGGGAGCGAGACACAGATACATGCCCCGGTCTTGTGATCGTGGCATGCTGAGGAGGGTAGGGTGCCCCCCCCAAGCATGCCTTACTTTTGGGGGGGCGACTTATTTTCGGGGAAACACAGTACTATCAGAAAGAAAACGATGGTTTGAAAGTCAGAGGTATTGAAATGGTTAAAGCAGGTAAAAGGGGTAGAAATTTAAGTACACAGCTTTTGATATAGAGAGGTATTTTGCATATCTGTGAGCCCCATGCACATACACAGATATGTACAAATGCACATACTTGAATATACATATGTGAAGACAAATTCACTAAAATGAATAAATTAACGGAATGGATAGGCTGGAAATAAAAGTTAGGGGAGGAAGGGGGGCATATAGGGTCTTACCCGAGAAGGGTTTTAATGAAAGATAAAAATAATCTGTTTTTCTCACCTACAATGCTTATACCACAACCACTGTGTACAAATCCAGTGCTGTTTTTCCCAGGCTGCAGCAGTCCCTACATGGATTTGTGGCACCCTGCTCACACAGGTAACCACAGACTCACCTACAGCACGGATGGGTTTCCACAGTGGGTACATAGACACAAACAACATCTTCCACCGTAGCACAGTAGAGGGAGCTCAACTTGCTGCTCTTAGGCAAGATCCCCTATAAATACTGGTGCTGGGGCGGAGTTAGAGTGTGCAGAAACTTTTATTCACATTCCAACTACCCCTTTTTAGTTGACCACCAGGGCCACGGGTCTGGGCAGGCCACCAGTGACATCCCTACTGCAGCAGAGGGCCCAGATACCTGAGTCTCCATTCCCTGGGCTAGTCAATATCTGGTGTGTCATAAACAGGCTTCCCGTACCCGATACTACCAGGTACTCTGTGCCGTGTTTAAGACTGTAATTTGTGACTGTTAAACGGAGTCGCAATTACTGATCCGCAGAGCGGGAAGAAAGGGGGCATGATGGCTTGCAGAGCGCAAAGCCAAAACCCACTCTTCGCTCTGCCGAACACTTCCGAAGCGCAGCGGCCTATTTCGGAAATTCCCGATTGCTTAACCCCCTTCCTACCGGGGTTCAAAAACTGTTTAACTGTTTAAAGACTGGCCGTGATTCACTAGGGGGGCCTCGAAAATGTCCGCCTCGTCCAGCGATGACAGCACATTTGCTGACCCCGAGAATCACCCCGAAGCGACCATGGCTGCAACCGGTCGAGCCGCCGACCCACCGGATGCGTAGCCCCGATCAACCGTGTATCCTGGGTGTTAAGTGGTTACCCCAGTATGACGGCCGCCCTGATACCTTGTCCACCTTCAAAAGAAAGATCTGCAGCGTGTTGGACATGTATGCAATGACTGGTCAGCAGCGGACAGCTGTTGTATTGGGATAGTTAACCGATGCAGCGGAAAGAGAGGCTGAATCCTGGTCCACGGCTGAACGGGGATCAGTAGCTATAATCTTTGATAAATTAAAAGTTGCTATAGAGGACTGTAATGAGGCTGACACGAGAATGCGCTTCTATCATTGTTACCAAAAGCCGAGGGATGATATCTGGACCTACGCCTGGTGCCTACAGGAGGCGCTGCAAGCCCTGAAGCAAGTCAGCCCTGCTAGTGTCCCTGATGAGAATAAACTATTGACTGAGCAGTTTACCCGGGGGCTACTGTCACCAGAGGACAACAAAACCCTGCGCTGGTGGTCCCTAAGCCACCCGGACGCTGATTTCAATACTTTAAAGGACATGGCCATAAAGGGGTTACAGCCAGTGGAGACTCCTGAAGCTGCCATCTGGCGGTGGTGCAGTGGCAAGGCTCCGGCTACACAACACCAGTACCCGTGCCTGCAGCTGAAAGCCGTGTTCAGTCTACTAACTCCGACAGAATTGAGTCTTTGTGCTTGGAGGTGCACCAGCTGAGCAAGAGCCTAGCCATATTCACTGAAGCCCTACAGCTGCAACAGGGGTCAAAGTCACAGCCTAAACCCCAACCTCTAATCCAGCTTTCCGACAGCCTGGAGGACATCCCGTGGATGAGAGGAAGGAAGACCTCGTCTCCCAGAGGAAGGACCACCGATCGTTACAACTCCACAGGAGAATCCATTTGCCGTCACTGCAACAAGACCGGCCACATCGCACGACACTGTCCTTTAAACGAGCAAACCCTGGGGCCGGGGCTGAACCTCAGGAGTAGCTCGACAGGGCCCAGCCGACTGGTATGATACCTACATCGGACAGCGACCATTCCTGTCAATCATACTATCACAATTACAAGTGACCACTATCCCTTATATCCTTTATAAGCAATTCTGGTCATGTAGTGAACTTAAGCCACCTTATATGAACCTTAATATTTACGCTTCTAATGGTGAACCATTTACTACAGTGGAGGTTAGAGAAGAACCCATAAAAGTGGGGAGGGTGGAATTACAACACCAGGAGATTATTGTGGTAGAAGAAAATCCCAATAACCGGGGTCCATACATTATTCTCGGTACAAATGTTGTTAGAAATTGCATTGACACTGCCAAACCTGGGCAGAAGAAGGTTCTTCAAAGAGAGATAAGAGCCCTCCTGCACCAGCAACAGACCCGCTTCCTATTGTAATACCTCCAATGAGTGAAATGATGATTTGGTGTCGAGCAGCTATAGGTCTAAGAGGGCAAGTCTATCAGGCGGTAGTGGAGCCCTTCAGCTCAGAGCACAGGCCTACACTCTTGACAGCTAGGAGGGTAGTCGATGTACACATGAGAAGAGTACCAGTTCGCATCTTAAATTGTGGAAGCGAAGAGGTCAAACTACCCAGGTATTCCACCGTTGCTAAGCTGTACACTGTGCATAACAACGAGATACAAGCAGTGGAACCCTTACCTCTACCCAAAGAGGCAGAGGATAACAACGCTAAGGGGCAGCTAGAGACTGGTGTCAGCAGCACCATGTAGGAACTGATTCCACTCTCATGCATAAAAAGCAAGGTGTCTACCGGGTTGTCCAAGAATTTGAACAAGTATTTAGTAAGGATCCACTTGACTTTGGTAGGATCAAAGGGGTACACCATTATATCCCCACAGGTACACATCCACCAATCAAAGAGCGATACAGGCCTATTCCACCTGCACAGTATCAAAAAGCCAAAGAGATGTTACAGGACATGAAGGATGCAGAGGTCATAATAGATAGTTGTAGTCCCTGGGCAGCTCCACTAGTCCTAGTCAGAAAGAAGGATGGCAGCATGAGAATGTGTGTAGATTACAGGCAAATAAATCGCATAACACACAAAGATGCTTACCCGTTGCCTCACATTGAAGAATCACTAGCTGCATTGAAGTTTGCTAATTACTTTTCAACCCTAGATCTCACTAGCAGGTATTGGCAGGTCTCCGTTGCAGAAGAAGACCGTGAGAAGACGGCATTTACCACACCCATAGGCCTATGTGAATATTAAAAGGACGGATGCACCACCAGCAATAATAATCCTGTCAGGAAGGGGGTGCTGCTTTGCCAACAAGAGCATATGTAAACAGGAGAAAAGAAATTGACAAATAAACAGCAGCACACCACCAATATATAAATGAAACAACATCAAGTTTATTAAACACGAGAGACATACATATAAAAACTATTAAAACCATACAAAAAACCACAAACCCAAAATGGTGGAAGTAGTCCCCCAAAATAATAATGCATTATCACAAGAAAGGCACATCCAAATGCAAAATGACAGATATGGCAATAACAACAATAATCTAGTTGAAAAAACAATGTAATATAACAGTGAAAGCACAAGAATGTGTGGCGTCACAAGAGGGTATTGCAGCCATAAAAGCAGCCGCAATATTCTCTGACACAGCAGTGATCTGGTTAATTTAGAAATCCAACCCTGCATGCATCACCTAGAACAGAGGGCCAATCCTAGGTCCTGGTGGGTGGAGTGTTAGGGAAGTATAGGGAGAACAGACCCTTAGTCTAGGGAGAACAGAACAGTCGAAGAAGGAGTCTAGAACTTGACCTGAGCAGTCTAGAACTTGGAGAGGAGCGGGGGCTCCGCACTCCGTGCAGCCCCCGGGCCGTCACCGGTCGGGTGTCAGCACCTGAGGCCTTACCAACCGGGATTGGGCATTATTCACACGGGTTCCCAAAAGACTCCCGTGCCCACAACTCACAGCCGGTTCACTGGTACCGAAGCTGGCAGCAGTTCACCTCTGCTACGCGAACCAGAAAGCGTGGAGGAGCAGCTTTACAGGAGCACCCCACCACCAGCCAACTTCCAGTCGTCTAACCAGCGGTGTACCCACTGAGGGATCCAAGGCTCCCCAAAACATCCAGAACGTACATCATGGATAGGGCATTGAAGCAGCCTCCCCGTACCCGACCTGGTATTCCTGGGCGACACTGGCAACCAATTAGTTAGAATGGAGGAACACTACGGATTTCTAAGGGACACCATCACTGCTGAGTCCACCCGGTCCACTACCCGTAATCTGTATACCATGTATTGCCTGCTGGTTACAGTAAAGATCCGTTGCAGAGACTTTCTGTGTCCGTGCTTCCTTATGAACTGTCCGTCCGCACTACAAGGTAACCGCAGCTGCCGCACAACATCTTAAGCAGCTCCAGCCTCCGGGGATCACCGCTCAGCCTGTGGGGAGCGTAACATCTTGCTGCTGTCCATCCCCCGGAGGTTCCGCAGCGTCGGTAGTCCTTACCGAAACTACTCATAGGTGGCGTCACGAATAAATTAAAAACCCCTTTAATCTGTTCCTACAAGACGTCTTCAACCCTTTTGATCTGCACTACACCGGGCCCCACTACCGGCAGGCGTGGTCCACCCGTGACAAGGAGGAAGGAAGCATCGCCTGTCTAAACCGGAGTCCCGGCCACGGTGAGTCAAATGGTTAGCAAGTACACTGAATGGCAATAGCAGCAACAGTGAGATGTGCAAACTGTGCACTATAAAGTGCGTTTGTGCAAGCCCTCAATGAGAGAAAGGTGCACCTGTTCCCAGTAGGGAGAATAATCAATGACCCCTGAGAAATCTGCTCAATGTCAACTAGAAATAATTGTGCAAAATGCAAAGTAAAGCACTGGATGATGCCCAGAGTACTACAAGTAATCAGCCATGGCAAAAATGAAACAGCTCTCAGAAAAACTGAACTGCTCTCACCTAATCATAATAGTCCTGTAATAGGAGAAATCCAGGGAAATCCCTGATCAGAGGAGCAGAACCAGGAGTGGTGACTGGGTCATGCTGAGTATAGTGGAGAGGGATCCTTCTCCAACGCATATCGCCGCGTTAATGCGGCTTCATCAGGGAGGAGTGGCTAGGAGGTGCTCCCTTGTCTTTAAATATGTTAGAAATTAGAGCGGATTGCCATCCGCTGTGATGGTTGCCATGGACCCCAGGAGACACCAGAAATTGCATCACTGGAGGTAGGTGGAATCACGTGTGTTGTCACTTCCCATGCCGCTCCGCCCCTAATAAGGTATAACAGTGATATTAACCTGTGCTGATCTGGCACAGAAAGGAACAGAAAGGAACATATCCAGTATGCTGGTGACACTGTTAGAGAGGCACAGGGAGGCTCAATCAAGGATGACAGGCTGGCAATAAACATATATAGGAAGGCACAATGCAGATGATAGTGGTGAAGGCAGAAATAGCAGCGCCAGGTGTAAGGGTTTTTTTTTTTTCTCCCCCTTCTCCCAGATTATGGCAATAGTGAGCAGTAGAATAAAGCAGACCAAACATGCAGATCAGTGCAAACAAAGCAAAATGTGCACTGGTTCTATAAGTCAGTCTGCCAGCGAAGGTGCTCACAGGTGGGTGAGAACCACACTTTTGTTTGTGTTTTTTTTGTATGGTTTTAATTGTTTTTATATGTATGTCTCTCGTGTTTAATAAACTTGATGTTGTTTCATTTATGTATTGGTGCATTTATGCATTTCTCCTGTTTACATGGGCCTGTGAATTCAACAGCATGCCCCTCATACTATGTAATGCACCCGGAACGTTCCAGAGGCTGATGGAGTGTTGCATGGGGCATAAGAACTTTGAAACGGTACTGCTTTACCTGGATGACGTTATCGTGTATTCAAAATCCTATGAAGAACACCTAACCCATCTAGCAGAGGTATTTGAAGCCTTGTCCAAATACGGGATGAAGCTAAAACCTTCCAAATGCCACCTGTTAAAGCCGAAGGTTCAGTACCTGGGACACATAGTCAGTTCCGAAGAAGTGGCCCCAGATCCAGACAAGGTCACTGTCATCCGGGAATGGCCAAAATCAAAGACCCTCAAGGAAGTACATCAGTTCCTGGGATTGATGGGATACTACCAGAGATTCATCAAGGAATACATGAAGATGGCTGCTCCACTGCAAAACCTTCTAGTAGGCCAACCCAAGAAAGGCAAGTCCAGAGAACCTCCCTTGGAGTGGGGCAAGGGACAGGAAGGGTCGTTCCAGCAGATGAAAGAGGCCCTAACAGGTGAATACATCCTGGCTTACCCCGACTACAACCTACCATTCCTATAGTACACCGAAGTCAGTAACGTGGGGTTAGGAGCTGTACTCTCCCAGAAGCAGGAAGGCAAAGAAAGAATGATTGCCTATGCTAGTAGGAACCTTCGTCCTACAGAAAGGAACCCTGACAACTACAGCTTGTTCAAGTTAGAGTTCCTGGCCTTGGTCTGGGCCATCACAGAAAGATTTAAACATTACCTGGCATCAAACAAGTTTACTGCCTTCACGGATAATAATCCCTTGACCCACCTGGAAACTGCAAAATTGGATGCCATGGAATAGAGATGGATGGCCAGATTATCCAATTACCAGTTTACCATGAAGAACCGGGCTGGTCATAACAACAGCAATGCAGATGCCTTATACAGGATGCCTCACTTAGCAGATATGGGAGCAGATGAAGATGAGCTGGAAGAGATAGAGCTACCCGCCTTCCATCAGTTGAGGACGTCCCAATGTCAACAAATCCACACAGAACTTCCTGAGAAAGTAGTGAACCCTTTACCACACTTTGGTTGGAAGGAATCTCAAGATAGTGACCCGGCTATCAGTTTAGTAAAAGGACTGATAACTCAGGGGTCCGGAAAGCTACCGTCAAATCCTCCACCAGAAGCTAAACACCTGTGTAACGAAAGAAGCAAATTGTTAATTTACCAGAAAAAGCTCTGCAGAAGGTACATTAACCCCAGAACTCATGAGATGGTCTGGCAGATCATAGTACCCAGAACAGAGATCCAAATGGTACTAAGTGCCTATCACAACCAAAATGGACACTTTGGATGGAAAAAGCTGCAAATGTTGCTCAAAGTCAGATTCTACTGGGTTGGCATAAGAAGATCCATAGAAAGATGGTGTAAAGACTGTGGACCATGTAGCCTACGCAGAAAAGACCAAGAGAGTCAAAGAGCACCACTCCAACCTATTGTAACAACGCAACCACTCCAAATTGTAACCTTGGACCATGTGAAATTGACTCCAAGCAGGACAGGCTACACTTATGCTTTGACAACAGTGGACCACTACTCCAGATTCCTGATGATCGCACCTGTAAAAGATCTAACAGCTTCAAGAGCTGCGAAGATCTTCCAAAATGTCTTCTTTAGGCCACTAGGCTACCCAGAACAAGTCTTAACGGATAGAGGTTCAGAATTTGAAGCCCAAATCTTCCAAGAGTTTTGTCATCTTTATGGTTGTAAGAAGATAAGAACTACACCATATCATCCTCAATCCAATGGGTTATGTGAGAAGATGAACAACATCGTTTTTTGAATCATTATGTTTTTATTAGAGTATTTTCAAACACATAACATAACATATTTAAATCAAATGAAATTGGACCCAAACATTGGGTACAGTGGTAAGTCAAGCAGTCAAATAGACAATTAAGTGTGCATCTATTCATTAAAGTACAATCAAAAAAATACAGATTTTGTTGGGACAAACAGGGGGGGGTGGATAAACTTAGGGAAGGTAGGGGAGAAGGGAGGGAGGGGAAAGCAGTTAGCAGGTCGGCTAGGGAACCCAAGATAGGTGGATGTAGTGCAATTAATAACATTACTTAAACTAGCTTCATCATTAGTCGCTTTACAAGTATGTTTAGTTTGTTATTACAACGTTATTATGCTGCGAGCTCACCCATGTGTCCCACCAATTAATGATTTTCGTGCGTTTAGCTGTTTCTGATGATAGGATCAGTTCGTAATTGAAGTGTAGATTAAGTTGGGAGATGACTTCCTGTATAGACGGGAAGGTAGGATTTTTCCAGTATTTAGTTATGCAGTATCGAGCTGCTGTAAGTATATTTGAAATAATTGGTCTCAGTCCTCGAGGTAAGTCCTGAATTTCTAAACCTAGTAAGGCCATCTGAGGAGTCAACGTGAGATTGAGTCCGGTAGTAGTACATATCAAATGGTTGACTTGTGACCAAAAAGAGCGAATGCCCAGACAATGCCACCAGACATGTGTGGTAGTTCCGACTTCTCCACAGTTTTTCCAGCATAAGTTTTTCCCTGTTCGAGAACCTTTTGTAAAACTGGCAATTTTTTCTGGAGTCAGGTACCATCCGAATTGAAGTTTTTTTGCCTGTTCATGATGGTTCAAGCACGAGGTATAAGAAAGAGCATGGGTTGACGCCTTCATCCAGTCCTCTACAGGTGAGGTGAATGATAGGAGAGCTTCCCATTTCGTCATAAACGGGAGCTTAGACTCAGCTTGTACCTCTGACAAGGCCCTGTAAAAAATGGAGATACCCTGTTGGCAGCTGATGTTTGTTTAAAAATCGCTATGACCTGCGGGGGACTGGCCAGTGCGTCTTCCATCGGGATGACTATGGATCTGAGAAAGTCTTTTAGTTGAAGGTAAGAAAAGTAGTCAGCGTTAGAAAGACCATATTTCTCCTTCAGAGCTATAAATGTTTGTATTTTGGTATTGAGCAGCACATCTGACAGTTGTTTAGCGCCCGCCCTCCGCCATTTTGCCAGGGAGAAAGCTGGAGAGTCTACACTGCACTCTACAGCCCTCAGAGTTATGTATCTATATAAGCCTTTCAGGAGTAAATGGCTGACCCCAGACCAAACTTCAAGCACTGCTTGCATGGACTTCAGAGGGAGGTTTCCGGGCTTATGGCGGAGGAGGTGCGACTCCAACAAGAGACGAGTTGAATTTTGTGGGGCATACCAGGATTCTATTTGTAGCCACAGAGGTAGGGAGTTTGCTTCAGCCTTGGGGATCCACCATATTTGTGAGATCTCCAGATTAATTGCTCTGTAGTAAAAGTGAATGTTGGGGGCTCCCATCCCTCCCAAGGTGGTAGGTAAAGTTAACGTTGAGGAACCAATTCTATGAGGTTTATTCATCCAAATGAATTTGCCCAAAATGGATTGGAGAAGGTTAAGGATTTTTCTGGGAAAGTGTATAGGGATGCAACGGAGATAATATAATATTTTTGGAAATAGTATCATTTTGGTGATTTGAATTCTGGCAATCCACGATAGCAGCGACGGGGAGTAAGATTGTATCAAGGACCGTAGTTCTTTAATTAGATAATCAGAATTTATTTTAACTATAGTTTTGGTGAGAGAGATTTGGATACCCAGATATGTAAAGGATCTGGAAATCCAAATGAAGGGCAGCGTCCGACGTAAAGTCAATTGTTCGTTAGCTGGGATATTTACCGGGAAAAAGGAGGATTTGGAAAGGTTGAGCTTGTAATAAGATGCTGCTGCGAATTCTTCCAAAATGGACATTAAAACCGGGACAGTTTGTTTTAGATGAGTGCATGTGAATATCACATCATCTGCATATAGATTAATTTTGTGTTCTATAGGTCCCACCCACACCCCCGATACCTCCGCCGTGTTACGCACTATAGATGCCAAGGGCTCCATAATCAGGGCGAAGATCAGTGGGGAGAGGGGGCATCCCTGTCGTGAGCCATTCGTAATCTCAAATTTTTGAGATATGAAGCCAGAGGCACCGACTAAAGCTGAGGGGGAAGAGTATAGGGACATTATAGAGTCCTTAAATTGTCCAACAATGTGGAACCTATCTAGGACTTCACTGAGGAACCCCCAGTGCACTCTGTCAAACGCTTTCTCTGCGTCGAGTGAGAGTAGTGCACCGGGGGCGCCCCCTCTCTCCATGATATCTAGCAGATTTATTAGCCTTCTTGTGGCATCCCTAGCCTGACGCCCTGGAATGAAACCCACCTGATCCTTGCCCACGAGGTCCGGTAGTACTCCCATGAGACGACTGGCAAGGATCTTGGCGTACAATTTAATATCACAGTTTAATAGTGCTATCGGTCGGAAGTTACCCGGGGATGTGGGGGGTTTGCCTGGTTTGGGAAGAGTAGTAATAACGGCTTGTAAACCCTCCTCCCTGACCTTACCCGTGGACTGCCAGAACCGAAATAGTTTAGTTAAGTGAGGAGTCAATAGTAGGGGAAAAGAGGTGTAATACTTATACGTATATCCATCGGGGCCTGGAGCAGAATGGCGCTTGGATGTCTGAATGGCTTTTTGAACTTCCATTTCAGTTATGGGAATATTTAGTTGTGCCACTTGTTGGGGGTTCAAAGATGGCAGTGTGGCCTTATCTAAAAATTTACTGATTATTGTTTTTGATGGTTGTGGAGTACATGGGTCATTTTTTAAATTGTATAAAGTTTCGTAGTATGCTCTAAACTGATCTACAATTTTTATGGGGTGTCTTATTTTGGAACCACTTGAGTCCAACAAATGAGAAATTTTTGTGGTGGCCATACGTTTGCGGACACGTCTAGCCAATAACTTTCCCGCTCTGTCTCCCATTGAGTAGAACCGGGCCTTAGATCTGATCATGTCTTTTTGTACTTTAATCAAGAGTGTGGTGCGGAGCTGTCTACGAACCTCTAATAGCTCAGCCGTTAAAATTGGGGAGGGATGGGATTTTTGTTTGTGTTCCAAATTATGAATTTGGGTGGTGAGGGTGGTAACCTTAATGGTGTGCTGTTTTTTCGCCCTGCTGATATCTTTATAAGTTTACCTCTGAGGACAGCTTTGTGCGCTAGCCAAAGTGTCTCTGGGGAAACGTCTCCTGTGTCATTTAAGGAGAAGTATTCTGTAATGAAACCTGATATCTCTTCTAGGTGTACAGGTGAAGAGAGAATATATTCATTAATTTTCCATAGTGTAGTGGGAGAGATAGCCAATGCATCCTCAAATTTTATGGAGATAGGAGCGTGGTCTGTCCATGAGATGGAGCCCACATCAGCTGAGAGGCAGAGCGGGAGCAAGGTACTGTCAGTCAGGATGTAATCAATTCTTGACCATGAGCCATATCTAGGTGACATGTAAGAATAATCTCTCTGTTCTGGATGGAAGCATCGCCAAACATCATTAAGCCCAAATTGCGTAAAAGTCTGTCCCAACTCTGCCCTATATGCTCCAAGTCCAGAGCAGTCCATTTTTTTGTCTGCTGGAGCATTTAAATCTCCGGCTATAATTTTCCTTCCCAATGATAGGGGGAGTAGGGTTTCCAGAGTTTGAGACAGAAATTTAACCTGACCTGTATTAGGGGAATACATGGACATAAGTGAGTAGGTGACATTATTTAATTTGCAGTTAAGGAGAATATAGCGTCCCGCTGGGTCTATCGTAGAAGATATGTATTCAAACGTTAATCTTTTATGGATTAGTATAGCCACCCCCGCTTTTTTGATGTCTGCTGTTGCAAAGAAACTATGCGGGTAGTGAGGTGATTTCATTCTGTGTGTATCTGCTGCCAACAGATGAGTCTCCTGCAGAAACAAAATATCATACCTGAGCTTTAGGATTTGTCTCCATGTTAAGGAGCGTTTCTCTGGACTGTTAAGTCCGTTAACATTTACTGAACCGCATGTGATACTCATGGTGGATCATACACATTCACTTGTGGATTACAATCATTACTGTAGGGAGACCAGCCGACCTGTAGTGGGAGGGGAGGGTGGGGGTGAGGGGAGGGAAACACAAGAGGAATAAAAGAACAAATTCCATTAACTGGGGCAACAATAATCACAATCATCAGATAAGTAAACCTTGTGAACATCTTGTTCATAAACCTGTGGGTAGAACCACAGAGAAATAAAAATAAAGAGTGCCAACTGAAACGCACTCACGGGGCAATATTATCCCAGTATTTACAGGGATATGGAGATGAGCAAGTCAGTACAGTGGAGATTTAGAGTGAAAATAAAGTGAGAGAGCAGGGGGGGAAAGAAAGTTCTTAGAGTGTGGGTGTTCAGAGAGTAAGAGAGACAAGAGAGAAAAGAGAAGGAGGGGGAGTAATAAGATGTGGTGGAAGGGCTGTATATGCCAAGAGAAGGCACACTTGGTAGGGGGAAAAAAGAGAGAGAGAGATGTGTTAAGATTTAGAATAAATGTAAGAAGAGGTAAGTGAGATCTGGAAAAGGAATTTAGAGATCTAAACAGGATTGTTCAGAAAGAGAGAAATAAAAGGGACAAGGATAGGTACAGGAACATAAAAGTACTAGAGTTCCTGATCTTCTCCGGGCTATCAAGCTGCATGGGCCTGCAGTGGTGTCACACTGTGAACCATTCAGGATCAATTCTGGGTTGTTTTCCTCTTTTCTTCTTTCCATCCCAGCCGATCTGTGGGCCAGGTTTATCAGAGCCCTCCACAGGGGGGGAGTTCATCAGTCCCCATTGTTTCAGTAGTCTTTCTGCATGAACAGGAAGCAAACAGACATAGGACTTGTCCTCTTTTTTGATAATAAGCTTTGTGGGAAATCCCCATCTGTAAGGGATATCATTATCCCTCAGGACTTTGGTGCAGTGCTGAAATGCTTTGCGTTGAAGTAAGGTTCCAGGTGAAATGTCCTGATAAACTTCAATATGTGCAAATTTATCTGGTAGTTCAGGACGAGATCTGAGGGACCTAAGAAAGTCTTCTTTCACTTCAAAATAATGCACCCTTGCAAGAATATCCCTGGGCAGGGAAGGATCCAGGTTTGATGGCTTTGGTATTCTATGTATTCTGTCAATTTTAAATTCTCTGGGGTCTGTGTCTGGTAGAGCTGCAGATAGGAACCCCTGCAAAAAGCTCCTCAGTTCCTTACTTTGCACATTTTCTTCCACCCCCCTCAGCCTTACATTGTTGCGGCGTGATCTGTCCTCAAGGTCCAGATTTTTGCTTTGGACCTTTGCAATCTGCTCCTCTAGTTGTTCGTTCGTGTCCAGCAGGGCATTATGAGAGGATATGAGCTCTGTGAGCTTTCTTTCTAATGAGTCTGTGCGTGAGCCCAGCTCTGCTATTTCACCCCGCACCTCTGCCACCATTTTCATCATGTCGGCGTGAAGAGAAGCTCTGAACTCTTCCAGCAGCTCCCTCATGCTGGCGTGTGTCAGGGGGATCTCGGCAGCCTGATTCCCGCCAGCCGCCTCCTGAGATTGTGGACCGCGTTTGGCCGCTCGCGCTGCTCTGGGGGAGGGGGGCGCCATGTTGGGCTCCTGGAGCGCGAAAGGCTGAGGGGCTGAGAAGAAGTCGGATACTCGCCTCGGTGCTAGTCCTGCCACCGGCTTGGTCTTACCCATCGGTGCAGTGAGGGGTCCGGTCTTTTGTGGTGCAGAGGAGATCGCTGTTGCAGGCTCTGGAAGCTGGTAATGGCCGTTTCTGTGCCCGGGAAGTCAGGAGCTCAAAGTTATGCAGCCTCTGCCATTGCCAGTCAGGCCACGCCCCAAGATGAACAACATCGTGATAGACATGCTCAAGATACTACCTCTTGAAGAAAGAAATCAATGGCCAGAAAAACTGCCTGATCTTGTAGACATGTACAATCACATCCCAGTGAGCTCTACAAACTGTACACCCACCTATCTTATGAGAGCCCATACAGGAAGACTACCCGTAGATCTGGAAATAGGAGTCGTTAAACCCAAAGCAGATACTTATAACTCTGACTGGAACACCAACCGCCTAGAACAGTATAGTCCAAGTCCAAGCTTGCGTTGAAGACTTAATCACATATCCATAGATATAGTCCACCCAAACTCAGTCTTAATCAAACAAATTCCAAACGGAATCAAGGGTATCTTTAAAATCACAGTTTTTATTATCAAGCTTTAAAACCAGAGGTAATAGCTTAATAGTTTCATAAAGTTCAACAAAAATAGAGACAACAAAGAATGGTATGAGTATGGAGAGATAAATTACAATATTTTTACCAAGAGAACAGTGCCTGACAGCATGCTGAAGGGGCCGGAGAGCAACACTCACAAATCTGCAATGCAGTTACATCATTCTAGATATAATGAGATTGTTAACAGAAACTCTCAAGTATTGGGCATATAATATGATCCAAACTATGAGAGCATGCCGCCTTCAAACTCCTATCTCAAATGTCCAGATCGCCCACACTTATATTAAATCCACACTGAGATTTACAGGAAGACCTATGCAAACTCAACCCTCAGTCCTACACCTTAATCTGCATTTAATTAGGCATATCATAACTTAAGGTGCCCAGAATTGGTCCCTTGTTGAAATAAGACAGCACAGATATAGCAGTTAGGGAGGTTTATAAGTTCAGTCCGCCAATCAGTCCCCCTGTACCCTTGTAGAAAACGCTGACAGCCTAGAATCTAGTAATAAAGTGATACCTACATTAAGGCAGTGTGGAGAGTGCTCAGCCGTAGCCCCAGTGGCCCCTACGCGTTACGGTCCAATGACCTTCCTCAGGGGGGGTATAGATTGTATCAGCTGCCAGCCACAACCTGTTGCTGCAGCCTTTTATACCGATGTCTAGAAGCATAATGGCGACTGTACTCCGTAGTGAGCGTTAATCATGCTCCTCCCCATTTCCGGCGCTGCGAATCACGTGACAGCTCTCATCACGTGATCGCGCACGCCTCCAGTCTGTGGACCGCAAGCTTCAGAAGCGTCACTATGACGCTGCATCAGCCAGAGGGCCTAATGACAGGAAGCGTGCGCGTCTAGAGGGCGCACGTGATCGCAGCGTTCAGAGGAGGAGCAAGAGGTGTCAGAACGGGGCTGAAATTACAAGCACATAACAGAAGAGGGAAAGAAGAGAAGGAAAGAAAATAAATAGAACAATATCTCAAGGCACAAAATATAAATAGAATAGAAATAAATCCATTAAGTGCGTATATAAATGCATATATTGAATAAAAAGCAATTACTATCCCCTAAATTACATTTTAACCTAAGTACATCTAATAAAGTGACAATGTGCATAGAACATATATATTAAATACGATACAGAACAGATGTACACTGATTGGTGACTAAACAGATCAAGTAATAAATAACAATATGCATAATGTGCAAAATGGTGCAAAGTATATAAGAGTGAATTGCCATAGACACAAATTCTTCATTTCTTCCCAATCCACACCTCCATCTTCATAAATATCCAGACATCCAAGTAAATATGATCCATTGTTTTGATGAGTAATAAATAGATTAAATAGACTAGAAAAAGAATAAGAAAAATAATTAAAATCAATTAAAATCAAAACATATAGATCTACGCCGCAGTCAGTCCAAATGCGTATAATTTACAAGAATGCGCTAAAACCAAAATTCTCGTTCAGGCCGTAAGGGACTATGCTATTCAGTCTATAAATCCACTTACTCTCAACCTGCCCGAGAATCCTACTCAAATTGCCGCCCCGTGGACCGAGGGATACTTTATCAATTCCCACTACCTTAAGGAGACTAGAATTACTTTTATGCATCCGATAAAAGTGTCTAGGAATCGTTTTCAAGGTGGCTGGATTTTCAACTAACGCCCCTTTTTCAATGTCAAGGACATGTTCCCTTGTTCTCACTCGCAGTTCTCTGGTGGTCATCCCAACATAGATTTTCTTACACGGGCATTCTGCCATGTATATGACCCCAACTGTGAGACATGTGATGTGATGACGTATATCATATGTCCGAGTATTATCCCAGTTGTGAAAAGTTTTGCTCTTTAAGATATTAGAACATGCCTTACAACCACAACAGGGAAAGCATCCTCTCACATCTAGCCAATGCTTCTTATGGCTTGTGTTACGAACAAAGTGGCTTCTAACCAGTGTGTCTCTCAGGTTCTTAGAGCGTCGGGCTGTTAAAAGAGGTTTTTCTGAGATACACTTTTGCAGAACGGGATCACTCAGCAGAACATTCCAATGTTTACCAATTATAGTACTTAGTTCTTTCCATTGTTTACTATAAGTGGTAATCAAACGTGGGAACTGTTCCTGCGGTTTCTCCCTCCTTTGTGTACCTCTTAATAGATCTTGTCTCTGATAGCCTTTGGCTTTGGCGTAGCCATTCTTAATCGCTCTACTACTGTACCCCCTCTCTTCGAACCGTTGCTTCAGATCATTGATTGCAACTCAAAAGTGTGTTCCTGAGAGCAGATTCTCCTTGCCCTAACATACTGACCCACTGGAATACCTCTAATTGTCGATGGAAGATGTGACGAATCAGCACTCAAAATCAAGTTGGTGGACGTTTCTTTACGATAGATATCAGTCGTCAATCTGCCATCGTCCAGAGTTCCAATGGCAATATCCAGGAAATCCACTTTTCTGCCACTTTTGTATGTTAATCTTATGTTCTTATTATTAGCATTAAGCCTAGTCATGAGGTCACTGAGTTCCCCCTGAGACACCTCCCATACAAACAGCACATCATCGATGTATCTCATCCATCCTTGAATTTTCTCAACGTCCGCGATGGGGTTACTGACAAAGATCTCCCTTTCTCATGCCCCCAAAAGCAAATTTGCATATGAGGGGGCACAGGCAGCCCCCATCGCGGTACCTTGTAATTGCAGATGGACTTGCCCATCGAATGTGAAACAGTTGTGTGTGAGTATGAAGTCCAAAAGGGTTAACAGTAACTCAGACATCTCTGGATCCACATTACTTGCTTTCAAAAACCATCGAGTTGCCTCAATACCATCAGGGTGTCTGATTGAGGTGTACAGCGACTCGACGTCCACTGTCACCAAAACAGAGTTTTCCGTCAGTTGTATACCATCCAGTCGCTGTAGGGCCTCATTTGTGTCCTTGATATAGGAAGGTAAGGACATGGCCAAGGGTTTCAAGTACATATCAAGCATCTTACAAATGGGCTCACATAGTCCATCATTTCCGGAGACAATAGGCCTACCAGGAGGGTCCACAATATTTTTGTGGACCTTCGGTAGGATATAAAACGTGGCTAACCTAGGCTCCATCCTCTCCATATATTTCAAGACCTCCTTCGTAATGATACCCTTCTCGTATGCTGTGTACAAGATATCAATCAGATCTTTCTTATACTGCAAAAGGGGGTTAGATGGTAATTTTTTGTAGCAATCTGGGTTATTCAATAATTTTCGTACCTGTCTGATATACATATCTTTAGGCCAGATAACCACATTTCCCCCTTTATCTGCGGGCTTATATACAACGTCGTCCAAAGATTTAAGTTGATCCAAAGCTAATCTTTCCTCCCTGTTTAAATTGTGGTGCCAACTACGTTTATGGGCAAGTTCCTCTATATCCCTCGTGACCATTTTGGTGAAGATATCCACACTTGAACAGGTACTAAGCGCCGGAAAACTTCTAGATTTGCCAAAAATGCCACTTGGAAACTTACCCTTTTTGGTAGGGACATCACTTTCATTTTGCAGGGATTCCAACGTCTGTAAGGTTCTTCTTTCTTCTTCAGTGACCGTGTTGTTATCCGACTTGTAATGTAGCTTCTTAAGAATAACTTCCTAGCAAAGAGATGAACATCTTTAATAGTAATGAACGGATCCATAGGCTGAGAGGGGGAAAAAGTTAATCCTCTCTGTAGGACTGCAAGTTGACCCTTGGTCAAAACATATTGAGAAAGGTTGATTACCTGATTCTTCTCCTTATGTATCTTCTTGTTTCCACTCTCATTCACAGGCGATGGACGATTCTTTGATTTACCTGAAGTCCTATCGGGTTGACCGTTCTCATGATCGTCTTGAGTCGTTACACTCTCTGCATTCGATGATAAAGAAGATATCGAGTCCCTTTCGTGGTTCTTTTGGGATATTCGAGGGGTTATCTAGATTAGATGGGTTGGGCGGAGGATTTTTCTTGAATTGCCAACGATATATCCTATTGTTCTCATAATCACCCACATCACGTTTGAACTTCTTTATTTTATTGCTACTAATGTCTTGCTCCCATTTTTCCATTTCCTTGTCCATTTCCTTTTTATAAACCTCTAAGGATTCCTTAGATAGACCCTCATGCAAGATCCTAGACATAGCTTCAATTTCAATATCGATGCTTTGTAGATTCTTGATATTATGCTCATTTATAATACGGATGAAAGAAAAAGAGCATGTTGATGCTGCCTCCATCCATTTTTTTGTCAACTCCTCATTATCAAGATTGAACGTGGGATATAGCTGTACACGTAAACCCCTCGGTACTATCCGGTTTGACAAATAGTTATCAAGAGAGGTTTTTGTCCACCATAACTTTGTTTTTCTATATAGCGCATTCTTGTACTTATACATAAGCTCTTTGTTCACTGTTGACACATCTGGCTGGTTGCCGGAAGCACCTCTCTTAAAAATATTTGCTGCCTTTGATCTCCAACTCAACTCCCTATTCTTCATATCCATAATGTCTCCGAAAATGACACGGATAATTCTGTATTTAAACAGATACAACATGAATTAATCACATATCCATAGATATAGTCCACCCAAACTCAGTCTTAATCAAACAAATTCCAAATGGAATCAAGGGTATCTTTAAAATCACAGTTTTTATTATCAAGCTTTAAAACCAGAGGTAATAGCTTAATAGTTTCATAAAGTTCAACAAAAATAGAGACAACAAAGAATGATATGAGTATGGAGAGATAAATTACAATATTTTTACCAAGAGAACAGTGCCTCACAGCATGCTGAAGGGGCCGGAGAGCAACACTCACAAATCTGCAATGCAGTTACATCATTCTAGATATAATGAGATTGTTAACAGAAACTCTCAAGTATTGGGCATATAATATGATCCAAACTATGAGAGCATGCCGCCTTCAAACTCCTATCTCAAATTTCCAGATCGCCCACACTTATATTAAATCCACACTGAGATTTACAGGAAGACCTATGCAAACTCAACCCTCAGTCCTACACCTTAATCTGCATTTAATTAGGCATATCATAACTTAAAGCGAACCTGTCACCCCCCCGGGCATCAAAAGCTCTAATAGCCACCTTCTGCAGCACTAAGGCTGCATTCTGAGAAGGTGCCTATAGGCTTTTGATGCCCTTTCTAGTATGAAATATTAAGTTAGGTAAATGCTCACTCTTCAGAAGATCGAAGACCGGGAAGCGGGGTTTCACGCTCCTCCGGCCCGCCCCCTCTTGTCAATCATTGTGCGCGCCTGCTGCTGTCTCCCCTCAGTATGGAAAATGAACGCGCGTCTCCATTCTCCTGTATGGAGCCGCGCATGCTCTGTGCGCCCGGTGTCCAGGAAGTCGACACCGGGCGCACAGCGCATGCGCGGCTCCGTGCAGGAGAACGGAGACGCGCGTTCATTTTCCACACTGAGGGGAGGCAGCAGCAGGCGCGCACAATGACTGACAAGAGGGGGCGGGCCGGAGGAGCGTGAAACCCCGCCTCCCGGTCTTCGATCTTCTGAAGAGTGAGCATTTACTTAACTTAATATTTCATACTAGAAAGGGCATCAAAAGCCTATAGGCACCTTCTCAGAATGCAGGCTTAGTGCTGCAGAAGGTGGCTATTAGAGCTTTTGATGCCCGGGGGGGGTGACAGGTTCGCTTTAAGGTGCCCAGAATTGGTCCCTTGTTGAAATAAGACAGCACAGATATAGCAGTTAGGGAGGTTTATAAGTTCAGTCCGCCAATCAGTCCCCCTGTACCCTTGTAGAAAACGCTGACAGCCTAGAATCTAGTAATAAAGTGATACCTACATTAAGGCAGTGTGGAGAGTGCTCAGCCGTAGCCCCAGTGGCCCCTACGCGTTACGGTCCAATGACCTTCCTCAGGGGGGGTATAGATTGTATCAGCTGCCAGCCACAACCTGTTGATGCAGCCTTCTATACTGATGTCTAGAAGCATAATGGCGACTGTACTCCGTAGTGAGCGTTCCTCATGCTCCTCCCCATTTCCGGCGCTGTGAATCACGTGACAGCTCTCATCACGTGATCGCGCACGCCTCCGGTCTGTGGACCGCAAGCTTCAGAAGCGTCACTATGACGCTGCATCAGCCAGATGGATTTATTTCTATTCTATTTATATTTTGTGCCTTGAGATATTTTTCTATTTATTTTCTTTCCTTCTCTTCTTTCCCTCTTCTGTTATGTGCTTGTAATTTCAGCCCCGTTCTGACACCTCTTGCTCCTCCTCTGAACGCTGCGATCACGTGCGCCCTCTAGACGCGCACGCTTCCTGTCATTAGGCCCTCTGGCTGATGCAGCGTCATAGTGACGCTTCTGAAGCTTGCGGTCCACAGACCGAAGGCGTGCGCGATCACGTGATGAGAGCTGTCACGTGATTCGCAGCGCCGGAAATGGGGAGGAGCATGAGGAACGCTCACTACGGAGTACAGTCGCCATTATGCTTCTAGACATCGGTATAAAAGGCTGCAGCAACAGGTTGTGGCTGGCAGCTGATACAATCTATACCCCCCCTGAGGAAGGTCATTGGACCGTAACGCGTAGGGGCCACTGGGGCTACGGCTGAGCACTCTCCACACTGCCTTAATGTAGGTATCACTTTATTACTAGATTCTAGGCTGTCAGCGTTTTCTACAAGGGTACAGGGGGACTGATTGGCGGACTGAACTTATAAACCTCCCTAACTGCTATATCTGTGCTGTCTTATTTCAACAAGGGACCAATTCTGGGCACCTTAAGTTATGATATGCCTAATTAAATGCAGATTAAGGTGTAGGACTGAGGGTTGAGTTTGCATAGGTCTTCCTGTAAATCTCAGTGTGGATTTAATATAAGTGTGGGCGATCTGGACATTTGAGATAGGAGTTTGAAGGCGGCATGCTCTCATAGTTTGGATCATATTATATGCCCAATACTTGAGAGTTTCTGTTAACAATCTCATTATATCTAGAATGATGTAACTGCATTGCAGATTTGTGAGTGTTGCTCTCCGGCCCCTTCAGCATGCTGTGAGGCACTGTTCTCTTGGTAAAAATATTGTAATTTATCTCTCCATACTCATACCATTCTTTGTTGTCTCTATTTTTGTTGAACTTTGCGTTGAAGACTGTCTAATAAAATCCAGACAATGGCAAGAGAAAAATGTCAACAAAAATGCACCAGCAGAACCAATACTACCCGGATGTATTGTCTTAAAAAGAAAACGGAGAAGACATAAACTAGATGATCATTGGGAAAGAGAACCCTACACTGTTTTGAACTCCAACTTTGATAACACCAAGGTTTACCTTATCAGTAAAAATGGAGGGAAAACCACACAGTTTCCAGAGATCATTTGAAGAAATGTCCAAAAGCATGGAGGACCCAAGACCTCCAAGATTCTCCAGAAGAAGAAGAAAAAGAATTTTATGGAATCCCAATTCCATGTCTAAAACCAAAAGAAAGAGTAATATCCAGTGGCGTAACTTCAGGCCTCGGGGCCCTGATGCGAAAGCTCCAACGGGGCCCCCAATTATTGCAAATCTTTAGTAGTATTAGTCTTTTTCTATAGGCCAAAGGGACGTTTGGGGCCCCCCTAGGCTGCAGGCCCGGGTGCGATCGCAACCCCTGCACCTATTGTAGTTACGCCCCTGGTAATATCCACTATACTTGGAGACTTTCCAGAAGATTGGCCTTAACATGAAGGAGCAGTAATAGTTCCAATCATCAACTATTACCAGTCTCAAGAAACCGTCCCAAGAAGTCAGGAAGAAACACCCATTGTCAGAGAATCTAAGGATCCTGCAATCGGTGCACCTGCTACCGTGTTTCCCCGAAAATAAGACACTGTCTTATATTTTTTGGGGGCCAAAAGTGGCCCCATGTCTTATTTTTGGGGTATGGCTTATATTGGCAGCCACCAGCCTACTTACATACACATACCCATACATACACACATACACACACACACACATATACACATATATACACATACACACAGCTTCCTACCTTGTCCCCCGTTCTGCAGTGCCTCCGGTGTCCTCCGTGCCGACCGCTGTGCTGCCTCCTCGAGCCTCCTCTTCTGTGCTGGGAGGTCCTCTGTGCCTTCCGGTGGGGTCCTCGCTCCGTTCCCGGTCTGCTGTGCCTTGTGGTCCCCCCTGCTTCAGTTCCATCATCATCGGTGCTGGGGGCCGCCATCTTCCTTTTTCCCTCCGCCCCCGGCCAGTGATGTCAGAGCAGGCCACGCTGTGATTGGCTAGCACCCGTGATCACGTGTCACGGGTGCTAAGCCTGCTAAGCAAATCACAGCGCGGCCTGCACTGACATCACTCTGACATCACTGGCCGGGGGCAGAGGGAAGAAGGAAGATGGCGGCCCCCAGCACTGATGATGATGGAACCGAAGCAGGGGGAACCACAAGGCACAGCAGACCGGGAACGGAGCGAGGACCCCACCGGAAGGCACAGAGGACACCCCAGCACAGAAGAAGAGGATCGAGGAGGCAGCACAGCGGTCGGCACGGAGGCACTACAGGAAGCCGGAAGAAGACGGACGGATGAAGACGGGGATCGTGATGTCGGCAGCGGCGGCGGCGGGACAGTGATAAGTATAAAGATTTTACTTTACAGGTTTCCGGAGCGCGAGGGGGGGGGCCTGGATTACTGAGGCTGCTCGGGCTCCTGTACACTACCACTGGGGCTGCTGGGGCTCCTGTATACTACCACTGAGGCTGCTGGGGCTGCTGTATACTACCACTGGGGCTGCTGGGGCTGCTGTATACTACCACTGGGGAGGCCTGTATACCACTGGGGGGGCCTGTATACCACACTGCTGGGGTCCACCCTCGGCTTATACACGAGTCAATATGTTTTCCCAGATTTTGGGGGCAAAAGTAAGGGGGTCGGCTTATACACGGGTCGGCTTATACACGAGTATATACGGTACCTGTTATTTTATATATGTATATGTTAACCAAAAATGTTTCTCTGTCTAGGCGTACTGACCTTACCTAGGGGGGGATGTGGCACCATGCTCACACAGGTAACCACAGACTCACCTACAGCATGGATGGGTTTCCACAGTAGGTACATAGACACAAACAACAACTTCCACCCCAGCACAGTAAGGGGAGCTCAAGATCTCCTATAAAGACTGGTGCTGGGGGCGGAGTTAGTAAGAGTGTGCAGATGCTACAAGAGCTGTGAAGACGTTCTGGTGGTGGGGCTGTGTTAGTCCTGAGCCAGTGACCCTGGACAGCCTTCGAAGTAGTCCTGCATTGCCCAAGAGTGGGGTCGGAAGGCGAGGAGAGAAGAGAGAACAGAGTGGGAACCGAGGAGCCAGCGTTAGGTTCTCTCAAACAGCATACAGGACACCGAAGTCCGAGTCCACTGGAGAGCACCTGGCCTAGTAGAGAATACCGGTCTACTGTGGAGACTTCAGTCTCACGGGCATCTGCGCAGTCACTAACCAGGGAGTCATGCACTGCGGAGAGAGGAACAGCGGTAGCCCATCGAGGGTTTCCCAACGACAGCACAATTGGAAAGAAAGCTGAGGAGGCCAGCCAAGTTTCACACGGGACAGGGGCTTCACACACATGGGGAAAGAGACAAGGAGGCCTTATACCCACTCACTGTAGAGACCCAGAAGTGCATCCTGAACACCCAGCAGTGCCCTGGACATTTACCTGCAACTACACCAGTAAAAGGTAAAGAAACAACCAGTGGTGTGTGTGTCGATTCCTTACCCTCGCCCCTGCCATCCACAGAGACTGTCCTGTTATCCAACAGCCTGGCCAAATCCCTGCTCCATCCCTCATCATCATCATAAAACTCCCCAGGGATCCACCTCCGCCTGTGGGGAGCTTCAACACCTAGCTGCTCATCTATCCTCCTTGGAGGCCCCACGCAGCACTGGTGCAGTCACCAGATACTACAGGTGGCATTACGATAAAATTATAAACTTTTATTCCCAATCCAACTACCCCTTTTTAGTTGACTACCAGGGCAATGGGTCTGGGCAGGCCACCAGTGACATCCCTACTGCAGCAGAGGGCCCAGATACCCTGGGCTAGTTAGAGTGTTAGTAAATATAAAGGAATTAAATGTTCTCAAGTACGATTTGAGTTGAAATCTTTACAAGAATCCTGGCAGCATGGTGTTTAACCCCTTCTTACTACGTATCTTTACTAAAAAATACATATAATCAGACATACATATGTGCACAGTCATATACACTGGCATACATACATATACAAATCAACAATGCGAACACACAGCCATATTAGGGGTATTTTTTATTATGGAGAAGCTAGCAGCAATTCATCTTCCCCTTAGGCACAGAGCGTGTTTGATACACGATGCGAGTGATATGTGTGTTTTTGGGTGTGTGTGGTGCAAGTGTGGTGAGTGGCTGCGAAGGTGAGGTGTACGTGCATGTGTGGTGCGTGTGAGTGTGCTGCTGTTTGCGGTCCTTTTTGCGTTGATTTAAACTCGCCAGCTGTCAATAAAGTGCTGTGTGTTAATAATAATTTTAACCCCCTCTGCTTGCTCTGCGCTACGTGTCGGCATAGAGCCTGCAGATGTGGCTAATAAAAGCTGGGGTCATAAGGGTTAAAATGCAGTTTGTGTGCTGCCGTCATGTGTACACAGAGTGTGTACACTCTGTGTAGACATAGTGACAACACACCCTGGCAGTGCAGGGGTTAAATTTTTATTTTACTGATCCCAGCAATTGTCGGGTCATTTTACATTACTGACAAGCCGCTCTCTTCCTCCACTGAGCTGTTCGTGGTCCTGGTCTCCAGCATGATGTTACTGTAATATCACGCTGGGGTTTCAGCACCTTGGAAAGGGACAAAAAGCGTACCATGGCAGCCGCTGTCCCTAGTGCTGAAGCTCCAGCTTGATATTACAGTAATATCACACTAGAGCTTCAGGACCATGGACAACTCAGTGCAGGAGGAGAGCGGGTTCACAGTAACATAAAATCACCCGACAATTGCCGGGAACAGTAAAATAAAGGAATTAACCCCTGCACTGCACAGGTGTGTTGTCACTATGTCTACACAGAGTGTACATACTCTGTGTACACATGATGGCAGCACACTAACTGCATTTTAACTGGCTTTTATTAGCCGCATCTGCAGGCTCTGTGCTGACATATAGTGCAGAGCCTGCAGAGGGGGTTAAAATGATTATTAACACAAAGCACTTTATTATTTAGATTTCTGAGTTTTTTAAACAATAATGTTTCAGCACTGCTGTGACAGTGCTGGAACCTTATTGATTACTGTACAGGGAAAGTGGTACATTCGAACTCACCGGCTTTGACAGCCGACGAGTTTGAAGCAATTGTAACAGCACACTCGTGCGACTAGCGCACAATGTGCTGTATGGGGGCGAGTTTGACTCGCACCCATATACTTTTAACATCATGTGAATGGCGCAGCAGTGATGCCATCGCTGCGCTGGTCACATGATGCCGGCACAAGCAGGGAGACCGGAGGGCACGGCAGTGCCTACAGGGGTGTGCCGGAAGGTAATGTAAATGGTTTGTTGTTTTAATGTGTGCCACAGTGTGGGGGCCAGATACTATGATGGGGGGCTATATACAATGTTGGGGGCCATGTGCCAGCATTGGGGGCTATATACATTGAAGGGGGGCATGTGCCAGCATGGGGGGCTATATATAATGATGGGGGGCATGTGCCAGCATGGGGGCTATAAACAAAGATGGGGGAGCATGTTCCAGCATGGGGGGTTATATACATTGATGAGGGGCTATATACAATTTTGGGGGCCGTGTGCCAGCATGGGGGGCTATATACATTGAAAGGGAGCATGTGCCAGCATGGGGGCTATAAACAAAGATGGGGGAGCATGTGCCAGCATGGGGAGTTATATACATTGATGAGGGGCTATATACAATGATGGGGGGCATGTGCCAGCATGGGAGGCTATATATAATGATAGGGGGCATGTGCCAGCATGGGGCTATAAACAAAGATGGAAGGCATGTACCAGGATGAAGGGTCTGTATACAATGATGGGGGCCATGTACCGGGATGAGGGGGCTATATACAATGATGGGGGCTATATAGTTGATGATGAGCTATATCCTATGATGTGGGGCTATATACAGTGATGAGGGGCTATATACTATGATGGGGAACATATACAGGAATAAGGGGCTATATATCAAGATCAGATAGGCTATATACAGTGATGGGATGACTATATAACAGGATGGGGGCTATATACTGTGATGGTGGGTTACATATTGTGATGGGGGTCTATAAAAAGTGATGGGGGCTATATAACTTGATGAGAGGCTATTTCCCAGGATGGGGACAGACATACCAGGATGGGGAGCTGCTGCATTTCCAACCCTAGTCTTATACACGAGTCAATAGGTTTTCCCAGTTTTTGGAGGTAAAATTGGGGCCTTGGCTTATACTCGGGTCAGCTTATACTTGAGTATATACGGGTATATCAAAAACAGTGCAGAATCTGGTTGGTCATTTTGGACTGCTATTATTTTGAGCACTACTGTATAAAGTGTAATTAAGTACCATAGATTTGGTTAAATGCTGCACATTGTTGCTTATGAAATTAAAAGAGAGTCAAATCTGGTCTGCATGTGGCCCCAATATCTTATATGTCTAAGGTTATTCACAAAGTTATATTTTGTGGTGTTTCATCCGATAAGGTGAATGTGGAAGGATAAAGATCTGTAATAAGTCATACCTGCTTTTTTAATAAATTGAAGTACACAGTTTGTCCACATTCCCACACCATAATGCCTAAATGGCAAACCCTGCTACTTGTACAGCTAGAAAGATAAGGAAGCAGAATAAGACTGAAGTAAGGTACAAAAAGAATCATTGGAGTAAATTGTGTGATTTTATTTTAAAGGCTACTTAGTAAAAAGTGTAGAAAAAAAATCTATACTTTATAGGAGTATGTGCAGATTTGCACTAAAATGTAGTAAATTTTTTATTGTGAAGGATAAATCTGTCTAGATCAGGGGTCTCAAACACGCGGCTCGGGGGCCGCATGCGGCCCCTGGGGCTTCAAAGTGCAGCCCATGGCACTTGGACAACGTAAGGATGCCAGGGGTCCACTGAGCAGGGGGCCGCCACGGTGCGCTGTGTAAGGGACCGCCGCTGTGCAGTGTGCTGGGGACTGCGGCTATATTATCAATTCCTGCGGCTGCTACAACAAGTTCCAAAGCTTCCTTCCCTCATCTACATAAATGGAAAGGGGCCAATCAGATCACAGACTCGCAAGTGACGTCGGCCAATCAGAAACTTCAAGTGACGTCATACGCAGACGTCACTTGCGGGTCTGTGATCTGATTGGCCCGCTAGCTTCCATTGATGTAGCTGAAGAAGGAGGCTTGGAGCTTGTTGTAGTGGTCGCAGGAAGTGATAATAAAGCACCAGTCCCCAGCTCTATGCACCGTGGCGGCCCCTTACACTGCGCACCGTCGTGGTCCCTTACACAGCGCACCGTGACGGTCCCTTACACAGCGCACCGCGACGGCCCCCTGCACAGCGGATCCTGGCATTGTTAAGGTGTGTGAGAGACAGAGTGTGACTGTGTATGAGAGTGTGTGTGTGTGTATATGAGTGTGTATATGTATGAGAAAGAGTGAGTGTGTGTATGAGTGTGTATGAGAAAGGTGTGTGTGTGATAGTGTGTATATGAGTGTGTGTGTATGAGTGTATGTGAGTATGTATGAGAAAGTGGTGTGTGTGTGTATATGAGTGTGCATATGCGTATGTATGAGTGTGTGTGTATGATAGTGTGTGGTATGAGAGTGTGTGTATGAGAGTGTGTATGTGTGTGTATATATGAGTGTGTGTATGAGTGTATATGTGAGTATGTAAAAGAAAGTGTGTGTATGAGCGTGTGTGTGTATGAGTGTGTGTGTATGAGCGTGTGTGTGTATGAGCGTGTATGTGTGTGTATGAGAGTGTGTGTGTACGAGAGTGTGTGTGTGCGTGTGTATGAGCATGTGAGTGTGTATGAGAGACTGTGTATATGAGTGCGTGTGTATGAGAGTGTGTGTGTAGCAGAATGTGTAGGTGTGTATATGCATGTGTGTTATGTGTGTGTGTCAGTGTGTATGTGCATGTACGAGAGTGTGTGTATGAGCGTGTGTCAGCGTGTATGAGTCTGTATGAGCGTGTGAGTGTTTATGAGAGACTGTGTGTGTGTATGAGTGTGTGTATAAGTGGGTGTATATGAGTGTGCGTGTGTATGAGAGTGTGTGTATCAGAATGTGCATGAGTGTGTGCATCTGCGTGTGTGTGTGTGTATGCAAGTGTGTGTATGAGTGTGTTATGTGCGTGTATGAGTGTGTGTATAAGCATGTGTGTGTAT
Organism: Allobates femoralis; assembly: GCA_033576535.1. Taxonomy (NCBI): domain Eukaryota; kingdom Metazoa; phylum Chordata; class Amphibia; order Anura; family Aromobatidae; genus Allobates; species Allobates femoralis. The sequence goes on along the minus strand of JARQOC010000005.1, from coordinate 368,292,200 downwards.
GAGCGTGTGTGTCAGCATGTATGTGTGTGTATGAGCGTGTGAGAGTGTATGAGACACTGTGTATATGAGTGTGTGTATAAGAGTGGGTGTATATGAGTTTGCGTGTGTATGAGAGAGTGTGTGTATCAGAATGTGTAGGAGTGTGTGTATCTGCGTGTGTGTGTATGAGAGTGTATGTATGAGAGAGTGTGTATGAGGGGTGTGTGTCAGTGTGTATGAGTTACATGTCAGTGTGTATGTGCGTGTATGAGAGACTGTGTGTGTTTGTAAAAAGGAGAGAAACCAGGTTGGGACATCACTACAAAGTGGAATCAGATGGAGACATTACTACAAGAGGACCAGGATAAAGACATTACTACAAGAAGAGGACCAGGATGGGGACATTACTACATGATGAGGGTCAGAATGGGGACATTACTACATATTGAGGACCAGGATGGGGACATTACTACAAGATGAGGACCAAGATGGTGACATTACAACAAGATCGGGATGGGGACATTACTACAAGAAGGACCATAAAGGGGGACATTAATATAGCATGGGGACCAGTATGAGGACATTATTAGAAGAAGGGAACCAGGATGGGGACATTACTACAAGGGAAGACCAAATTGGGGACATTACTTCAAAAAGGAGATCAGGATGGGGGACATTAATATAGGATGGGGACCAGTATGAGGACATTATTACAAGAAGGGGACCAGGATGGGGACATTACTACAAGGAAGACCAGGATGATAACATTACACAAGATGAGGAACAGGATGGGGACATTACTACAATAAGGGAACCACGGTGGGGACATTACTAAAAGGAAATGAGGATTTGAACATTACTACATTGAGCGAAAAATTCTGGAATTACTCAAAAATGTCACTTAGTAATGTGGCCCTCCGATATCAATTTTTTATTATGTGTGGCCCACCAACCCAGCCGAGTTTGAGACCCCTGGTCTAGATGTTATGAGCCAAGCCCTCTCCTGGCTCATCACATGTACTTATCTAACATTTGATGAGCTTGCTGTAAAACAATTATTGTTGTACATTTTGGAATTTTCTTGTGTAATTGGTCACTTTGTTTACTCCAAACACTAGTATAAAATGCTTGATAAATGTGGACAATTGCATGATACTAAACCAATTTGAATAAAAATCTCCTGTAACTTTACATATAGTAATACAAAAAAAAAAGCATTAACTTGTTGGCATCGAAATATAGTGAGTAGATGAGTCCATATGACCAAATGCAATACATTCTTCTTGTCAAAGGGTCACGGATGATCATTTTCCTTGGAAAATATTCTTTTGCCAAACATTTGATAACTCAATGAGAGTAAAAAGAAAATAGATAGATAAAAAGAAAAGAAAACAAAAGATAAAATCAGAAAGAGGGGAGGAAATAGAAAGAAGAAAGGAATAGAGGAAGAGAAGAGAGAAAGGAGGAGGGGAGGGGGAGGAAAGGAGAGGAAAGAGGGAAGGAGATACTTCATGTTATATTCTCCAGGGTGAAAAAAAAGAGAAGGTCCATCAATATTTATGTCCACCCTTAATCTCAGACCAACATAAGGTTACCTAACAGGTCATGAGAACGTCAGAAAAATCAGGGGACTCTCTAAATAATAACCACTCCTGCCAAGTGACAAAGTACTTATCAACCTGGGTATTAGAGTGAGCAGAGAGCCTTTCCATCCTGCACAAAAGGTCCATTTCTTTGACCCAATCTAGGATATTAGGGACCACAGCGGTCTTCCACCGCCTTGGGATCGTCAGTCTGGCCGCCGTGAGGCAATGTCGGAAAAGTCCAAGCTTGATCCCCTGGAAAGTTCCAGGTATCATTGCCAAAATTCCAATCTGAGGGTGACATGGAACGGATGAACCAGACAAATGTCTGTATACCAGGAAGACTTTTTGCCAGAACGCCAAGATACGCGTGCATTTCCACCAGATGTGGACAAAAGATCCGTCGACTGCAGAACATCTCCAACAGATGTCCGGTACAGAAGGGAAAATTTTATGAAGATCTCTGGGACATCTGTACCATTTTGTCACCAGTTTGTAGTTTAATTCCTGTATCCAGCACGGCACCGGCAATTTGTGAGCGCAAAAGAAAACCTTTTTCCAGTCCAGGATTGAAAATTCAAGGCCCAATTCCATCTCCCATGACCGAACAAACCAAAGCGATTTGAGGTCATCAGGAGCGGATAGCAATGTGTAGATCTGGGATATGAGATGGGTTAGCATTGATTCCTGCACTAGGAGGGCCTCAAAGATAGTATGATCCCTTGTCAGACCAGAGAGGGGTCGGTCGGTGTTTAGAAACGATCGTAGCTGCAGGTAGGCAAACCAGTGAACCGCGCCCTCTGGATATCTGGATCGAAAATCTGAGAGAGTTGGGAAGCAGAGGCCCCCCAATAACACCTCATGTACCTTAGTCAGTTGTTGCCGCGACCATACCATGAACGTCTCCGTATGAACCGCCGGGGGAAAGTCAGGATTGTCAAACAGTGGAGTCAGTGGACCCCAACCGTCAGAGAGGTAAAATTTAGAGCTTGCGCCATCCCACACCCGCAATGTATCTTGCAGAAGGGCGGAGGATGCAATGCAATCTGGGTGTTTTGATCTGGGTATCCATGGGAGAGAAGCTAAATTCCAGCCCACCAAGTGACCTTCCAGATCAACCCATTGTTTGGACTTAGCTCCGTGAAACCAACACACCAGTCTAGATAATACAGCTGCCGTGTGGTAGAGGTGAAAATCCGGAAGCCCAACTCCACCTTGAGATTTGGGTCTACCAAGGATTCCTCTTGCTAGTCTAGGTCTGTTGTTAGACCAGACAAATACCGTAGAGGCTGTTCTCAGCTGGGCAAAGAAGAATCTGGGCAGGGCAATAGGGACCGTCTGAAATAGATAAAGCAATTTTGGAAGAATGTCCATTTTGAGTACATTAATCCTGCCAAACCAGGATAGACGCTTCCCAACATGTTTTTTAAGGTCGCTCTTAATCCGCTGTAGGAGAGGTTTATAGTTTAGATCAAATAGATGAGAGTGATCAGCAGACAAATGGATGCCAAGGTATTTCAAGGAGGCCGTGCACCACTTGAAAGGGAATGCCGATTTCAATCGGCTCTGTCGCTCGGGAGATAGACTCACATTCATCACCTCCGATTTGGTTAAGTTGACCCGAAAATTACTAACCACGCCATACGCCTCAAACTCTCTCAGGATACATGGGAAGGAAATCTCAGGTCTGGTGACAAACATCAGTAAGTCATCCGCGTACAATGCCAATTTGTACATCTTCTCGCCAACTACTGCCCCCTGTATGTCAGGAATTCTGCCTCAAGGCTATGGCTAGATGCTCCATTACCAGCGCGTACAACATGGGCGAGAGAGGACAGCCCTGTCTCGTCCCATTGCGCACCGGAAAGGGCTTGGACATTACACCATTACACCTAAAATAAACAGAGCCATTGCCAAATTCCTTTGGAGGGGAAGGAGGAATAGGATAAAGTTGAGAACATTAATGTTTCCCAAGGAGGAAGGAGGCTTGAGCCTTCCCAATGTACGGGGATACAATTTGGCATGTGTGTGGCGCCACGTGGTGGATTGGCTGCGAGGGACGAGTAACTACTCAGACTTTGAATTAGAGACGAAATGGTGTAGGCCATGGAGCTTAGGGTCAGTGCTACATGCGCAAGGTGGACTTCTGGAAGCACGTATCAAACACTCAGTATTGTTTAGGGACACTAGGGCGGCCTGGAAGGCGTTAGATATAGAATGGGGCTGTCATGGCGAATATCAAAACATACGCCACTATGGGACAATCCAGACTTCCCACAGGGGAAAGATAATGCTCTATTTCAGACTTGGAGGGAAAAGGGGATTAAGGCGTTAGGTGACTTAATGATTAAGACGGAAGGAAGATGGATGTCAGCAGCGGAGACGATAGAAATATGGCGATTGGGATCTTCTCAACTGCCACAATTCGCCCAAATAAGAGGTCACTTGATGTCAAGGTTACATGAGATTGGGAGGGAATGTCAGAGGTCGACCATAGATGATTTGTTGCTCAATCAGGCCCCAGTGGCGACGATTTCTTCATTATACGCGGCAATGAAAATTAGATTGTTACCAAAGGGACCTACACGACTTCTCACAGGTTGGGACACGGGACTGGGGACTGAAGGAGCGGGGGATGGGGTGCTTGCGGGATGGAATGCTATGCGTAAACATGTGACTGATAACCGTTGGCGTGATACCCAATTTAGAATGATTCATAGGGCGATATTGGGCTTCAATATCCCAACGTCACCTACTAATCCTGATAGTATGACAAAATGCCCGAAGTGTGGAGAAAATAAGACGGACATGTTTCATGGAGTCTGGGAATGTCCAAAGATACAATTGGGATGGGAAAGGGTTAGAAGATGGATGGGGGAAATGTTGGATTTGAATGTACCAATGAATAAGATGATAATGGTATTCCATGACTTGGAGGGGTTTGTTGTTCCTAAGAGAAAGCGCACATGCTTCCACCTAATCCTTATAACATTTCTACGTCTAATTCTGCGACAGTGGTTGGACACACAGGTGCCGGGAGTGTCAAGTTTATGCCTGGAATTGAAGCGTATTATGAGAATGGAAAAACTAGTAACGGAAACGGATAAGGAGAACAAGACCTCCATATTTATGTCTGTATGGCGAGATTTCATAGTATGCTGTTTACCTAGAGAGGAAATTGTTACATTGATGGAAGTTTTCCGCAATACCAAATGGTACTGTCTTGAAGATTTAGGTAACACATTGGGTGCGCTGAAAATTGGAATTGAGGAATGACATGATATGTGTGACGACCATCCACCGTGAGGCCGAGCTGCTGGTAGGCAGCACCCCGAGAAACCCCGAGACCCTTAACCCCTATACAGGGATCTGGAATTACAGCGGAGCCCAGGGGGTAGCTGCCTATATGAGCAACAGAGCCGGGGAGGTCGCCAGGGGAAAATCAAGACCCGAAAAACGAAGTCAGAAGTCCGAGTCAAAACCGAGAGGGCAGCGAAGGTACAAAATCGTCAGGCAGTAGCAGAGTCAAAAATCCAGGCAAAGGTCAAGGGCAAAAACCAAGAGGGCAGCTGAGGTACAAAATCAATAGGCAGAGGCAGAGTCAGAAATCCAGGCAAGGTCAGACACGAAACTAAACACACACACACTATCACTGGGGAACCAAAACTATATCTGGCGGCCTGCAAGCCAGGCTCCAATGTACTTGAAGGGCACGGCTACCTCCCATAGGCTGGAGCTCACAACCTGATGACCTCATCCGGACCGCCCCTAGATCCAGGCCAGATGGAGATGCACGACTGGCTCCACCCACGCCACCTCTGACAGAAGAACGCAGGCTGCGCCTAACGGACACCTCTGCAGGGCCCTTTCCTCTGCGACCAACACCACCCAGAGGGGAAACACAGCGGCGCTCAGCGACAGAGGCAGACGTCGCGGGAGCAGTTCCATATGAGGACAAGGCCCTCCTATCACCGGCGCCACCAGTCGAAGGAATCCGGCTCCTCCCAGCGGCCGAGGCAGGAACACCAGCCACCGAGTCCAATGGCGATGTGACAATATGTTTTTACTTGGTTTTCTATACAAGAGAAAATGGGTGCTATGGCTAGTTGAGGTTGGATAACAAGGGGGGGGGGAGGGAAGGGGAAAATTCTTACTTCTGTTATTGTTAATTGACTTTATACCAGTGTGGTATATGTTATGTTAATATATGCAAAAAATCTAATAAAAATGATTTGTCAAAAAAACAAAAAAAATGGTTGGTGAGGTGACTTTCATGCAGCACATTCCAAAATCCACAAGCCTTTAGTCTCCCCATGTTATCTGTAAGATTTGTCACCAAAATCTAAGTAGAGGCCAAAAAATCAATAGTTTGAGTAGTTCATGCATGAACCGTCACATGGATATGAAGCAAAAGTCGCAGTGGGAAGCTCACTGTGCTACAATGTGGACTAGCGGGCCGGGCCAACCACCGTCTGGCCCATCAAGTGCATCGGCTGCCTCTTCATCCTCTGTGACTGTGGGGACAGCAGTCACACATGCTTTTGGACGCAAACCTTCCACCTTTACACGCAACAGCCAGTGTGATTGGAAGGTGATCAGTTCTTTTGGAAGTGGAAACACCTGCTGGTGTTGAGCGCTGTCAGACTTCAAGAGCACAACCTTTGGATGAAGGCAACATAATATGTCCGCCTGCACCTTCCTCACAGACCAACAGTTTGCCGGGACACCTACTCAACCGTGTCTCAGCATAGCAGCCAGCCCTCGGTCCCTCAGATGTGGACAAGTAAAAGACCATTTCCTCCTAGCCATGACAAAACTAAGAGGTTGAATTTCACTATCTGCAAGCTGTTGTCTACAGAAATGCTCCGTCTCCTCCTGTTGTACACAGAGGATTTTTGAGACCTTGTGTCCGTTGCAGTGACTTAGTACCAGATGCCTAGTCGCCACTACTTCTCAAGAAAGCTGTGCCTGCGCTACACTGGCATGTCCCACACAACATCACCGCTTCCTTAAGAAACTCTGTGTGTGACAGGGTGCATTTCACCACAGACACTTGGACCAGTAAGCATGGACAGGGGCATTACATGGCAGTGACTGTGCACTGGGTAACTATGAAGACAACAGGAGAAGGGGCTGCTCTCCAAGTCTTGCCATCCCCACGAGTTGTGTGTCAATTCTCTGTATGTACAAGTTCCTCCACTGCTTCTGCCTCTCAACCTCGTCTTGGTCCTCCACCTGCACCCAAAGCCTGTCTGGTATGGCCACCCGCGTTCTAAATGTGCACAAGGAATCCTGCACACCTTCTTACTATGATGGCAGCAGGGCTCAATGGCATAAGACCGTCTTTACCTTGAAATGTCTGCGAAATGTGAGTCTCACAGCTGAGGATTTGTGGTCAGCTGTGCAGTCCAAGAGTCATCAATGCTTGTCTCCACTGAACCTGCAGCCAGGGAAGGCCGTGTGCGACAATGCTGCAATGCTGGGTGCAGCCCTCTGCAATGTGACACACGTGTCTTGCATGGCTCACGTCTTAGGCTAGGGTTACACATCTCTTTTTTTTTTTTTTTTAAAACCTGATCCGATTTTGAGCTTTAAAAAAGCTCAAAACCGGATCAGGAAACGCTCCTCATAGGAGCCTATTATAAAAACCGGATTGCTTCACAAGCAATCCGGTTACCATCTCCGGCTCTGCAGCCTGCGTGCAAAATCATGCAGGCTGCAGTTTTCGGAGCAGTTGTAACATCCGCAATGCGGGAACCAGATTGCTCAGGATGTGTAATCCTGAGCAATGTGGTTACCGCATATACTTTGCTTATCCCGACTCCTGCCGGGATAAGCAAAGTGTTCTGTGTGAGTAAAAACTTTTTATTTTATTATTAAATGTTGCTATAATGTCTCTAGGGGTGCCCACTCCCCCTAGAGACCTTCCACCCACTCAGGTGGCCATATAATGCTTTATTCACTTATGTACAGCAGCCGGCTCCTGTCAGCTGCTGTACAGTTTTATCAATGAAGGCGCCGGGCTCCTCTGAGAGCAACGCGCATACTATAGCTATTGTAGCTATAATATGTGCGCTGTCCGAGGTTCTGAAGCCATTTACAGTAGATCTATGGGCAGCACAGTTCCCGATTGCTGGTTGTCAGAAGCCAATTGCGTTCACCACATCCGGATCTGGATGCGGTGAACGCAATTCTATATTTAAGTGTGACCCTAGCCTTAAACCTGGTTGTCCAGCCAATTTTTGCACACAATCCAAGCCTAGATCGTCTTCAGCAGAGGGCACGGTCGCTGTGTGCTCACTTCCGCCGTTCGCATCCCGCAGCTCAACGCCTTGAATCTTCACAGAAGTCGTTCGGCCTGCCAATTCACTGCTGAAATGCGATGTGCCGACACGGTGGAATTCAACTCTGCACATGTTGCAGCAACTGTGGCAGCACCGTCGAGCCCTGGTGCAATACGTCATGACGTATAACCTGGGCCTACAAGATCCAGAGGTGGGGCAAATCACACTGCTGGAGTGGTCTGAAATGAATGACCTATGCGCCATTCTGTACAGTATTGATATGTCGACGAAGATGTTTAGTGATGATGATGCCAATATCAGCATGACTATTCCCGTCATTTACATGTTTGAGCACACTTTAAACAGTATTCGAAGTCAGGTGGTGGCACTAGAAGAGGGGGAGGAAGTACAGGAGGAGTCGTATGCGGAAGGGCTTGCAAGATCTCCAAGGTGCAGTTGACACTTTATGAATGAGGGTCTACATTATGCTTGCTCAGAACCTTCTTTATCTGGGCCTGGATCCGACTCCAAAAACTTCTAGGCATCAGTGCAGATAATTTCCTCATCTTGAACTCACAAAAGCTTTGGCGCAGACCTCTGATTCCCAGGCTATAGTATGAGTGAAGAGCGATGCATACTCAACCATCTGTCTTACCCCATACTTAGATGGGTGGCTGGAGACTTGGTAGCTGTGTGGAAGCAAGTGGGATTGGGGTGACACCTCTGAGGACTGGTGTATTTGTGATGTAGAAGTTGAGGTGGAGGAGAGCCCACTTGCTGAAGCGCTTGCTATCCATTCAAGTGCCTGCTCTTTTTGTGCCTCATTGAGAATTGGTATTGATCGTCGTCTGAGTCGTGTCCGTACGAAAGGGATCATATCAGAATCTCCACGGAAAGAAGTGACATCTTACTTTGGCTGGAAGATACTCTTCCTTCAGCAGATGTTACTCTTGCTTTCCCACGTACCCCATGGACACAAACTGTTTTTCCTTTTCCATCAGGCCTATTCCCCCTTCCAACAGCAGCAGGCTTTTTGCCACTCCTTTTGTATGTGAACAAATTGGCAACTCTGCAGTTGTTGGCAAAAAATATTCTGATGGAAATCGAGCAGAGCTGAGTGGCCAGACAGTGGTACTAGGCACAAAATATTACGTTTGCTAGGTGCAGTTAAAAATTAGTATAATGAACTACACTCAAGGTGTACTTGGTTGTATTACACGTGGCCTACAGTAATGTTTTTGTGGACACTGCTTTTAGGCAAAAACTGACAGGTTTGCTAGGTGCAGTAAAAAATTAGTAGAAGGAACTACACAGGCGGTGTAGCTTCTCTCACAAGTGGGCTACACCACTGTGGGACACTGCTAGTCTGCTACTAGCCCGAACAAAATGCCTTGATTAGCTGCAGCAAAACAAATGCCTAATTAAGACAGGTGGTGTAGCTTTCTTCACAGCAGTGCTAAATTACCTGCCCTAATGGAGGGCCCGATAAGTGTATAACGTAAGGGCCCCATGGGCTCACGGCCCGTTTTGTTTACTATCATAATTGGTTAATAAGGACATTATAGTTATGCATAATCTATAATGTTGTAATGTTTGATTTATAACTTGGAGTATCTCCGGGTTTAGGCTACAGCTTTGTCTGGTGAGCATGATCGCAGAGCAAGTTATGCTGTGAGTGGCCGCACTTTAGCTGCTGGTATTGTGGGGAGCTTCCTGATTGGTTGAGCGCACTGGGCGCGAAGGTATGAGTTCAGTTAATCTCAGGAGCTTCATGGATTCAGTCACAGCTGCCGTTCACGGCGAAGAAAGAGACGAAATGGAGCTTATGTTGACGGAATTCAGGAAGAAGATTAATGAGGACGGAGGATTAGAATGGTTAAGGACATGTTTATCTGTTCCTGCTACAAATTTACAGGTTTCTGCGGCTCCTGTGCCATTATCAGCGACCCCTCAGACTCTGCAAACAATTCATCAGACGGTCAGGTCTGAGGTAATTTCAGAGATTCCTTTGCTGGAGGGGGAGGTGCAGGAGGCTGCATTTATTCAGAATGCCAGAGACAATAGTAATGACTCTTCTTCTCATAGAAAAAGAAAAGCTACTAAAAGGTATTCACCTCTTTTGTCACCTGTGAGGAAGGGCAAAGAGAGTTGTCGCCGCTCTAACCCTGTGAGACTATCTGAAGTGGCAGCTGTTCACAGTGCTACAAACTCAGCAGCTGGTAAGGTTACCAAACCCAAGAAGAAGTCTGCAGCAGCTATTTCCACCACACAGAAAAGATCTTGGCGGTCCAAGGGATCAGGTAAAGTCACTGGACCGGCTGTTCTGGGTGATACTAATATGTATCACGATAGTATGAATGTGAATATGGCAGCGGGCAGCATGCCTGGACATGGGGGCATTGATGCTGATCGGGTGGCCCAGGGAAAGGGATGGCTGGAGGAACTGCTGATGGGGGACATGAGCTTCTATCACAGGTCTGGGCTCAAGTTCCTTATTCTTCTGATGAAGAATCAAGGCACTCTATCAGATCATCATCTGTCCACAGCCGTAGGTCCGATACTGGGGTTTTCCTGAGGGGACCTGTGGCAGCTGCGCATATGGATATGGTCAGCAGCGTTGCTGCTACTCCATTTAATTATGCCTCCCTGCAGGAGGTTATTAGTCACGCAGTGACAACAGCTTTCGCAAATAGCCAGAAAATGCAATTTGAAAGTTTGGTTAAGGATGCACCAGCTATGAATACTGGTGTTTCTGAATGTTTACTGAAGGAAGCGATGACATGTTCTGTGTCGCCTCTTGGTTTTCATTTATCTGCTGCAGTTAAGGATAAGATCTGTCAGCATGAATATATCGATCTATTTTCTCTTTTACCTTCTAATAGGTCTACTTCTTATTTTTTCCATGTTAGAAAAGAGGATAAGCTTGAAGCGGATGATAAAAAAAGATTTTATCGATCTTTTCAAAATTGGCTTCAGGCTTTTGCAATTTATGCAGCTGTATTAGATGAGAAGGAGCCAAACTTTGTTCGTCTCTTTTTCAACATCTTGATATTATATTGGAAGCTTATAAAAATTTTGGGGGCGGAGCCTGGCTGTTATATGATGAGGCTTTCCGCCAAAAGTTATCCGTTCACCCCTCTGTAAAATGGGGATTTAAGGACGTTGGCTTATGGGTGAGCCTAATGTTACCTCAGCGTCCTCCCACTGTGAAATCTGCAACTGCGACCAAGAAGGGTATATGTTATGCGTTTAATGACGCTGGTTGCAAATGGCCGCAAACTTGCAGGTTTCGACATGAATGCTCCTTTTGTGGCGGGACCATTCCGCCATTAAATGTTTCAAAAAACAAGGTCTTACACAGGGAGCTTCTGCTGCTAGGGAACCTGGGACAAAAGGGCAGGACTCCAGTGAGATTGTCCGCAATGCATCCGTTCCTAAATCTTTTTCCAGATCAGGAGAAGGCTCTACTCATTAGCAGGGGCTTTAGTGAAGGTTTTTGGGTTCCCACGTTTAGGGGTAGGGTTGTATGTGTTACCAGAATTTAAAATCAATTACTTTGCATAATGGTTCTGTGAAGGAGTACATTGTCAAGGAACTATCGCTTGGTCGCATCGCTGGTCCGTTTTCTTCTCCTCCTTTTTCGGATTTCCACATCTCCCCATTGGGGATCGTCCCGAAGAAGGAAAATGGTGCATTTCGAGTCATACATCATTTGTCATTCCCGCATGGCGCTTCCCTGAATAATGAGGTGGCCGAGTGTTTACCATCAGTCACCTACACCTCGTTTGATGCTGCTGTTGCGTTATTACAGCGCTTTGGAAAAGGCGCCTTGTTGGCAAAGGCTGACATTAAGTCGGCCTTTCGTTTGTTGCCAGTATGTCCGGCTGGTTTCAATTCGCTGGGTTTTCAGTTTGAGGGTTCGTTTTTCTTTGACAGGTGTTTGCCAATGGGTTTTTCGTTATCTTGTTTTTATTTTGAAGCTTTTTCTTCATTTTTGGAATGGGTTACTTTCCTTTTTGTTTTCTCAGGGCTCGTTAATTCACTATTTGGATGATTTTCTTTTTATCGGTCCTCCGGAGAGTTCTGATTGATTTACTTTGGTTTCTGGTTTCTGCCATTTGATGTCCAGCTTTGGAGTCCCATTAGCCCATGATAAGACGGCAATGCCTTGTACATCTTTGGAGTTTCTAGGAATCCATATTGATTCCGTAAAGATGGAAATTAGCCTTCCTTTATCAAAGAGGATTGATATTCGGTGAAAATATTGAGAATTTTGGAGTCTGATAAAGTTACGTTGAAAGCGTTGCAATCTCTACTTGGGAGCCTAAATTTTGCCCTGAGAATTCTTCCGATGGGTAGGACATTTTGCAGACAGTTATACGATGCAACTAAAGGTTTGAAATCTCCAGAATTCCCATGTCAGAGTTTCTTCTGACATGAAGGATGATTTGCGGGTCTGGCTTCGCTTCTTGGATCATTTTAATGGTCGGTGTTGTATTCAGGAGACTTTCGTTAGGTCTTCTGACCTTTTTCTGTCTTTCGATAGGACGGATATGTTTCTTCTTGCGGTTGTCTTCGGTAGCGAATTGCTGTTACACCCTTGGCCTGATTGGTGGAATAGTTCTACTTTTGGGTTTAGCACCACGGCTTGCATGGTTTTTGCTTTGTTATCCAGTCTTTATGTTTGGAAGGATCTCTTTCGTTAACCTCAGAATTAAAATTCAGTCAGTGGATTTGGGTTTCGTTATGGCTATCAATTGCCTTTCTTCTAGAAATAAGATTGTCAACTCCTTATTAAAGGAAGTGTTTTTTTGTTGTTTGTCTGATAACATTTGGTTAAAAGGTGAATTGATTCCTAACAGTAATTCTGTTTCCGTTTCTTCTGTTTTTTCTCAGGCGCCTTCTCCAGGCTTCCGGAAGATCCCATTCCGAGTCTGGACAGTTCAGCAATCCCGAATCACCTATGGGAATTTTTACGGAAAAAATAGCTGCATATATCCAGAATTCTTTAGCGGGTTCTACTTGGAATGCTTATTTGGCGGCATGGGAATCATGGCGTATCCATTGTCAATTAGTAGGTTCGCCAGTGTATGTGGCGGATTTGAATGTATTATTAGATTTCACGCAAAAATTATTGTTGTCTAATTGTAGTTTTTCTAAACTACACAAGACTTTGTCAGGGATTTCTTTTATTCTTAAACTTTACGGCAACCCTTCTGTGTTTAGTTTTTTCCCTATTCAACAATTAGTGAAAGGTTTAAAAAGGAAGCAATTCAGGTGAGACACTAGGAGAGCGATATCTGTTGAAACGCTACGAAAGCTTCATGAAATTCTACCCGACATTTGCTCAGACATTTCTGAGGTTATCTTGTTTCGCTCATGTTTTTCCCTAGCCTTTTTTGGTGCTTTCAGAATTAGCGGGCTTGTCAGCAAAAACAAGGATTTTGTTTCTGGTTTATTGTTTGAGGATGTTGCGTTGCATCGTAATTCTTGCAATATTTTTCTAAGAAGATCCAAAACAGACCAGCTTGGCAAGGGTTCTATTATACATCTTAATGGGTTTTCTGATAGTTCAATTTGTCCGGTGGAGAATTTACGTAGGTTTATTCATCTCAGACCAGTTGGTTCAAAAGCATTATTTGTACATGCGAATGGGTCCCCGTTATCAATATTTCAATTTAATGCCGTTCTTAAAAAATGCATTACGGCTTTGGGTATGGAAGATTGCAATATCTCTGCACATTCTTTTCGGGTCGGGGCCACGTGTGCGTCTGCAGCAGGTTTGCCTGATGATACGATAAAAAGAATTGGTAGATGGTCGTCTGGAAGGATGAAGATTTATGTTAGGCCACATGCTATAGTTTAATTCTAATTTTTGTTTCTTCTAGGTCCCGGTTCAGTGTGGATTATAGGAGATTCGCTTGTTTTTTGGGCGAAAAAGAGAGCTGAGTCCCGTAGCTATTCTTGCAATTTATCTTTTTCACATTCTCAAGTGTCGGTAACCTGGTTTGGAAAAAGGGGAATGAGGTGGGATGAATTTCTTCCTTTTTTCTTTGAGTTGTGTTCTCAGTCGTGCCCTCCTGATGTTGTGATTGTACATATCAGTTACTGTGGAAGATTAAACAGGATTTACGGATGTTAAGTGAGCAGTTCCCCAGTTTACTGATTATTTTTTCAGAAATAGTTCCACGTCTGTGTTGGAATAATCCTCAATTTAAATATCTGGACAATATTAGAAAAAGGTTAACTAGAGGAGTTGCGAAGTTCATGCCAGCAATCGGGGGGCTTTCTATCAGACATAAAGATCTGGAAGGTTTTTTAGAAGGGTTTTTCCGTTCAGATGGCATCCACCTCAGTGATGTGGTGTCTGACTTATTTAATCTAGCATTTCAAAATGTACTGGAAAATTGGCTGTTGGGGTCTGGGGGGTCTTGCCGTGGTCTGCAAGCCCGTTTGGGGAAGTTCAGCCCGTTTAAGAATCGGGCATAGATGTTTTCTATGGATTTTATTTTATATATTTTCATGGATGAATTTTCCCATCTCGTTTTTGTTTTACAATTTATTTAGTGAATATATGAGATGTTTTATTTTGACCTCAAGTAAATGCCTCACGGCCAATTTAAGCCACAATATTGTGTTGGTCTTTATTTATATTTGTCTTGTATTTATTATGAAATGGGATACGGGTCTGTGTTCCCATGGAGGGCCCGATAAGTGTATAACGTAAGGGCCCCATGGGCTCACGGCCCGTTTTGTTTACTATCATAATTGGTTAATAAGGACATTATAGTTATGCATAATCTATAATGTTGTAATGTTTGATTTATAACTTGGAGTATCTCCGGGTTTAGGCTACAGCTTTGTCTGGTGAGCATGATCGCAGAGCAAGTTGTGCTGTGAGTGGCCGACTTTAGCTGCTGGTATTGTGGGGAGCTTCCTGATTGGTTGAGCGCACTGGGCGCGAAAGTATGAGTTCAGTTAATCTCAGGAGCTTCATGGATTCAGTCACAGCTGCCGTTCACAGCGAAGAAAGAGACGCCCACCCACCCATCCATGGAGTCGGCATTCCGGATTGTCGAGCTCATGGTTGTACAGTCGTGAGGCTTTCCTGAAGGGGAAGTTCAGCCCGTTTAAGAATCGGGCATAGATGTTTTCTATGGATTTTATTTTATATATTTTGATGGATGAATTTTCCCATCTCGTTTTTGTTTTACAATTTATTTAGTGAATATATGAGATGTTTCATTTTGACCTCAAGTAAATGCCTCACGGCCAATTTAAGCCACAATATTGTGTTGGTCTTTATTTATATTTGTCTTGTATTTATTATGAAATGGGATACGGGTCTGTGTTCCCATGGATTCAAAGAGCTATATTACTGTGGCCAGATGCTGTAAGAAAGACTTGCACAGCACTGGCACACACCTGACACACCCCTACCTGGCAAAAACTAATGGTGGGTTTACACGCTGCAATATCGTTTCGATATCGCAACTCAATGGCGCGGGAGCGCGCAATTAGTGCACGTTCCTCCCGCATCGCATTGAATGTTTACACGCTGCGATATCGGAATACAACGTCCGTGCGATGTCTCCGCCTCCCAACCCAGGATCGCATAGTTAACGTGGGAGTGAATGGGTGACGTATGAAATCGCATCGTAATTGGGCGTTTACACAGCACGATCCGGCTTCAATCGCTATGCAATATCGGGGCATTCAATCCCCGATATCGCATTGACATCGTTCCTGCATCGTATTGGACGTTCACACCATACAACGCAGGAACGATTTCGCCTCCGACGATTGAACCACGTGACTTTTGATTGAAATTGTACTACGATATCGCGACGTGTAAACCCGCCATAATAGAGACTGCTCTAACCTAGCTCCCAAAAGGGCTGCAATTAAAACTAGTCCCTGCGTCTATGACGTAGCCCTGAAAAGGGTTGATCGACTACTAGTCCCTAGTCCCTATCCCTAATCACTACTCCTATGGAGCAGCCCTAAAAAGGGCAGATATTACTAAGATTCACACCCTCCCTCTAGTCCTTACTCCCTAAACCTATCTATCTAACTTTGTATTCACTCACTAACTGTTTAGCGGTCGCACACAGCTGCAGCGGTGCTGTCTAACACCCTGCAGCAGCTATCAGCAAAATGGTGGCGATCGTTAAAATGGCCAAGTCTTATAGGGCTAGGACATGTGACAGACACAGCCAATGATGACCTTGGTTGTGTGAAAAAATGCACTTTGCAGTGTGGCACTGTGATTGGCTAGCAACCTGAACTGCCCCACTGTACATGCCTTAGGAGAAAAAGAAAAAAAAAGTGACCTTATCGCTGCAGCTCTGATACAACCCCCCCTGCACAATATACACAGAAACTGGATATTAACATTCATTTACAATATTAGGGCTAGGTTTAGGATTAGGAAGATTAAGCTTTTGGTGATCGAAGTGTTATCGAATAGACACTAGAACTGCCGAATTTCAAGCAAATTGTTCTAATTTGGCAAATGACTCGAACACCGCCAAAAACAGCTCGAATTTGAGATTGGCGAACAATTCGAATCGAACACCGATCATCTCTAATGCGATCATCTCTAATGCTAACCTAATATATGGAGGTGTTCCTTTTTGTTGATGTTAACTCTTATGGGACAAAAAAGGGGTTATACTAAATGTCAGCCTCTTATTTAGAGACAATACTGCTGACACAAAGATCCCCAACAGATGTTGGTAAATCAAAGAGGAGTATATCCAATATTTTCACCATAGGTTTCCCTCCATACAGTAAAAAACAATACATGTACTAGTTCAGGACTCAGGCCCAGCTCTAGGATACAATTCTATGTCCCCTAATCGGTTCCTTTGCTGGTCAGCTGGGAACCAAAGCTTAGGCAGGACAATAGCTGCACTTCAATCACATATAGATCACACATGTACTTAGCTTATCCTGAAGTCACACACTGTATATGTGTGATCTACAGGGGTTGGACAAAATAATGGGAGCCACGAAGCAATTAGAGCAGGGGCGTCATGGGATTGGGGACCCCTCAGTTTTAAATATAGGAACGTTTTTGGTATAATTAAAGGTGTTTTAGTTATCCTAAGGTCAAGCATACAGTCTGCCTTGAGGATTTGCATATTGTTATGGTAACAGAGGCTGTGGTTGCTGATTGGCTAAGCCGTCTGAGGTAACTGCGATGTGATTGGCTGTAGTTAAAGAGGGAAGCCTGAAAATTTATATCACCTCACGGAGTCTCTGGGCAGCATTCAGCTGGTCAGCTGCCAGAGGAGAAGCAACTATGGAGCAGCTCTTGCAGCAGTTTCGGGAGAAAGTGGCTGGAAAAGGCGGTTTGGACTGGCTGAGGGAGTGTTTAGCCACGGAGCCGGTGAGAGCAACAGCGGGTGGCGACTTACCGGTGGCTGGTGAGAACGTGGTAGCGGTGTCTGCCGATGGAACTGCTGGTGACGGGGAAGCAGCAAGAACTCCTAGGAAGAGGAAAACCCGGGAGGTATATTCGCCGCCAAGGCCCAATGCACGGAGGAGCGGCACACTGAAGACATCGGCGCTTAGGAGCCAGGGACGGCCGGTGAGTCCACGAAGACAAGCTGAGGCACTGCGGGATGTTAGCGCGCGTGCCCGGTATTATGAGGAGGTCGAGGATGTTGCAGCGACCGCTAGCGGGCGCAAGGCTACGAGCCAGAAGAAGCAGAAGATCTCGGGCAGGAAGGAGGATGGCGGTCATAGACGGGGCAGCCCCGGGTCAGTGAGGAGGAGTGAGTGTGAACCGGGTCCGAGCGCAGGTGAACGGGGGCTGGCCTCCGGCATGCATAATCAATGCAGACAGGATACAGCACGACCTGGCGCAGAGCTGAAGCAAGCCTGGGAGTCGGTGAGAGCTTCTAGTGAAGAGGAGGACCTCGCAGCTCCACAGCTAGTCGAGCTGGGGGAGGCGTTGGAGCAGCAGATGGGACACAGCCAGAGCCTTGGTCATCTGCCTGGACAGGGTGAGATTGGATTCGGGACTGGGGAGGGAGGGGTTACAGTTCCTAATGTATTTCAAGCTATGGTTCAGAGAGAGGTTCGGCAGGCATTGGCTCAACAGTCTGCTTTGGCTACTTCCCTAGGAAGTATAGGGGGTGGACAACTGCCTGTGTCTGCTGCTTTATTTAAAGAAGCTATGACGTGCCAGGTTTCCCCATTGGGGTTTCATTTGGCACAGGGAGTGAAAGAAAAAATTTGGCAACAGGAGTATGTAGAGATTTTTTCTCTCTTGCCATCCTTTAAAATGCCTAGCACTGTGTCTATAGAGAAACCTGATAATGCGGATGACAAAAAGAAGTCCTTTAAATCTTTTTACAACTGGCTACAGGCGTTTGCCATTTTTGCAGCAGTGATGGGTGAGATGAAGCCGCAGCTGTGTACTGGCTTATTCCAACATATGGATATTATATTGGAGGCTTATAGGCACTTTGGTGGATCCGCTTGGTTGATCTACGATGAATGCTTCCGTCAGAAGATGGCAGTTCACGCTAATGTTATTTGGGGCGTGAAGGATGTTGGTCTGTGGATCAATTTGATGATCCCCCAGAGACAGGCTTCCGTTAAGCCAACCACTGCTTCTTCCAATAAGCGTGGGGTGTGCTTCTCGTTTAATGATGCGGGGTGTAAGTGGCCCAACTCGTGCCGTTTTCGGCACGAGTGCTCTTTTTGCGGAGGAGCACACTCAGCGACCAAGTGCTTTAAGAAGTTGGGGATTGTGCCGGGGAGTGCGCCTAGGGAAGTTTCTGGAAAAGGGGCGGACCCCGGTGAGTCTACCCGCAATGCAGCCATGGTTAGACAAGTACCCCGATCGGGAGAAGGCGGCGCTAATCACTAGTGGCTTCGCCAATGGTTTTTTTGTGCCGGAGTTCGATGGCAAAGGTTGTTCTGTTTATGATAATTTGCGTTCGGTTGGTTTGCATGAAGATGCAGTGGAGGATTATATATCGAAGGAATTGTCTTTGGGATGTTTAGCGGGCCCATTTGCTCGCCCCCCATTTCAGGATTTTTGGGTATCACCGCTGGACGTGGTGCCTAAGAAGGAATTTAACTCCTTTAGGGTGATTCACCACCTGTCGTACCCAAAAGGGTCATCGTTGAATGATTCGGTAGCTGGTGTTCAGGCTGATGTTGCTTATACTTCTTTCGATGCAGCGGTATCTTTATTACTTCGTTTTGGCCATGGTTGTTTGATGGCCAAAGCAGATGTGAAATCTGCTTTTTGTTTGCTTCCTGTGGACCCTAAAGGTTTTTGTTCATTGGGTTTCCACTTCGGTGGTAATTTTTATTTTGATAAATGTTTGCTAATGGGCTTCTCATTATCCTGTTTTTATTTTGAGTCTTTTGCTACTTTTTTGCAATGGGTGACAGTACAGCAGTGCCCGGTGGGAGGCATGATCCATTACTTGGATGACTATCTGTTTGTGGGCCCTCCTGGAAACCTGGATTGTGATCTTTTGATGGACAGTTTTGCAGGATAATGGATGAGTTTGGGGTGCCGCTAGCTTTGGATAAGACGGTTTTTCCATGTACGGTTTTAGAATTTCTAGGGATTACTTTGGATTCGTCAAGGATGGAGTTACGTTTATCAGATGATAAAATATATAAGTTGAAATCTGAGATTTATGGGGTTGTGCAGGCGGACAAAGTGACTGTAAAGGTTTTACAGTCGCTGTTGGCAAGCTTAATTTTTCTTTAAAGATCATGCCAATGGCCAGGGTTTTCTCTAGGCGTTTATATGAGTCGGTAGCTGGATTTTCTTCACCTCATATGCATGTTAGGGTAACTAAAGTGATGAAGGACGATTTGTCAATATGGCTGCAGTTTTTGGAATCTTTCAATGGGTGTTGTTGTATACAAGCTCCATTTGTGAGAATTTCGTCTTTGCAGCTGACAGTGTTATTAATTTGGAAAGATGGATTTGTGGTTTCTTGCGGTGAGCAATGGTCATGGGGTACTTGGCCGAGCCGTTTTATAATCCAGGTGGATAGGATTTTTGGTAAAATCTTTACTGTACTGTTGTCCGTACATTTGTGGGGTTCCTTTTGGCAGGATAAGCGGGTTTTGATCCAACCCAGCGACAAAGGAGTTGTTATGGCTTTGAATTTGTTATCCTCCAAGTCACCGAAAGTTAGTAAGCTTTTGAGATCTTTGGTGTTACTGTGTTTACAGAGTAATATATGGCTGAAAGCGGAGCTGGTGGAGGTGGATTACAATCGTTTAGATGATCTTCTTTTTCATCAGGATTGGACGGCGCTTCATTCCGAATTCCCTTACATCGATCGGGAAGGGATACCTTGCCCGCGGGAAGTATGGACGTTGATTCCAGAGTAAAGTCGGATTACATCCGGGCATCGGTTGCTCCGGGAACATGGGCCGCTTACTCGGCTGCTTGGTGTGATTGGTGCACATTTGTGCGTCAATAGGAGTGGATGTGGAGTCGGTGGACGCCAGCATCACGTTGCAATTTTTGCAAGGTATGGTTTTGAAGAATTGTAGTTATTCTAAAATTCATAAGGCCTTGACCGGTATTTCTTTTTTTCTCAAGTTAAGAGGGAAATGTTCATTATTGGGTTTATTCCCGGTAGCTCAGTTCTTGAAAGGTTTTAAAAGACAGCATGTGCAACCAGATACTAGAAGGCCGGTTACACCAGGCCTCTTAGCACGACTGTTGGATGTGGTGCAATGGGCTTGCTATAGTAATTATGAAGCTTTATTATTTCGAGCCAGTTTTGTGTTGGCATTTTTTGGAGCCTTTCGAATTTGGATGTTGGTTGCTAGGAGTAAAAAGAGTGAAGGGGGTCTGCAGTTGCGCGACATTACATTGTCGGGCAATTGTATAACCCTGTCACTGAGGAGATCAAAGACTGACCAAAATGGTAAAGGGAATTCGATTAAGTTGCATTCGCTTCCAGGGTCGGAGTTATGCCCCCTGCATCATTTATCAGCATTTTTGACAGTAAGGTCCGGTTGGCAAGGCTCCCTTTTAGTGCATGAAGATGGTTCAGTTTGACCGTTTATCAGTTTTCTTCAGTATTTCGGGCCTGCTTACAGAGACTGGGTTTAGCAGGGTACCGTTTCTCGTCACATTCGTTTCGTATAGGTGCGGCCACTGAGGCCGCCCGTCTGGGGCTATCGGATGAGAGAATTAGACAGATCGGGAGGTGGCTTCAGATAGGGTGAAATTGTATATTCGCCCGTCTTTGTGTATTTGATTTGTCTTTCTTTTTTAGGTATGTTTAACGTTTGGATTATCGGACATTCGTTCGTGTTTTGGGCTCAGAAGAGGACGGATGAGCGAAGTGGATTTTCGAGCTGTCCGTTCGTTATGGAGAATGTCCGATTATGGTGGTATGGTGTAAGGGGTATGCAATGGGACTCGTTATGTGGTTTATTAGTTCAGCTATCTACTAGTTTTCCCCCTCCTGATATGATAATTATCCATCTGGCGGGGAATGATATCGGCAAGGTTCGGACCCTGGACCTTTTATGGCAAATGAAACACGATTTGAAAGTGATTCATTTTATGTTTCCTTCAAGTCGGATAGTATTTTCTGAGATTGTTCCTCGTCTGATATGGGATTGTCCGAATTTGAAGTTCTTTGAGGCTATTAGGAAGCGAGTTAATAGGGTGTTAGAGCGATTTTTGCCAGCGGTGGGAGGTTTTTCCATATGGCACCGGGAGCTAGAAGGCTTTGTTCATGGGTTGTATAGACGGGATGTTGTCCATTTGTCACCGATAGGCGTGGATATCTTCAATGTGGGTTTGGCCAATGCGGTGGAAAGTTGGCTGCGAGGTGTTATTGGGGGGGCCTCTCTTTGATCGGCCGTTTGGGTAAAGTTACTCAGAGCCGGTTGGTTAGTGGTAGTTTAGCCAAGTCTCCGGCTAACTACATATTGATTATTCATTATTTATTTATTTATCTATTGGTTTAAATTATTGGTAACTCTAAATAAACGCCTCACGGCCAGCTTTGCCATTAGAAGTTTGTGTTTATTGTGTGAAAGGTATTAGTATGGGTAATGGGTTCTACAATCCATGGGAGCCACGAAGCTATTAGAGCAGGGGCGTCATGGGATTGGGGACCCCTCAGTTTTAAATATAGGAACGTTTTTGGTATAATTAAAGGTGTTTTAGTTATCCTAAGGTCAAGCATACAGTCTGCCTTGAGGAATTTGCATATTGTTATGGTAACAGAGGCTGTGGTTGCTGATTGGCTAAGCCGTCTGAGGTAACTGCGATGTGATTGGCTGTAGTTAAAGAGGGAAGCCTGAAAATTTATATCACCTCACGGAGTCTCTGGGCAGCATTCAGCTGGTCAGCTGCCACAGGAGAAGCACCCACCCGCCAGCCCGGGGTTAGATGGATCAAGTCGTTTGGTGTTTATTTGAGGGTAAAGTTACTCAGAGCCGGTTGGTTAGTGGTAGTTTAGCCAAGTCTCCAGCTAACTACATATTGATTATTCATTATTTATTTATTTCTCTATTGGTTTAAATTATTGGTAACTCTAAATAAACGCCTCACGGCCAGCTTTGCCATTAGAAGTTTGTGTTTATTGTGTGAAAGGTGATGTATGGGTAATGGGTTCTACAATCCCATGGAAACACCTGTAAAAATCAACAAAAGTTAGTTTAATATGGTGTAGGTCCACCTTTTGCGGCGATTACACCTCAATTCTCCAAGGTATGGATTCATACAAGGTGATATCATTAGCTCGGTGGATCTCCACAAAATAGCACCCCAGATCATCACAGAACCTCCGCCATGTTTTACGGTTGGGAGAAGGCAGTCTGGATGGAATGCTTTTTTTCGGCTGTTTCCAAACGTAAACTCGGCCGTAGGTGAGAAAATGGGGTAAACGATGATTCGTCTGAGAATATCACGTTTCCACTGCTCGAGGGACCAATTCTGGATGTTTCTACACCACTCTAAACGCTTGGAAACATTTGTCATTGAGAGCAGCGGTTTTCTAATTGCAGCTCTTCCGTGGAATCCAGATTTGTGCAGCTACCAACGAACGGTTTTCGTGGAAACTGGGTTCTGTAGGTGTTTATTGAGCTCAGCAGTGATTTTCGGAGCTGTGGTCTTGCGATCCTCTCTCACAATTCACTTTAGAGTTCGACGGTCTCTCTCAGTCAACTTCGACTTTCGGCCGGACCTGTGCTTTGCTGCGGACGTTTTTCCTTCTCTTTCAAACGCAGTCATTACTTTGAAGACAGTACCTCTTGACACGCCAAGCATTCAGGCGCTTTCTGTAACACTAGCACCTGCCATACGAGCACCAACAATTTGGCCTTTTTGAAAATCCGAAAGGTCTGCCATTGGTATCAGGTTCTCATCAATGTTCTTACAATTCGGCAAAACAAGCAGCTCATTTATATACACATATCACTTAACACAAATAATCAACTACAAAACATTAACATATGTCACGGTTTGCATGTTTATAACATGTTCGAAGATTATGATGCCAAAACGTTAGGTGTTTCCATTATTTTGTCCAACCCCTGTATATGTGATTGAAGTGCACATATCTTATTCACTGATTGTGATGTTGGTCTACCAGGCATTGCTCCCATCTTGTCAGAATCCTACTCCACACTGATGAGGGGCAATACCCTGAAACAGCTGTCTGTGGATGGATACCTGGCTTTGGTAATTGCCATGTCATATCCTTAAGCTCGTAACTGAGCGGGATAGTGAATGAAAGAGCCACTTAATATGGTGGTTATGGTGGTCTCCGCAAGGAGTCCACCCCAGGGCTAAGTCCTTCCCTTGGAGGGATATCTGGCTAGTCCCATGCTTGAGACTCTTAAACAAGGCTCCACAGACTCCATTTGCATATTAAATTCCCAGGGGCAATGCACCATGGATTTCACTATGTTTGAGTGCTTTAGCCAGCTGTCCGCAGTGTTTTCCTCGACTGGTTTCCCTGAGATCAGTGAAGCTTTGTGATGTTGGTCTACCAGGCATTGCTCCCACCTAGCCAGAATCCTACTCCACACTGATGAGGGGCAATACCCTGAAACAGCTGTCTTGGATGGATACCTGGCTTTGGTAATTCTCATGTCATATCCTTAAGCTCATAACTGAGCGGGATAGTGAATGAAAGGGCCACTTAATATGGTGGTTATGGTGGCCTCCGCAAGGTGTCCGCCACAGGGCTAAATCCTTCCCTTGGAGGGATATCTGGCTAGTCCCGTGTTTGAGACTCCTAAACGAGGCTCCACGGACTCCAATTACATATTCAAATTCCCAGGGGGCAATGCACCATGGATTTCACTGTGTTTGAGCGCTTTAGCCAGCTGCCCACAGTGTTTCCCTTGACTGGTCTCCCTGAGATCAGTGAGAGCTTTGTGATGTTGGTCTACCAGGCATTGCTCTGGTCTGGGGCCAAGGGCTTGGTGTACTCGAATCTCAGGCGTACTGGTATGGGGATGTCATGGGTGGTCGGTGCCCGAGTCCGTGCCCTTGAACAGGCAATAAAAAGGGGAAAAAATAATAATAAAATAAAGTCAATCGTGATGCCACCTGTAGGTCCGTGATGACACCGGCACTGCTGGAACCTCCGGGGTGATGTGCGGCAGCAAGATGTCATAGCCCTCTACAGGTAGGGCTGAGTCCCCGGGGTGTTGGAAGTAGCAATGGTGGAATAGGGCAGCGTGGCTTCCGCTGCAAAGTATAAGGCAGGTAAACCACAGTTCATTAGAAAGTAACACAGACACGTTGCTCACTCTGAACGGGTACTTTACTCCAGTAATCTGCAGGTTTACAGGGTAATGCAGTTCTTTCAGCTAAGGTAGTGGACCGGGTGGTTCTGTAGTGAGCAGTGTCCCCCCGAAGCTCCACTGGTGTTCCTTCTCTATCACTTCCTCTGTCCTTTTCTGTGGTGCCATGCACAATCCCACTTCTTGAACTAGGCCGTTGGGTGATATGGGAACTCTTTATCTCTCCAAAGGTGAACCCAACCCAGTTTAGTGCTTTGGTGGTAACCGTGCTTGGTGTAGGGTAGTTGGATCGTGCTCCTAAAAAGACATCGACCAAGCCGGTGATTTGCGGTTCAGCGATGGACCTCTGATCCACGTCAGAGCCGGTACCCCGCTTTGGACTGGGCCAGGATATTTGATTACACCCTCTATCTACCCCTTTCTCTTCTGGGTCACCAGGTTGAGGTGCCCTCCCCGTTACTTCTCCTGTACTGTTCTGTTCTGCTCCTTCTGTGTCCCCCAGGGTGTGGGGTACTCGGGTATACAGGCGGCAGAAGGGGTTAACGGTGTCACGGGGAATGGCGGCCGCGCCTGATCCCGTATCCCGGGGGACGGTTCTCTTGAAAAGCGGAGTTTATTTACAGGGGATTATGTACAAGTTTGTAGTTGGTCGTGACGCCACCTGCAGTACCTGGTGAGATGTCACCAGCGCTACAGTCCTCCGGAGGTCGGTGGTATTGCGGCTGAGATGTTGTAGTCCTCCACAGGCAGGACTGGGACCTCCGGGGCAGCAATCTTGTGAAAGGAATGAGTTCATGGAAAGAAGATGCAGCAGAGTCAAAGTCACTTCACCCGGGTACTTTACTGGAACTTTAGCAGTGTTATTACAGTCCTCAGTGTAGTAAGATGTTAAATGACAAGTGGCTACTAGTGGCTGCAAGCGGATCTCTGGTAGCTGGACGGAACCCCAAGGCGTGTGCCTTTCTTGTTCAAATTCATCTCTGCTTCCCAGTAGCTGGTGTGAAGTCTGACCTCATAGAGTAGATCTGACCTCCTGCTGTCTCTCTCTTTCCTTCTCTTGCTCCCTCGGGTAACCTTCTGCTGAACACTGCAGCTTTGCCTGGCTGTGTCTGGTCCCCTCTATTGGTTTCGCTCGAGAGTCAGGGCCGTATATATATATATATATTATACCGCCGTGCATTGGATTTTCTGTGGGCCTTAAAGGTTCCTACAGGTGCGGGCTCCAATACCCGGTTTCTCTCCTGGGGCGAACTCTCTCAGGTTCCTCTATTCCCCACTCGCTCTTCGTATCTGGGATCTGTCCTTGTCGTTCCCGGGTCCCTCAGCCGAGAGACCCTCCTTGCTCCCTCAGGCTCCCTGCCTGGAACTAACTAGCTCTCTGCCTCACTAGTTCCCCCTAAAGGTGACTAAATACCCTCCCGGGTTCCCTTCCACTGTGTGATCTAGTGTGGGGTGTGGATTTAGGGTTCCGCCTATAATTCTGCAATGCACTTGCAGCTGGGGTGACTACACCTCTTTTACGGGTGCAGTACCCCTCTGTGGCACCTACATAGTGGGTCGCCAGACTTCTCACTGTACTTCTGCAACTCTGCTCTGTTCTGTTCTACTTCTAACACCTGTTCTTCTTTACGCACTCACTTTATAGCCTAGCTTCTCCACCCACCGGGACCGGTTACCCTAGTAACAGGCGTCTGATTGGTCCCCTATCACTAGGTGTGTGTGTGTGGTGCTTGAGCTTCAGGCTTCTACTACTCCTTACCAGAACAAATCATACTGCACCTTCTATTAGGGGTGCACTACACTTTTGTAGTGCACTGACTAGCGGGGCGCTACACTCCCACATAGCCAGAATCTTACTCCACACTGATGAGGGGCAATACCCCGAAACAGCTGTCTGTGGATGGATACCTGGCTTTGGTAATTCCCAAGTCATATCCTTAAGCTCGTAACTGAGCAGGATAGTGACTGAAAGGGCCATTTAATATGGTGGTTATGGTGGTCTCCTCAAGAAGTCCAACCGAGGGTTAGTTCCTACCCTTGGAGGGATATCTGGCTAGTCCCGTGTTTGAGACTCTTAAACGAGGCTCCACGGACTCCATTTGCATATTATGCATGCGCTGGCATCAAGAGGATGTGGAGACAGCAGGTCAGAACAGAACAGCGGGAGGGCAGGAGTGAGGTGCTATTTTATTTTTATTATATGTGCTGGTGTATACATTGGCTATATGGGGTAAAGCTTTTATACTGGGGGATATATGGGGCATCTTGCTGTGTGCTGGGGGCTATGTGCAGCCTCCTGTTGTGTGCTGGGGGCTATGTGCTGCCTCCTGTTATTTGCTGGGGGCTATGATAAATTAATTTCACATCCCTGCTCTATGTATAGCATTACGTATTGTGCTGTATATAAGGGGGAAACAAAAATGTGCAGCGCGCTACATGCACCACTTTCTTTCTCATTTTGTTCTTTATGCTTCTGCAGCTGTGTGTTAATCACATGGCCGATCGCATGATCTATCAAAAGAGGATCATATGAAATGTCACATGATACTGCGAGTTGGGGTGGGGGCCCTCGCCTTCTAAACAGCCTGGGGCCCTGGCTAGTTTTAATGATGGGTGATTTCCATTGATTGAATTGAATGATACTATGGTTGGAAAATTGATGAGACTGATGATAAAAGTTGTCAGCAGTCATATTTCCAGTCTTCATATGACTTTACTATCTACAAGAGAACAATGACAAATAAGTGTGAACACACGCTAAATCCTCACTCACTAACATTAAATAAAGTTCTTTTTTATATTCATATATGTAATCAAATTAGCAGATTTTTTCCCTGTTGACTGCTCATTTGTCATGTCTTTGACCCTTTGTATTTTCTTGTTTGTTTTTCCTCTTCTTGCAGACAGTGTGTGAAATGCATCTTTGTTCATTATACAAATTGTTGCTTTGGTTACAGTTTAACCCCTTCACTGCATGAAATGTCAGTACGGTTCTAGCTTAGGTGGCTGGACATTTGTTTTTCCTTGTTATGTTCAGTAAGAATTCTGTATGTGAAAACAATTTATCCAACACATTGTATGTGTAAGTACAAAAAGATTACTTTATAAATTGCTAAATTAAAACTATGTAACAATTGCAAGAAAAGAATGAGAGCTTTAGGCTATGTGCCGACGCTGAGTTTGTGCTGCAGATTTTGGCCTTCAAAAATTGGCAGCTCCTCTCAGAAAAAGGCACCCAAGACATCTTTGTGCCAGTGTTGCATTTTTGCCACCTCTTTGCTGCGTTTTTTATATGGATTTTGCTGCTTTTTTTTTTTTATCAATTGTTCACTGTTGTGACTGTGAATAAAGCTAGGTTAAAGGCTGGGGGAAAAAAGGGTTTCAAGATGTCAGAATGTGATGTGGGGCTCTGCTGTATTTTTGGTCACCAAACCAAGTACAGGAGGCAGGTATGGGCTGCCACCCACCACCAGCTACCTAGTTGTACCTGGCTGGTAATTCAAATACAGCAGAGCCCTTTTTTTAAAAGTTAGTTCTTAAAATAATTAAAAAAAACAACGTGTGGCTTTGCAGTATTTTCAGTTGCCAGCCAGGTACAAGTAGGCAGCTGGGCTGAAATCCTCAGCATGGGGAGCCACAAGCATTTTCTATAGCTGTACCTGACTCTTCCGGCTGACCTGTGGTGGTGGCAGACTGGGTAGTAAAGGGGTTAATGCCAGCTTAATATTACCAGCTGGCCCTAAGCCCATGACTCATAATATTGGGCCAATGTTAGATCCGGCCATTATAAATCTCTAGTAAATAGTAAATTATACACCACACAGAGAAAAATCATTTTATTTGAACAAAAAACACAAGCACATATTTCCAGCTTTATTAATCCCATGAAAACCCTCCAGGATTCTCTACGACGACGGTTCGCGGCAAGACTCAAAACTGACTGAGTTTTAGCTCTCACTGTGAGCAGGGTGATGTCATGGTCTGGGTCACCTGAGTTTATCTCGAGTGATGTGGCTTTCTGACCTCAGTTGAACTTTCCTGTGTCACAGTGGGACCTGAAACTAGTGAGTTTGGGGTCCTGCTTTGAGAGCTGTGATGCAAGAAAGTGCACCTCAGGTCAGAGAACCATGTCGCTTACTGTAGATGAACTCAAGTGACCTAGATTGTGATTAAGACTTGTTAAGTCCAAACTCGTTGGATTTCATATCCTTTCCACTGGGGTACCCCTGCTTGCCTCCAGATGTTTTAAATCGATGTAATAAAGAATTCTGGTTTTACACTAATCTGTCTTGTCTGATTTCGCTGGAGTTCTTCTGTTTTCTTTTACCCTTTTATTACCAAGTCTGCCACTGCCACATGGCAGCTGGAAGAGTTGGGTAGAGCTCAAAAAAATAGGGCTACAATGAATGTGCCATTTTCTGGGGCAGCTGTGAGCTGCAATTTGCAGCTTGGGGGACAGAATACTTTGGCCTTCCCCTACTGAAGATTCCAGCCCCCAGCTACCTAGTTGACCTGGCTGGAAACCAAAAATAAATGTGGGGGAGAAGCTGCAAGGATGGGGGAGAAGCTATATGGATCATGGGGGGGAAGCTACATGGACGAGGGATGCGGAAAGGCTGCGTGGAACATGGAAGGGGAGAGGCTGCGTGGAACATGGGGGGGAGAGACTCCGTGGCACCTGGGAGAGGGATTGGGGGAAGGATGAGCTGCATGAGATGTAAGGGGGGAGGATAAGCAACATGGGATTCAGGGGAATGGGGGTGAGGATGAGCTGCATGGAACATATGGGGGGTGAACAGTATGGGACATATGGGAGGAGGATGAGCAGTATGGGACATGTGGAAGGAGGATGAGCTGTATGGGACATTTAATCTGCATACACATTTATATAGGGAATGTACTGCTCTGGTGATGTATTGAAGGTGGTTCTGATTATGTATTATTGTATTGCCGGTGGTTCTGGTGATGTACTGACAGGGGTTATAGTGATGTATTATTGTATTGATGGGGGTTCTGGTGATGAATTGACTGGTTTTGTTGATGTATTGACAATGGTTCTGGTGATATACTGAGAGTGGTTCTGGTAAGGCATTATTGTATTGACAGTGGTTCTGGTGAGGCATTATTGTATTGACATTGGTTCTGGTGATATACTGACAGGGGTTCTAGTGATGTGTTGTTGTATTGCTGGTGGTCTGGTGATGTAGTCATGTGGATGTTGTAATATTTAACTTAACAGACTTGATCCTAAAACAATATAGGGCAAATGTGCTTGACTAAAAATACAGCTGAATGTCAGCCAAACAATTGACTAAAGCCCCTAAATACTATAGATAGGTGCCCGATCACTCGGGTGGCAGCGAGCTTGCACGTCTCTCCCATATACAGGAGCACTCATTCTTCCAGTGTCCCTGTATACGGTATGGAAGCTGCTGTTAGGCCCCTTTCACATCAGCGGTTTTCTGATGTTTCCATCCGGTCTGGCAGATGGCGCCGGATCTGCAGCCTAGCGGCACCGATCCGGCAAGCCCCATGCCTTGTTTATGGGAGGGCAGTTCTGCTCGATCCGGCAGATCTGGCACTTGCTGCGGAAAAAAAAACGCTGCTAACTGCAGGTTTTTTTGCGGCTGCAACTGCCAGATTGTGGCAAAACCGCAATTGCCGCAAGCCCCATAGAGAATGAATGGGGGCTTGCCGCAAGTGTGACGCAAGTCGGCAGTTAGGCGGCAGATGCGGTAAATCTGCTGGATCCGGACAGAACCTCTGATTTGAAAGGGGCCTTAGACGTCTCTGGCTGCAGATTATTACTTAGAGGACAAAAGGATCTACAGCCTGTAATCAGACATGCTGGATCCTTATTTCCCTTGACCAATCATCTGTAAAGGTACCGTCACATGTGGCAATATTGCTTGCAATTTCACTGGCAATTTGCTGGTTGCAGTGAAATCATGGACACATTGTTCCATTATTACACGGCAACATAATAGAACAATGTATCCATGATTTCACAGCAACCAGGAAATTGCCAGTGAAATTGCAAGCAATATTGCCGCGTGTGACAGTACCTTTAGAGCCCCCACACACATTAGACTGTCCTCGCAGGTTTAGCCAACTCCATGTGTATGGAGGTCTAACTACTATCTGAAGGCTACAAGCACTGACATCTGTGAACCCCCTGAGTGCTGGAATTGAGATAAAAGATAGGACACGCAGTTACAAAGAAAAATCTCAAAAGACTGAACATATGAACAGTAATCTGTTTATACATTGCCGGGCAGTAGGGATGGGCGAATCTACTCGCTAGGACTCGTTACTCGGCGAGTAGTAAGGGACTCGCAGGACTCGGTACTCTGCGAGTTTCCCAGCGTTTACTCGCACGAGTCCAATGCAAATCATTGGCAAACGCTGACAAAACTAGGATTGCTATTGTTTGCATTAGACTCGGCTACTGTGCCAGTGATAGCAGGGAAACTCGCAAAGTAACTGCTGTTTCTTTGCGAGCCGAGTCCAGCTGTCTTCTCTGTGCAGCTCCAGGGTCCTAGAGCCCGCCTGCTCACAGACATGATGTAGCAGAGCTGAGATTGTTCTCAGTCTGCTCATTCCCTGTGCATAGACATCTATATCTATGCACAGGGGATGTAGCAGAGAGGACATCGCGTTTTGGACTACGTCGGACGGAAGAGGATTTTTTTAATTAAAGATGGAGTCCCTAATGGCTTTTTTTTTTAAATTTCAAATAAAATTTTTTCTCTGTGTTGTGTTTTTTTAACCCTTTATTGGAGATTCTTAGTAGCTGGGTCAAACGTGGCCTGACATTAAGAGTCTCGGGCTTAATACCAGCTTGTATAACAAAGCTGGTATTAACCCCTTTATTACCCAGCGTGCCACCGCCACCAGGGCCGCTGGAAGAGCGGGGTTCAGCGCCAGAGGATGGCGCTTCAATGAACGCGCCATCTTCTGGGGCGGCTGCGGGCTGCAATTTGCAGCGGGGGGTGCCCAGAAAGCTTGGGCATCCCTGCGCTGCGGATTCCAGCCCCCAGCTGCTTAGCTGTACCTGGCTAGACATAGAAATTGCGCGGAGCCCCACGCATTTTTTTTTTATTATTTCATGAATTTCAGAGTCAGAGTCTCAGAGTCAGAGTCTCAGAGTCAGAGTCTCAGAGTCAGAGTCAGAGTCTCAGAGTCAGAGTCTCAGAGTCAGAGTCTCAGAGTCAGAGTCTCAGAGTCAAAGTCAGAGTCAGTCTCAGAGTCAGACTCAGAGTCTCAGAGTCAGAGTCTCAGAGTCAGAGTCTCAGAGTCAAAGTCAGAGTCTCAGAGTCAGTCTCAGAGTCAGACTCAGAGTCTCAGAGTCTCAGAGTCAGAGTCTCAGAGTCAGAGTCTCAGAGTCAGAGTCAGAGTCTCAGAGTCAGAGTCTCAGAGTCAGAGTCTCAGAGTCAGAGTCTCAGAGTCAGAGTCAGAGTCTCAGAGTCAGAGTCTCAGAGTCAGAGTCTCAGAGTCAGAGTCAGAGTCTCAGAGTCAGAGTCTCAGAGTCAGAGTCTCAGAGTCAGAGTCTCAGAGTCAGAGTCAGAGTCAGATGTCAGAGTCAGAGTCAGAGTCTCAGAGTCAGAGTCTCAGAGTCAGAGTCTCAGAGTTCAGAGTCAGGTCTAGAGTCAGAGTCTCAGAGTCAGAGTCAGAGTCTCAGAGTCAGAGTTCAGAGTCTCAGAGTCAGAGTCTCAGAGTCGTCAGAGTCAGATCTCAGAGTCAGATCAGAGTCTCAGAGTCAGATTTAAAGAGAGTCTCAGAGTCAGAGTCTCAGAGTCAGAGTCTCAGAGAGTCTAGAGTCAGAGTCTCAGAGCTCAGAGTCAGATCAGAGCAGTCTCAGAGTCATCAGAGTCTCAGAGTCAGAGTCTCAGAGTCAGAGTCTCAGAGTCAGAGTCAGAGTCAGAGTCTAGAGTCAGAGTCTCAGAGTCAGAGTCCAGAGTCAGAGTCAGAGTCTCAGAGTCAGAGTCTCAGAGTCGAGTCAGAGTCTCAGTAGTCAGAGTCTCAGAGTCAGAGTCAGAGTCCAGAGTCAGAGTCTCAGAGTCAGAGTCTCAGAGTACAGAGTCTCAGAGTCGTCTCAGAGTCAGAGTTTCAGAGTCAGAGTCTCAGAGTCAGAGTCAGAGTTCAGAGTCAGAGTCAGTGAGTCTCAGAGTTCAGAGTCAGAGTCTCAGAGTCAGAGTCAGAGTCAGAGTCAGAGTCTCAGAGTCAGAGTCTCAGAGTCAGAGTCTCAGAGTCAGAGTCAGAGTCAGAGTCTCAGAGTCAGAGTCAGAGTCTCAGAGTCAGAGTCCAGAGTCAGAGTCTCAGAGTCAGAGTCAGTCTCAGATCAGTCAGAGTCTCAGAGTCAAGTCAGAGTCTCAGAGTCAGAGTCAGGTCTCAGAGTCAGAGTCAGGTCAGAGTCTCAGAGTCAGAGTCTCAGAGTCAGAGTCAGAGTCTCAGAGTCAGAGTCTCAGAGTCAGAGTCTCAGAGTCAGAGTCAGCAGATCAGAGTTGAGTCGAGTCCAGTCAGATCTCAGAGTCAGAGTAAGTCAGAGTCTCTCGTCGAGTCAGAGTCTCAGAGTCATCAGAGTCAGAGTCAGAGTCTCAGAGTCAGAGTCTCAGAGTCAGAGTCAGAGCGAGTCAGAGTCCAGAGTCAGAGTTCAGAGTCAGAGTCAGAGTCAGAGTCAGAGTCAGAGTCAGGTAAGTCAGAGTCAGAGTCAGGCTCGAGTCAGAGTCTCAGAGTCAGAGTCTCAGATCAGAGTCAGTCTCTAATCAGAGTCAGATTCAGAGTAGGTTCAGAGTCAGGTCTAGAGTCATTCAGAGTCAAGTCAGGTCAGAATCAGAGTCAGGTCAGTCAGGTCTGAGTCAGAGTCAGAGTATCAGAGTCAGAGTCTCAGAGTCAGAGTCAGATCAGAGTCAGATCAGAGTCAAGTCAGAGTCTCGAGTCAGAGTTCAGATCAGAGTCGAGTCTCAGATCAGAGTCAGTTCAGAGTCAGAGTGAGTCAGAGTCAGAGTCAGAGTCTCAGTCTAGAGTCAGAGTCAGATCAGAGTCAGAGTCAAGTCAGAGTCTCAGAGTGAGTCTCAGAGTCAGAGTTCAGAGTCAGTCAGAGTTCAATAGAGTCAGAGTTCAGAGTCAGATTCATCAGATCAGACGTCTATAGTCAATTCAGAGTCAGAGTTCGAGTCAGAGTCTCAGAGTCAGAGTCTCAGAGTCAAGTCAGCTCAGAGTCAGAGTCTCAGAGTCAGAGTCAAGTCAAGTTCAGAGTCAGAGTCTCAGAGTCAGAGTCTCAAGTCAGAGTCAGAGTCTCAGAGTCGAGTCAGAGTTAGTCAGAGTCAGAGTATCAGGTCAGATTCATCAGAGTCAGAGATCAGATCAGAGTTCAGAGTCTAGAGTCAGAGTCGATCAGAGTCTCAGAGTCAAGTCAGAGTCTCAGATCAGAGTCTCAGTCATCAGAGTCTCAGAGTCAAGTCAGATCAGAGTCATCAGAGTCAGAGTGTCAGAGTCAGAGTCAGTCAGAGTCTCAGAGTCAGAGTCAAGAGTCTCAGAGTCAGAGTCTCAGAGTCAGAGTCTCAGAGTCAGAGTCTCAGAGTCAGAGTCAGAGTCTCAGAGTCAGAGTCTCAGAGTCAGAGTCTCAGAGTCAGAGTCAGAGTCTCAGAGTCAGAGTCAGAGTCTCAAAGTCAGAGTCTCAGAGTCAGAGTCTCAGAGTCAGAGTCAGAGTCTCAGAGTCAGAGTCAGAGTCTCAGAGTCTCAGGGGTCAGAGTCAGAGTCTCAGAGTCAGAGTCAGAGTCTCAGAGTCAGAGTCTCAGAGTCAGAGTCTCAGAGTCAGAGTCAGAGTCTCAGAGTCAGAGTCTCAGAGTCAGAGTCTCAGAGTCAGTCAGAGTCTCAGAGTCAGAGTCTCAGAGTCAGAGTCTCAGAGTCAGAGTCAGAGTCAGAGTCTCAGAGTCAGAGTCAGAGTCTCAGAGTCAGAGTCTCAGAGTCAGAGTCAGAGTCTCAGAGTCAGAGTCAGAGTCTCAGAGTCAGAGTCTCAGAGTCAGAGTCAGAGTCTCAGAGTCAGAGTCTCAGAGTCAGAGTCTCAGAGTCAGAGTCTTAGAGTCAGTCAGAGTCTCAGAGTCAGAGTCTCAGAGTCAGAGTCTCAGAGTCAGAGTCAGAGTCTCAGAGTCAGAGTCAGAGTCTCAGAGTCAGAGTCTCAGAGTCAGAGTCTCAGAGTCAGAGTCTCAGAGTCAGAGTCTCAGAGTCAGAGTCAGAGTCTCAGAGTCAGAGTCTCAGAGTCAGAGTCTCAGAGTCAGAGTCAGAGTCTCAGAGTCAGAGTCAGAGTCTCAGAGTCAGAGTCTCAGAGTCAGAGTCAGAGTCTCAGAGTCAGAGTCTCAGAGTCAGAGTCTCAGAGTCAGAGTCTCAGAGTCAGAGTCAGAGTCTCAGAGTCAGAGTCTCAGAGTCAGAGTCTCAGAGTCAGAGTGTCAGAGTCAGAGTCTCAGAGTCAGAGTCTCAGAGTCAGAGTCTCAGAGTCAGAGTCAGAGTCTCAGAGTCAGAGTCTCAGAGTCAGAGTCAGAGTCTCAGAGTCAGAGTCTCAGATTCAGAGTCTCACCCTCAGAGCCAGATTCAGAGTCTCACCGTCAGAGTCTCAGAGTCAGAGTCTCAGAGTCAGAGTCAGAGTCTCAGAGTCTCAGAGTCAGAATCTCATGAAATAATTTAAAAAAAATGCGTGGGGCTCCGCGCAATTTCTATGTCTAGCCAGGTACAGCTAAGCAGCTGGGGGCTGGAATCCGCAGCGCAGGGATGCCCAAGCTTTCTGAGCACCCCCCGCTGCAAATTGCAGCCCGCAGCCGCCCCAGAAGATGGCGCGTTCATTGAAGCGCCATCCTCTGGCGCTGAACCCCGCTCTTCCAGCGGCCCTGGTGGCGGTGGCACGCTGGGTAATAAAGAGGTTAGGGCCAGCTTTGTATTATCAGCTGGCCCTAAGCCCGAAATTTATGGCGGTCACGCCAATATTAGACATGACCGCCATGAATTTCTATTAAATTGTTTTAAAAAAAACACAACACAGAGAAAATTTTTTATTAGAAATAAAAAAAAAGCCATTAGGGACTCCATCTTTAATTAAAAAAATCCTCTTCCGTCCGACGCAGTCCAAAACGCGATGTCCTCTCTGCTCACCCCTGTGCATAGATATACCGTAGATGTCTATGCACAGGGAATGAGCAGACTGAGAACAATCTCAGCTCTGCTACATCATCTCTGTGCACAGACATTCATGTCTGTACACAGGGAATGAGCAGACTGAGAACAATCTCAGCTCTGCTACATCAGGCAGCATGCGGGCTCTAGGACCCTGGAGCTGCGGCAGCCAGCACACAGAGCAGACAGGACTCTTATCTGTGCGAGTTTCCCAGCGATTACTTACAAAGTAAACGAGTCCAATGCAAATCAATGACAAAACTAGGATTGCTTCAGGCTGAAGCTTCTGAGACACATCTGCGATTTGTAAATCTCACACTACTCGCTATTACTCGCTTCCCCATTCATTAACATTGGACTCGCTAGACTCGCAACGAGTAGCGAGTCCTGTGCTCGGACTCGCTAGAGTCAAGCGATTCCGAGTAATTTAGGATTCGCCCATCACTACCGGGCAGGAGTTCATTCCTTTTAGCATTTATTTGTTGCTTTTTCAGGTGGAAAACTGAGCGGCTCTGCCTGTAAAATCAAATGCTGTGTGCACATACGGTTAGTCTGACTGATAAGTGTGGGGGTGTCTGGGCGCGTGCCCTGAAAGTGCCTAGGGCAGCAGGAACCCTAAATATGGCCCTTCATAGACCCCCATGTTATGTGTTGCAGACTGCGCCGGATTAGTTCCAGTCCGTTTTCGCCCGCTGCGCCCAAAACCGGAGCAGTCTCCGATTCTGGGTACAGGATACAACATGACACAAACAGATCTTTGACTGAATTGACACAAATGAATGGCCATATATTACCAATCTGTGCCCATATACATGGGAGGCCAACACGGATCCCTGCCTATCCATTTCAATACAGATACACACGGATTCCCAAAAACGTGGTGTGAAGTCAGCCTTATACACAGTACTCGCATAAATGAGTAAAAATTGAGTTAATATCTCACTGAACACAAGAAAAATTTCTAACATTTATTCAAACTTGAGTTTCATAGAAAATGTTTTAATCCATAACATGAATGTAAGGTTAATAATTAGTGATGAGCGAATATATTCACTATTCATTATGTCCTATAGCTGTAGCAATTGCTAATGCTTTTCTGTGGTAAAAACGGATCCATCAAAAACAAGGATCTGGGAGCATAACTGTCATCTGTACGCACAGATCTGTGCCTGTCCATCTGGTCCTTCAAATGAAAGGATTCACACGGAGAGGCAAAAAACGTGGTGTGAAGGGGCCTTACTAAAACATCTAACAGTGTCTACTTTTCTGTCAGCACTTCCTGCAATAGTGGCTAATACATATGCTTAGAAATCTATAACAAATATGTGCAATTTTCGCTATACAGTACAATCACTAAACCTCATGCACAAATCTGACCAATTGCTTTGATTTGATCACATTACTTGCAGCCCAATGTTTTGTTTTCCTGTTTGTACAGTATGTAGCAATCAGGTAATTCTGCAGACTAAGGATCATCATGCTCTTTAGAATACTGAGCCAGTAAAATGCCAGCTAAGGGAACAAACTCCATCTGAGGAAACAAAGTTCACTTTAGTTAGAAGAGATAACCCACATTGCAAAGAAAACCCAAAGACGTGAAATTGAATTCTATACACTTAGGGTGATAAAGCTACGGGTGGTAAGGTATGTGATTCATCAATTCACAACATCTAAAGCAAAATGCAAAAATGATTTTCTAGTGGCATTGATTTCGTCATGGATTGTGTAATACAATAACTTGGAGGTGGATTCTGTTTAATTTTTTCCCCAAAGGTGGAGTAGTTGCTAAAACAGGGAATATTTCCTAACAATGTCAAGCATGTTTTTACCCTTATAGACCAGACCTAAATTGGTCTGAACATAATAAATCTGCTTTTTTTCTCCTCCTGTTCGGATTTATTCTCAAATTCACTGGTGAAATAATTTTTCAGTAAATACAGATTATCACACTGCTGAAATGTGAGATTAGATGCTCATAAACATATAGAGAAAGGAGAATGCCCTTAATGGAGGACACTATAATAGCATTTGAAAAAGGACTGGATGCTTTCCTCAGCAAAACTGGCATTGTGTGTTCATAAATAATTTTACATAAAGTCTTTTTTCAATCTATGTAACTATATTTAATTAGAAGCAGAGACAGACTTGCTGCTGCACATTTAAAACAGTAATGACCAAGCAGCTTTTGTTTTACTTTCATTGTCGCATTCCAGGTGTCATAATTAGAGATGGACGGACCCGGACGGACGTTAAAAAAAGTCTGAGTTCGGGACCGGACTTAACCTGAACTTGAGCCCAAACCCCAAATAAATCTATGGGGACCCTAACTTCAGTGCTATACATTGGTGGCAGTAAGGGCTGGAGGGCTGTTAAAGAAAGTAAAACAGCTATTAAAGCAAGGGAATTATACTTACCTGTCTCCCGCTGCAGTCACACTTCCTTCCAGGTCCGCTCATTAACCCTTGTGCATATTCCCCTGCTTACTCCGCCCACTCTCTGTGGCAGCATCTGTACTTGGCTGTTGCAGTCAGACTGCACCCTCACCCATTGTGCCGATGCCTGTGATCAATTGTCAAAAACATAAGTGTATGACAATGAACCTTTCATCATATTTGTGCAAAAATAAGTAATTGAAAATAGTGTGTGGGGGTCCCCATATATTGATACTTAGTGCAGATAAGGGTCACGACTATATTAATTACCAATTATATTTATCCTATTGTTGAATTGACTATGTATATACACAGTAAATAACTATTTACAAAATATCAAATAAATAAATCACATTAAATTACTCATTAAATTACAACAACCCAATCTAATCACCTAAAAAATAATATAATTATATATATTATATCAAATATTATTTACTATGTAACATTCTAAACATATTTATTAATTTGTAATATTACCTTTTGATATATTTGATTTCAATATATTCTAACTACATCCCAAATATCAAACTTTGATATATGTACAAAATGTTTTGCAAGAATTCTGATAAAAAATTTTACTATGAGAGAAATCGCATTCCGATGTGTTGTGTTTCTCACAAAGCTGTAGCAAGCTAATACTAGATTGTGTATCATGATCTGTGGCTCTCACATATCCTCAGTGTTGCTAGTAGTCAAGAGAGATCCAGCGTCTCAAAGCAAGGTCTTTCACTTCTGGCATGCATCTCTCACTGAAGTACTCCAAATATATGGATATGTATCACAAGACTCTACTGTTTTACAACAAGAAGGAGAAGTCAAGTATTAGTTGATATCACTGAGAAAAAAAATCTTATTAAGATAAAATGCACATCTGACACCCCACTAAAAAGGGCCAAATTATAGAAAACTGGATATATCAAAATCACAATTTAAATCTTTGAGCTCCAAAGCATGCAATCTATCAATCCAAAATATTTACCCTCTGCTTTAATATTTTTATAAGATCACCACCTCTCCTAGTTTGTTTTTTCTGCTCTATAATTTGGAAGTGTACTTGAGCAACATTATTATGACCACATTTTACAAAATGAGAAGGAACATGTAGTAACATATTTTTTTGACAATAGTATACAGGTGTTTTGTCAACCTTTCTTTGATTTTCATAGTTGCCTCCCCTGTGTAGATAAGTCCTCAGGGACATTTTAACATGGATTCTATTAAATTACTGTCATACACTGTGTGCAGAATTATTATGCAAATAAGTATTTTTTTTTTTTGAACCATCATTTTTATTGAAATATTTTCTATACAACCAAGAGATTAACAATAAGCTTTGATGAAATTACAGAAGTTATCATTTAGGATGATTACATATAGCATAAGGGTAAAGTCAAAACCATTGTTATCGATTCTTCACAGTCTATGGAAGGAGCATAAACAAATCAAATATCAAACTTTGAAAATAGCAAAGTTCCTTCAAATGAAGCAATTAACTATAACTGAAATGTGATAACATAAACTCTCATCTCAAGCCTTTAAACATTTCCTAAATTCCTATATTCCTATAGCCGCCATTGCCTTATCTGATTCCCTTAGTACATTTAACTGCTGCATCATTCAAACCACCACATCCTAATCTGCGAATTTCAATTTACCCAGTGTCCCTCCCAGGTCCTCCTGAGCATGCCAGATTGTAGATCTGAAAGGATACATAAAAGATCTAATTTCTGGTTCTGAGAATTCCTTCTCTATATATCGACGCCATTTGGAGAAAAATTTCTGAGAAAGAGCACTCGGGTTACGTAATGTGTTTTCCTTAGAATTATGTGGATTTCTCCTAATCCCGGGATGGAGGTATCCAGCCAGTGTCGAAGAAGGAGTCTTTTGGCTATTATGGCAATGTACTGGAATAATAAATGGGGGGGGCCGGGGCACCGTCCCACCTCCATGATAGTGGAACAGCCATAGCATAGGGTTCAATCTATCCTCGTTTGTGTAATAGCCCGCGGCTAGTCTCCCAACCTCCTCCCAAAACCTCTGAGAGTCGGGACAGGACCAGAGGCCATGTTCTAGGGAGCTCTACATTTCGGGCAATGCGTCAATCTTGTTTGATTGGCTTGTGTAGGTGGAATATTGAAACCCCGTATAGCTCTGTGAAGAACTCTATATTGCGTGTCCCTCCACCTTTCATTAGTGACAGCCTTCTTCATACAAACCAGCCCTCTAAAAGTTTCAGGGTAATATCTGGATCCTTAAAGTGCTTTTTCCAACCCATAAAGGGTTTGCCCTTCCCCCTTAAGCTAAAAACGGGTTGCAGCTTATTGTATAATATTGAGATTGAGGTGTCCTGTCCCCGCA
Source organism: Allobates femoralis (assembly GCA_033576535.1). Classification (NCBI taxonomy): domain Eukaryota; kingdom Metazoa; phylum Chordata; class Amphibia; order Anura; family Aromobatidae; genus Allobates; species Allobates femoralis. The sequence goes on along the minus strand of JARQOC010000005.1, from coordinate 368,251,619 downwards.
GAGCTATCAGATTTTTTCAGATGATATTATCCAATTCTCCCGAGATGTCCCTCAGGTTGGACAGGAGGTGATGATATATCTGCTGGTATTGAATTATATGGAATCCCGGGAGATTGAATTTAGCCAAAACTTCCTCACCAGTCAGCCATCTCCTCTCACCCACATGAATGAGATCTGCCAAAGACCTGATCCCCCTGACTCTCCACAATTTAAACAATGCATTATGTCTACCCAGTGGGAAAGATGGACAGGTCCATGGAACTAGATGACTCGATATCTTCCATGAAAGATGTAGTTTCTTACGGACAGACTTCCAGGTCATTATGGTATCTTTATAAATGGTCGTGTTTTTGATATAACCCGGTATTTGAGGGAGCGATGTGTGTAAAAGAGAGGCTAAATCCAAGGTTTCGCTTTTCCCCTTCTAGACCCACATTCGAGAACTTCCCTGTGCCCTTAAGCCAATCCAGTACATTGCTCATGATACAAGTGAGGTTATAGCTCCGTACGTCAGGAAGTTGAAGCCCCCCTCTATCCTTGGGCTGTAGTAAGGTATGGATGGCTAGTCTAGATCTCTTGCCCCTCCAAAGGAAATTCGAGAATGCAGAATTCAGTCTCCTAACGTGTGTGTGTGAGAAATCGCGGAATCGTTTGAAGTGGGTAGAGCAGTCTCGGGAAGCTAATCATTTTGATGAGATGGCAGCGTCCCAGCAAAGACAGGGGTAGACCGTTCCATCTAGATAATTCCTGTATGATCTTATTTATAGTAGGGGTGAAATTGATTCTGTAAAGATGTGCTGGGGTCCTGGCTAGATATATGCCCAGATATTTAATGCAATCCCGTACTATTCTGATGCCTTCAAGAGCGTCACCTCTCCCTACCTCACTTTCCCTTTGAATGAATAGAATCTCACATTTATTCCTGTTCAGACGTAGACCTGAATTTATCCCCAATTTTTCAATTGTGGTCAGAACCCCCGCTAACTCCTTCACCGGGTTTTGCATGTAACGGATTATATCGTCGGCGAATAGAGATAGTTTCGCTTGCTTCCCTACTGCCCACTTTCAATCCTTCGTACAGATTGTGTGTATCCAGGTACAGGGCTAAAGGCTCTATAGCTGGATTGAAGAGGAGAGGGGAAAGCGGGCAACCCTGCCTCGTCCCTTTCTCCAAAACAAACAGGTCGGACAGAAAGCCTAGAGTACCTACACATGCCCTGGGGTTGCTATACAGAGAGCATAGAAACTGACGAAAGGGTCCCCTAAGTCCAATGATGTTAAGGACCTTTTCCAGCCATGGCCACCTCACATTGTCAAATGCCTTTTCAGCGTCTAAAGTGACCACAGCTGGATCCGACCCCCCAACTCGCCGCTGTCGACCAACAACATCAATGAGAAGCATCGCTTTTCTAATATTGGTGGTCATCGAGCGCCCTTTCACAAAACCTGCTTGATGTGGGTGAATTAATCTGGGAAGAATGCTAGACAATCTATCGGCCATGATCTTCGAGAGAAGTTTCAGGTCCTGATTAATCAGTGATATTGGTCTATAGTTTGCGGGGTCCGTCGACGGTTTACCCGTCTTTGGTATCAATTTAATGTGGGCAACATTCATCCTTTCTGGGATTGGAGATCCCTACAAGAAGCTGTTAAACAGCTCTGCCAGGACAGGAGAAATCTTCTCGCGAAGAGCTTTAAAGGCGGCCCCATTGAACCCATCAGGTCCAGGAGCCTTACCCGGGTTTTAGTGTCTAATCGCCTGATCAAGTTCACCCAAAGATATTGGAGCATTCAAAAACTGCCTATCATCCTTTGATAATGTTGGGATGTTGATGTTGTGTAGCCATGATTCCTCACCTATTTCTCCTCCCCCATCATCCTTGTAAAGGGATGCATAATATTTTCCCAAAACTCTGGTTATATCTTTTGGGTCTGACCACGTGTTCCCATGTTTGTCAGTGATAGCTGTTATGGGTGTGGATGTTATTCTACCCTTTGCCAATCTAGCTAGTAGCCGTCCCGCCTTATCCCCATATTTATGCAGATCTAGTTCCAGCCTATTTTTGTACAGGTCTTCTCGCCTACCCGCCCACAAATCAAACTCTTTTTTAGTTGCTATCCAGGCCTCTTTATCCCGCTCTGTCATCGTTCGCTTATATAGAGAGTGTGTGTCCCTAACTTTCAGACTGAGCGTCAAGTATTGTTCTTTTACCCTCTTTTTTAGCTTCACACTGAATGCCATGATATGCCCTCGCATAACTGACTTAGCTGCTTCCCAGAAGAGAGCAGGATAAGAGCGGTGTATCTCGTTGTGCGAGGAGTAGTCTGACCACCACTCATTAAGCTGTTTTACAAAATTCTTCTCCCGAGTTAAGGTGTCAGGGAATCTCCAGAGGTAGTCAGACCCCTTCTGGTGGTCATCTCTCGTTTCCATGGCTGCCGGGCAGTGATCAGAGATAACCATAGTTTCTATCGTGACGTCAACTACTTTCTGGAAGACTAGGTGTGAGGTCAAGAACATATCTAGTCTCGACCAAGAACCGTGGGGATGAGAGAAATGGGAAAACTCCCTCTCCAATGGGTGCATCGCACACCACACTCAATTACGTTGCAGTTGTTAAATAAGTCCTCCAGAAAGCAATTGCCAGGGGGAGGTGCCATACCCCCACCATTGGGTGGTCGAGATCTAGAGTGCTCCTGTCCTCGTTTTCATTAACCACCATGTTAAAGTCTCCTCCTACAATACAATGACAGTTGAGGTCCATCAAAAGCTTGTTTTGTATTTTCTGAAAAAAAGGTTTCTGGGCTACATTTGGGGCATAAATATTATATACACTAAAGGTATCGTTCTGTATTTGCAAAATTAAATGTATCAATCTACCCTCATTATCCACGTCTGAGGATATGACCGTATGCGCCAAGGATTTACGAATCAAAACCAGGACACCAGCTTTCTTATTAACAGCACCGCTACCATAGATCTCCCCTACCCATAGCTTTTTAAGTCTGTTGAAGTCTTCTGAGGTTAGGTGAGTGTCCTGGAGCAATGCTACATCCGCATGTAATCGATTGAGGTGACGGAGAACCATCATGCGTTTTGCTGGGGAACGCAAACCCTTCACATTCCAGGAAACCCACCTAACCATGATGATCCGTTAAGTTAGGTGAACAACTGCAGCCAAAATTCAACACTAGAGGACCCCCAAGGCACACAAGAGGAAGCCCAATCATCAGTAAATCAATGTATGTGCAGTTAGTAAATGAACGAGCAGCAATAGAGCAAAAGAAAGGCAATGGCAACTCTACTTCACTTAACAATCCCTCTTCCCCCTCCCCCCCAACTCAAAACCTATTGAATTTGTAACTTCTCTTTTTTCCTTCATGACTGGAACCACACTGAGGTCCGCCCGGCGCCAATCCAATTATCACTTAAAAAGAGAAAGGGTCACAAAAATATAGCCCCCTGGGTGCCCAAGTCCAGATCCTGACTTAATTTTGGTTGAACAATTCGTACCCTGGACGAACCTCGGGCTCGCAATAATCCATACGACTCCCCTCCGCTACTATTACACTGGTCAACAGCATTTTTGGTGCCAAAGATATTTCATTGAATTTAGGGTAACTTTGGGGTGCTGATTCTGAATATGTCATCAGTTTTGCCAGATTGGCTCAAGTTTTTGAGATTTTTCGTAAAATGTGTAACAAAAAAGACGTTTTTTGCTACTTTTTTAACGAATTCTGTTATGTTTCTTCTATGTTTTGTCAGTGTATATTCACCACAAATGTAACAGAATGAGTCTGGATCGTTAAGACAACTTCTTCTTGATGAGTTCATGCTTTTCACTGGAAAACAGACAACAACATAAAGTTAGTGCAAAAATCAAGCTATGAACAAACTTTTAGAAAACTAATTAACACAAAACTATATTGAGAACTGCTCAGTTCAAGTACTAATCCAAAGAAATTAATGAGATGATGCGTCGCATTTACCAACAAGTGCTATAAATAAGATACCAAAAATCTCAAAAACTTGAGCCAATCTGGCAAAACTGATAGCATATTCAGAATCAGCACCCCAAAAATACCCCAAATTCATTAAAATATTTTGGGCACCAGAAAAAAAATTTTTTTTTGTTGACCTGTGTTATCAACTGCTAATGTCCGTCCCTGTAAATGAGAAGAGGAGAGAGGGAAAGGCAAAAAAAGAAAAAAAAAAAAGTTAGTGGATTTCTCTCCTCTTCCAACTGGGCGTGTCTGGATACATAGGTTGGGTAGCTCAAGTTCGTTTTGTTTAGATCTTCTCTTCCATCATGGTAGCGAGTAGAGTGCACAACAGAGGAATCGTGGAAGGGTATGAGCCTTCCAGAAGTCAATCAAGTTCTCTTATCTTTTTTTGCTCCACTTAGTCACTGGTTGTCGTTGGCCTCGAGGCGTCGAACTTCTTGAAGGGCCATTGTCTCCCATAGTGCCTGATCGAAGACTGTAGTGTCTAGCTGAGTCCATATCTTGGTCGGGGGCAGGTGCACGATCAAGATCTACTGCAGGTCCTGGCACTGGGTCCCTAAGGTTGTTAGGAGGAGAGGCACTTGTAGGTGGAGATCTAGCACCTCTTGTTATGGCCGACATCGCCTCTTTAGGATCTGTGAAGGTAAGCGTAGCTCCGTGGCGCTAGCGAAATCTTAGAATGGCAGGGTATGCCAATTGGAACCGAATATTGCGTTTATATAAAGTGGAGCACACCTCGTTGAATGCTCTTCTAAGATTGTTTACTTCTATGGAGTAGTCGGCAAATATCAATAACCTATGGCCCAGGATCAGAAGAGGCTGGCGTCTGGCTTTGCAGGTGCGGAGTATCTCCTCCTTGTCTCTATGGTTGAGATACTTTGCTATAGCATGGTGTGGATTATTGAGAACTCTGTCCCTTGCAGAACCAGCAGACGTGTTGGTATGTGTGGGGTCCCTGGGGGGGCCAATTCAGTGCGTGCGTTCAGTCTTACATCTGTGCGTCAAGCGCAATGATTTTGGCAATTCCACCTCAAAAACCTCTATCAGCTGAACCGGGGAGACAGATTCTGGTAGACCCACTATTTTCAAGTTATTTCTGCGTGCTCTATTTTCTATGTCGTCCAGCTTATTGAGCGCATAAGAAGAACGTTTTTGTAGCTCCTGCAGTTGGTGTTCCAGTTCTTCCACCCTGTCTTCCATCACTGCCACCCTGCTCTCCGCCTCCTGCAGCTGCTGATCGTGTTTCCCCAACTTAGTCTGCATCTCCTGAGTGGCTGCAGTGACCAACTCAGCCACAGCCTCTCTAAAGTCAGTGGCCAGGTGGATCACCATTTCTTTGGCCAGGAGTTTATAATCTATCTGAAGTGCTGGTGCAGATTCCTTTCCACCACTGCTGCCTCCTCTCACAGCCTCCCCCCTCTGTGTCTGCGGCTGCTCCGTTGTTCTCCCCTCCGTTGCGGCTAACACATCACCACATGGATGAGAGTGCACTTCTTCCTCTAATGAGCTCCCTCTCTCCTGGGTACTGAGCGGGGAAGAAGCCGCGGATGAAGCTGCCGGCGCCATTTTAGTGACCGTGCTCCTGCTCCCGCCACCATGCGCATCCACGGCGGTCGGGACATCACTGGCCCTGTCAACATACCGGTCCATGGTCGCCGCCATCCTGGACCTGCCTGCGGGTGTGCTGAGAGAATTGAGGGTCCGGGGGCTGAGGATGCAGGCGGATTGTAGCGGCGGGCTCCGGAGCTGCCTCAGGTGCGTCCTCTCATCAAGGCACCGGAACTGGAAGTCCTCAGCAAATAAGTATTTTGATCACATGATACTTTTTATACATGTTGTTCTACTCCAAGCTGTATAGGCTTGAGAGTCAACTACCAATTAAGTAAATCAGGTGATGTGCATCTATGTAATGAGGAGGGGTGTGGAGTAATGACATCAACACCCTATATAAAGGTGTGCTTAATTATTAGGCAAATGCCTTTCCTTAGGCAAAATGGGTCAGAAGAGAGATTTGACAGGCTCTGAAAAGTCCAAAATTGTGAGATGTCTTGCAGAGGGATGCAGCAGTCTTGAAATTGCCAAACTTTTGAAGCGTGATCACAGAACAATCAAGCGTTTCATGGCAAATAGCCAACAGGGTCGCAAGAAGCTTGTTGGGCAAAAAAGGAGCAAAATAACTGCCTATGAACTGAGGAAAATCAAGCGTGAAGCTGCCAAGATGCCATTTGCCACCAGTTTTACCATGTTTCAGAGCTGCAACATTACTGGAGTATCAAAAAGCACAACGTGTGCTATACTCTGGGACATTGCCAAGATAAGGAAGGCTGAAAAACGACCACCTTTGAACAAGAAACATGAGATAAAACGTTAAGACTGGGCCAAGAAATATCTTAAGACTGATTTTTCAAAGGTTTTATGGACTGATGAAATGAGAGTGACTCTTGATGGGCCAGATGGATGGGCCAGAGGCTGGATCAGTAAAGGGCAGAGAGCGTCACTCCAACTCAGACCCCAGCAAGGTGGAGGTGGGGTACTGGTATGGGCTGGTATTATCAAATATGAACTTGTGGGACCTTTTCGGGTTGAGGATGGAGTGAAGCTCAACTCCCGGACCTACTGCTGGTTTCTGGAAGACTTCTTCAAGCAGTGGTACAGGAAGAAGTCGGTATCGTTCATGAAAAACATGATTTTCATGCAGGACAATGCTCCATCATATGCATCTAACTACTCCACAGCGTGGCTGGCCAGTAAAGGTCTAAAAGAAAAAATAATGACATGGCCCCCTTGTTCACCTGATATGAACCCCATAGAGAACCTATGGTCCCTCCTAATACGTCAGATCTACAGGGAGGGAAAATAGTACACCTCTTGGAACAGTGTCTGTGAGGCTGTGGTGGCTGCTGCACGTAATGTTGATCGTAAACAGATCAAGCAACTGACAGAATCTATGGATGGAAGGCTGTTGAGTGTCATCATAAAGAAAGGTGGCTATATTGGTCACTAATTTTTTTTGTGTTTTGTTTTTGCATGGCAATTTTTCTAAATTTTGTGCAGTTATATTAATTTACCTGGTGAAAATAAACAAGTAAGATGGGAATATATTTGGTTTTTATTAAGTTGCCTAATAATTCTGCACAGTAATAGTTACTTGCGCAAACAGATATCCTCCTAAGGCCCCTTTCACATCAGCGTTTTTTTCAAATCGCGGCAGATGCGGTGAAAAAAACCGCATCTGCCGCGATTACCGCATACCGGCTGCACTTGCGGCACGGTTGCGGCAAGCCCCATACAATGTATAGGTGGGTTTGGGGCAGGTGTGGCAAGTGCGGTTTTGTCACTTGCGGCAGGTGCGGGTGCGAAAAAAGCCGCGGTCAGCCGCGTTTTTTTCGCGGCCGCACCTGCCGCAACTGCCAAAACCGCACTTGCTGCACCTGCCGCAAGCCCCCTATACATTGTATGGGGCTTGCCGCAACCGTGCCGCAAGTGCAGCCGGTATGCGGTAATTGCGGCAGATGTGGTTTTTTCACCGCATCTGCCGCGATTTGAAAAAAATGCTGATGTGAAAGTGGCCTAAGATAGCCAAATCTAAAAAAAAAAAACACTCCAACTTCCAAAAATATTAAGCTTTGATATTTGATTCTTTTGGGTTGATTGAGAACATAATTGTTGATCAATAATAAAAATAATCCTCTAAAATACAACTTGCCCAATAATTCTGCACACAGTGTAGGTGAAAAATCGTTTATCATAAATGCTTCTCCTGTATGCGGAAGGTGTAAATATTCTCCAGGGATTACACCTGAACAATGTATACAATGTAGACATGCAAATGTTCCTTTTCTAGTTGTTGAAAAAATCCTTTGACTCCGTTTCTTTTGCTTCTCATATCAGCTTTCACCACTAAATCTGTAATATTTTTTGAGCTGAGGTTACAGATCCTTTTTAGGTATTTAAATTCTAATTCATTTTGATATGATTGGCTAATGACATTCAAATGTTCATGTAAGATGTTATTTATGAATCGCGAACATGGATGGAATTTACTGTATTTACAAAAGTAATTCTTCCTTGTTTTATTTTTTTAAGATGAAATTTTGTTTCTAACTACAATAATCTTTTGGGATATCCCTTCTGTGCAAAATTTGTAGTAATTTCATCCAATCTCAATTCCATTTCATCCGCATCTGTCACAATTCTTTAATACTGTAATATAGTAGAACCTTTTTTAAGGATGGTAGATGACTACTTTCAAAATGTAAAAGATTATTTCTATGTGTAGTTTTACTAAATAAATCAAATATCAAATTATTGTTAGGGCCCTTCATATTCATGCTATCCCTAAAAAATTATTTTCTCATCACTAGCCGTTATACCACATTTTAATTCAGCCAAAATAGAATTAACATAAGCCAAGAAGGACCCAAGGACTCCAATGTCATACCTAGGGATAAGTGAGTATAATCGTAAGTATTCGGTACTCGGCGAGTAATGCAGTACTCACGGTACTCAAAACATAGCAAGTATTTCACTACTCGCCACGCAATATTCGGATCTCCCGCCCAGTATTAGCCAATCACAGTAATGCCACAGCCTTCTTGGTTGTGACATTACTATGATTGGCTGGCCGCCCAACGTCATACATGAGTCATAGCCTATGACTCATAGGTTCTATATAAGCCCTGCCGCTGCCATTTGCTGGACATTGCATGCAGAACACAGCTAATGTAGGGAGAGTGTGAGCAGCTGCTGGGGAGAATTGTGCAATTGTGTAATAGAAGAGTGAAGAGGGTTGTCTCTATCATGTAGGTGTTGTAAGGAGCAACCCCTTGTATAAGGACTGTTATGAGCACTGTAATATAAAGCAGGCTTTAGAGAGAGTCTTTTGAATATACTTATCTTAGGGAGTCTTTGGTGTTAGTGGTCCTTGCCTCAGTGGTAACAGTGACCAGGGGGCGGATTCTGGCGCTGTCAGTGTTAAAAACGCTCTTGATGGGAGGGGGTGGAGAAGCTTACAGCAGTATGTGATGTACGACTTACAGTGGATGGATCTGGGAGCTTAATTAGGGTTAGGAATGAAAGTTAGTCTGGGGTGTGGCTTAGCATTGGAGGTGAGCGGGTGCTGATTCCCTGAGCTCCTCCACAGCCGACCGACATTACAGGGCACCAGAAACATACCCGCAGGAGAAATCATGCCCAGAGGCAGGAGAGCCTCGTCCTGTCATCCCCCGACGCCAGGAGAGAGACAAGGAGCCGCTCTGGAGAGGCTTTGCCAGGGAGAAGGGAAGGAGAGGGAAGCGTCCCTCACACCTAAGATGGCACTGACCTGCTCCTCACGAGGAGGAGAGGATAGAGAGACAGCAGCGGGAGAGACAATGGCGGCCGCAGCAGTCTCTCCAGGAAAGAGCACGCCGCTTTGCTCCCAGGAAGGACCAACAAGCAGCCAGAACTTTAATGCAGCCATGAAGAAAGGCACAGGACGATGTAGCCCTGAAAAGGTACAAGGGGGCAGCTGTCCACAGCAAAGGGCATACAGATGGGACCCGGGGGCCCAGCGGGAAGTGGGGGACCTGATACCCAAAGTAACTTAAGTGCCTGTCTGGACATAGAGACTTACACGGAGGCACGAGCTATTGTTTATCCAGAGCCTCTGGTTGCTGATAAGGGGTGTGGAGGCAGCTGCGGCTCCCAGGAGGGGAGTCAGCCATTATCATCCCTAACACAGTGTGCTGGAAGGAGTGGATCTGGAGAGACTGTGGAACTGAACGCAGGGAACGTACAACCATACATCCTAAGAATAGAAGGGATCCCCCTTCACAGCCTGTGCCCCTGTCAGAAGGCAGGTTGAACTACGCAGTGACTGACCAAGGGATGCAATACACAATGTCACAGGACACTGTCCCCCCCCCAGACAAGGAACACCCCCCACATTCACAGATTGTTCAGACCACCGCGCTGGAGGGTTGGGCAGCGGGTCCGTTCATAGGGATCCTAACATGGGCCCCGGCAGGTGGGGGGCTCCACGCCTCTGATGCTGGGCTATGATCAGAACATAATGGACTTAATACGCGCTCTACCCACTAAACAAGATCTGGATGTAATGGTAGCACGCTTTGAGGCATCACAGGAGAGGGCTTTGGCTGCAGTTAGAGGCGATATGGACAAACTTACATCTCACATGACTACCCTGGAAGAGGCTAATGGCTCACAAAAAGAGTGTCTGATATAGAAAAACGTTTGATAGACACGCAGGAACACATGCAGCAAATGGTTCTCGCTCAGGATGACCAGGAGAATCGCGGCAGGAGTAATCATATTCGTCTGAAAGGAGTACCCTAAAACTTTCCTGCCAGCGCACTCCACACTAAAGTGGTCGAGATCGTTAACACGGTCTCACAGAAACCGATAGAGGCCAGAGTCATGATTGATAGAGTCCACAGGGTTAACCGGCATCAGTCCTCGAGAGCTACCGGCCCCAGGGATATATTGTGCAGATTACATTACTACACTGACAGGGAAGAAATCCTGCAACATGCCTGGCACTATGGCAGATTAGTCTGGGAAGATGCGGAAATCAGACTTTTCCTGGACATCTCGGCTCGCACCCTGGCCATGAGATGTCTGCTTGCCCCGTTGTTAAAAAGGATCTGTGAAGTGGACGCAACTTATAGATGGGGTCACCCGTTTCACCTCATAGTGAAAAAAGGAGATGCACAGTTTTCTCTTGGAAGACCAGATGAACTCCCGGATCTTTTCCAGTTCCTGGACATAGCTCCCATACGCGTTCCTAATTGGCTACTGATTGATCTGCCGCACATCCCACACAACGTCTGTGGGAAACAAAGAGCATTGGAGTCACCTCGGAGACGACGCTGGGACTCGGAGGAGACACTCAACAAACGCAGAAATCGGAAACGCAACCCGACCTGAATTTCTCTCTTTAACTTGATGGTCAATCGTTAAGTAATACCCGTTTGCTCGTAATGTTGTGCTAAATGCTGTGGTGGTTCACCACCTGCCTCATTCTCATTTTTATCCCTCTTTTCCATCCTCCCCAAAATTATTTTTTCCCTTTTTTTTTTTCCCCCTCCTCTTTCCCTTCCTCCTTTTTACCCCTTGCCCCCGTTCCAATCCAAACTCTCCAGCCTGCATTACATCTCCCCCGACGGGTAGTATGCTGTATATAATCAAAACTTGCCCTTGAACTTATATGTACTTTTGATAAGGGATTAGTCGGCTGTTGGGGGATCTGCCGCATAGTTTTTCATGCTTACCTTGAGGGAAAGAATCTCTTTAGTAGGTTCTCTCCCTATCACCCTTCCCCTCCGTTTTGGATGGGATTGCGGATACCTCCGGCATAGTCTGGAGGATTGTTGAACTAGCTAGAAGAGTGTAGTTGTCTGGTTCTTGTAATTTTGAGATTTTATCTGAATTTTTAAATTTCGTTTTATCCTTCCTCTAACATTTCTTTCTTGTATCTACCTTACCCTTCTTTCTAACTTCTCATATTTCTTGACTCTACCTCCCCTTCCAGTTCAACCTTTTCATCTAGGCGGTGGGGGACGGGGGACGGGAATGCCGGTCCCGGGGACGTTTCCGGTTGGAGGCGGGTCCTCGCTGCGATGTGGAACCATCAACGTAAGGGGCCTTCACAGCCCAGGTAAGAGGTCGATATTGGCAAATTATTTACGTAGAGAACGTATACAAGTGGCGTTTCTACAAGAGACACATCTGAGCGCCTCCAAACCCTATAAATTGACCAGTCATGGTTTTCCTGACGCATACCACAGCCTCTCTCCTGACCCGAGGTCCAGGGGAACGAGGATACTTATAGCTCACTGATCCCGTGGGAACTTGTAGATACGAAGTGCGACCAACAGGGTCGTATGATTTTAGTAAAGGGATGCATTGCGTCACAGCTCTTTACATTTGCATACCTGTATCTTCCCAATACACATCAATTGGGGACTTTACAATCCCTGTTAGACCAGGTGGGGGAGTTTGCTGAGGGTACACTGCTTCTGGGGGGGGACTTCAACGTTGCACTGGAGCCGGACCTTGACACCTCCTCGGGACTTCATGCCATGTCAGCTGTGAGCCTACGTGGAATGAAAAGACTCTTACACGAACACCAGCTGATAGACACTTGGCGTCTGCAACACCCACATGACAAAGATTACTCTTATTACTCGTCGGTCCATAACTCTTACTCGAGACTTGACTATATTTTTATAGGACACAAGTATCTGACTCTGATTAAGAAGACAGATATGGACTCCATCTCCTTCTCTGATCATGCTTTATACATTCTGGAGCCTCAAGTCTATTCAAGACAGTGGCACTGGAAATTGAACCCGACATTGTTGGAAGATCCGCTAACGATGCAGGATTTGACGAAGGTCATGTCAGATTATTTTAAGGAGAACTGTTCTCCAGAGACATCTCCCAGCTTAATTTGGGAGGCACATAAATGTGTGATCAGAGGACTACTGGTTAAACACGGGACTAGATTAAAAAAGGAGAGGACACAGTACTGAACACAATCCTGACAAGGTTGAGGTCACTCGAAACAGCTCACAAGAGACGACAGAGGGTTGATGTGACTCTAGAACTGTACAGGGCACGTGAAGAGCTGCGAGACCTACTCAATAAGAAAGCAAAGCACTGGCTGGCAAAGTGTAGGCGCCAGTTCTATGAATTCGGGAATAAGACGAGTGGGTTGCTGGCGGGTGCCCTGAGGCAGCAGAGGGCCAGACCATTTGTCTCGGGTATCGGGGTGGCAGCAGCAAAGAAGGTGCCACAGCCTTCTCATGAAATAACAGAAGCTTTTAGAAGCTATTATGCGAGGTTGTATCATGTGGATCTGGAGAACCCCTTGACGTGCTCTCCGAATTTTTTACCGAAAGTTAAGGAGTATCTGAGATCAGCTAATATTCCGAAGTTGAGAGAAAGTGACGTGCAGGCTCTGGATCAGCCCATATCTTCGCAGGAAGTGATGGATGCCATTAAAACTTTGAAAAATGGTAAGGCACCGGGACCCAACATTGCAAAAAATTGAAAGACACGTTATCCCCACATCTTCTAAATTTTTTTAATGACTTGAAAAGTGGGCGCCCCACCGATAGTGACTCCCTCAGGGCACACATTGTGGTGATACCTAAAGAGGGAAAGGACCCAGCTCAATGTGCGAGCTACAGGCCCATATCTCTTCTGAATGTGGACTTGAAACTCTTCGCAAAAATAAAGACTGGCTCCCACTATGGTAGAAATTGTCCACCCAGATCAGGTGGGATTCATGATGGGCAGGGAGGCTCGGGACAATATGGTCAAAGCCATCAATTTGGTACATGGGGCGAGGAGCAGGGGGGTACCCTCATTACTTCTATCAACAGATGCCGAAAAGGCTTTCGATCGGGTAAATTGGCAATTCTTGAGGGAGGCTCTCCTGTGCCTCGGACTAGGTCCAAATATGATGAATTGGATTCTGGCATTGTATAAAGGGCCGATGGCGAGAGTCAGAGTAAATGGGTGCCTCTCAGACCATTTTGAAATACATAACGGCACACGTCAGGGGTTCCCGCTCTCTCCCCTGATTTTTGTCCTTACAATAGAGCCACTGCTAAGAAAGGTGGGAGCAAATCCGGACATAGCTGGGATCAATCTTGGAGGGGTCTCAGATAAGATCGCTGCGTATGCAGACGACCTTCTCTATTTTCTACCCAGGCTTATCACGTCCCTGCCTAATTTAAAGGAGGAAATCCAGACTTTTGCGCGGCTCTCCAACTTTAAAATAAACTTTCAAAAGTCGGAGGTACTCAATGGGAACCTCTTGTCCCATGATGCGACCTCTCTACAGTCCGCTTTCGGTTTTAAGTGGAGCAACATATTCATTCAATACCTGGGGATTAAACTGACTGCGGACCGAGATTTGTTATTCAAAAAGTATTTTCCGACTCTATTGTCTACACTCAGACGAGACTGTGACAGATGGTCCAAAACCTCTTTTTCTTGGTTTGGATGCTGCCAGATACTCAAGATGAATGTCCTTCCCCGATTATTATACCTCTTAGGGTGCTTTCACACTAGCGTTTATTTGAAATCGCGGCAGCTGCGGTTTTGGCACTTGCGGCAGGTGCGGCCGCAAAAAAACGCGGCTGACCGCGTTTTTTTTCGCGGCCGCACCTGCCGCAAGTGCCAAAACTGCACTTGCCGCACCTGCCGCAAGCCCGCCTATACATTCAATGGGGCTTGCCGCAACCGTGCCGCAAGTGCAGCCGGTATGCGGTAATCGCGGCAGATACGTTTTTTTCACCGCATCTGCCGTGATTTAAAAAAAACGCTGATGTGAAAGCAGCCTTACAGGTGATTCCGGTAAAGATTCCTTCGTCCATTTTTCGGGCTCTCTCTTCTATCCAGACAAATTTTGTGTGGAGCGGGAAGAAGGCCAGAATTAGTAGAGCCATCATGTCCAGATCAAAATCAGAGGGTGGTGTCGTCTTCCAAATTTTAAACTCTACCACCTGGCGGTACATTTTGCCAGGTTGGTCGATTGGTGCAGGAATACGGGGGGGAAGGCATGGGTGGGGATAGAGCAATCTTTTTGTTCTGTTCCAATCAATAGGCCTCCCTGGCTGCTGCCTGTGGTCCAGTCAGAGGTTTGCACACACCCAACGATAGGGCCGACAGTGAATTACTGTGCTTTCCTATGGACCAGGTCCTTTATGATCCCCACGTACTCCAGGCTCACCCCTGTACTGAGTCATCCGAGTTTTGAGCCGGCTGCACATGACGGAGTATTTAGATCATGGATTGTAGCAAATAAAGATAGAGTTGAGTCTTTCGGGGTGGGGAATGGCCATCCTTGGCCCAGCTGAGGAGCACCGAGACCCCCACACCTTTGAGGTGGTGGAGATCTTTACAGATAAGTTCCTTCCTACGCTCCTTCCAACCACGCTGCTGCTACACAAATCCATTGACACAATTCAAGAGACTGTGCAGGGGAGTGGGCCCAGTGAGGCACATCTTGTCCATGGTTTATGTGATGTTGAACTCTCCCCCAGATCAGCCCCCACCTCACTTTGTAACAAGATGGGAGTCGGAACTAAGCACAAAATTTTCAGACTCGCAGATTACCAGAATTTGTACCTTCACACATAGCGCCTCCATAAGCTCTAAACAACAGGAGGCGGGGTACAAAATTGTGTCTAGGTGGTACAGGGTGCCGGAGAGACTGCACGCAATCTATCCTTCCGCAGACAAAACGTGCTGGCGCTGCGGGAAGGCAGTGGGCTCCATGGTCCATGTATTTTGGAGCTGTGAGACTCTCGGGCCATTTTGGGAGGGAGTTGGGGTTGTGGTTGCTAAGGTGACGGGTTACCAGGACCCCTTGACCCCAGAGGCGACGCTGCTACATTTGACAAACATCTCAACTAAAACATATAAGACCTCACTAGTGAAGTTCCTTAATATCGCTGCCAGGGCCTGTATTCCGGCTTTTTGGGGTAGGGCCTCGCCCCCGCGCCTGTCCCATTGGTTAGGGAGAGTCAACGAATTAATGTTGATGGAGGAGCTGACAGCCTCATTGAGCGATTCCTTCGAGAAATACTGGGCCACTTGGTATCCTTGGGATGGATTTCAAATAAACCCCTTACTACGATCAACTGCTGTTGGACCGAGACACCTAGTTGTATAATAAGTCCCTGACTCGTCCCCCTCTCTCTTGTTCCTCTCACCTGGCTTTTCCCCCCCACCCCATTCCCGACTAAATTTCATCTCTTTCTGTCGATTCTATGCTCTTCTTCAATTCTATTTTTGTTTTACAAGTTATGTCAGATATCAGTATCAGCTTTGAAATTGGTGGTATTGATAATAATGTTTGGTTACAGTTGATATGTCATGTGTAAACCCTATCTTACACAATGGTTTACTATAGTGTTAGATGAACAGAACTGGTTTGTTCTGGTTAGTATATGATTTATTGTCAACTAACATGAAGATGTACAGTGGATATATTTCAAATCTGTTCTGTTATGTATGCAGTACCTTTCTCAAGTCTACACCATTCAGTGGATTTGTTTGTATTGTCTTTTTGACTTACTCTAAAAAGAAAGAAAGTTAGTCTGGTATGAATCTTAAGGTATTGTGGCCGAATTAGTCTGTCTGATGTATTGTATAGTGATATACCAGCAGGAAGGACAGCGCCACAGGCATGGGTAGTGATGAAAACAAACTTCTTTACTCCGTGGTCGTGCAGCAACGTTTCGACCATCCTATAATATGCCTATAGTAAACAACAGTATAAAGATCGATCTAGCTCATCACAAGGTATTTGGTATATTATATGAGTAGCGGTTTATGTATTACATTCATGGACATATAGATTCCATTACCAGGTGTATTTTTAATGTAGTTTGGTCTATGTATTAGTCTAATTGGTTTTTATACATTGTGATTGGTGTTTTATGTTTGGGTGGAGTTTAACACTATTTAAGGGGGTTATTTGTCTTGCATTGTAAGGGTATGTGCACACGGGGGCGGGTTAGTGGCGGCGGCGGCTGGGCGGGACCCGACAGGAAGCTCCGGAGCCGTCCACCGGCTTCCTGTCGGGTCCGTGCTGCGGGAGACGGGCGGGTGTGCGGCGGTGCACAGCGGGTTAGCGGCGGCGGTGTTGCGGCGGCTGGAAGCAGCACATGATTCTGCTTGCAGCCGCTGCAGAACCGGCCGGAATATAGAGCATGGTCATTCTTTGCTAACCTGCTGGGAACCCAGCGGGTTAGCAACGGATGAGCATGTGTAAACCGCCGCTGTGTGCACAGCGGGTGTCGGTTTACATAGGTTTCTATGTTAATCCAAACGCCGGTTTGGATTAACATAAATTTGCATGAAATTTATGTAAACCGACCGGCGGTTTACACACCTAATCCGGCCCTAACCCGACCAGTGCGCATCATACCCTAAAGCTTGATAAAGACCACGTGGGGATGGTCGAAACGTTGCTGCACGACCATGGAATAAAGAAGTTTGTTTTCATCACTACCCATGCCTGTGGCGCTGTCCTTCCTGCTGGTATGTGACATTATCTAGATAAGGACTCTCTAGACTGGATGTGCGTCCAGGGACGGGCTGGAAAGACTATAATTAGAGCCCGTGAGATCACCTGGTGCGGTAACCGCTTTTTCTTATTGTATTGTATAGTGATGTGATGTTTGTAGTAGTGTATCTTGTATGGCACATATGCTGTAACATGTAAAAACAGTACTAGAGCACTGGATAACCGTACACAAGATTCTACTGATTTGAAGGTCAGGTATTACAATGCATAGTAAAACCCCTGACATTAGATGGAATAAAACAAATGAAAATACATCATAATGCATAATAAAGGAAGTACGTCATACAGTAATACAGTATTAGTGCGCGTGAGGAGAGAAGAGGCTGGTAGAGGTCCAAACAAAATATCACTATTCAGATCACCTGGAAGGAACAGGCTTTTTATCTAACAACACTATCAACAACTATCCATCCTTAATGATGCTTACCGTCCAGGGTAGGTGGGTTTGGGGGGGAAGAAAGGAATTTCAATGTGTCTGTAAAATATCAGATCAACATCGTTATTACCGTTATCACCAGTCAATTTCTCTATTAAGACCCTTAGGGAAAAGAGTGTTAAGCGTATAAATCCAGAATGACTCCCTTTCTTTTAGAAGTTTCACATAGTCATCTTCAACCCCCTCTCCCCGTCTAGTCTAGGACGTGTTACTTTTTCAATTATTTGGAAGCGGAGTTGTGAAATCGTATGTCTTGCTTCCTTAAAATGGTGGGGGAGGGGGAGCCATATCTTACCACGATCCCTAAAAACGCATCTTTTTAAGGTGGCCTACCATACTCCCTAATAGAAGTCCATTGTACTGTAGACAGTGAATGGCCTATCCTCTGGACATTACTCTTCTACAAACTCCACCAAACCATAAAGGTCTACACAGACTGTCTGATGACCATCCATGTAAGCTTAGCCCTATGCCCCATTTCCTCAAGATGCCTGGACCATCAGTGCAATAAGCCCCGGCACCTTGTGCAACCCCTATCCCGTTGTAGATTGTAAGCTCTTTTGAGCAGGGTCACCTTCATTTCTTGCTTTATTTATTGTATTTTTTTTTCACATTGATTCTATGCCTATTGTTTTGTATCCAATTATTGTACTTTATTTGTTCTCTACTGTAATTACTTACTGTATTTTCCGTACTCTAACCCTACATTGTAAAGCGCTGCGGAATATGTTGGCGCTATATAAATAAAGCTTTATTATTATTATTATTATTATTATTATTACCACAACGAATCGTAGATTTGTGACTTGATATTCTGTCCTTAATGGATTGAGTGGTTTCCCTACGTATACTAAGCCACAAGGAAAAATGTCCATCATCTCCTCATACCAGTCTACAATAGGTGGTTGTTCTGTGGATTTCCAAAACCGTGGGATGATGGACCTGGCTGCCGAGAGACAGAAGTGGAGGATGCCCCGTTTGGTGGCTTTGATTCATCCAGCGTACACAGATAGTAGGGCCATCTTGGGGCTGCCAGTTATTTGTTTGCCTGTGATGAGGTTGTAATTCCAAAATACTCCCTCCCAGAAGCATTTAAGTTTAGGGCATTCCCACCATATGTAGAACATGTTTCCTACTCCTAATTTGCACTGCCATCATAGCTTGAAGGGAAGATCACGTGTAGCCGGTCGCGGCAGCGTTACCACCTGAGCAGTATTTTGTGGTTTCTCTCTTGGGCCGCGCATGTGTATGCCATCTTGTGTGTGAAGAGAATGCTTTTTTCCAGTCAGCTAAAGTGATTTCTTTGCCCAGCTCTCTCTCCCACGCAAGCTGGAAGGGGCACTTCCCTGTTGCCTTTTCCTCTGCAATGGCGTGGTATATTGCGGAGATTGCGTGAGGAAAGGGGGGGATTCATTTTGGAACAACTCTTCTAGGGAGGAGGGGAGAGATCTGATCCCTTCCGAATAAACTGCTGAGGAGCAGAAAGAGCGCAGTTGGAGGTGTTGTTGGTGGGAGAGTTTGTAACTACTACTCAAAGTAGTGGAGCTCGCCATTGTGGAGAATTTGTCCCAAGTGGACATAATCCTATCTCGTCCATCCCAAGAAGGACATCCTGTGCAACCCTAGCTGAAAGGCAGGGTTCAAGAAAAGGAGGACAAACGGGCTTATTGTCCCTCTCATGGGAGTATGGTTTCTATAGGACTGCCAAATTTTCAAAATTTATGCGGTGAGGTCAGACATAGGTCCATGGGAGGTAGTGTAGGGGGATGTGCAGTCCCTCCTGTTCCAGTGCTACCCATTGTTTAGTGTGGTGTCTCCTATTTAGCAACCTGACTAATGATTGATGCGGCCAGGAAGTAGTTGTGAAAGACAGGTAGGCCCACGCCTCCGAGTTTGACGGGGGTCACAGGATCCTCATAAGGAAGCGGAGTCTGGAGAAGAAGACTCTATGGGGTGCGGTGGGGACAGTTTGGTAAATGTATAGTGTTCGAGGCAGGATGTCCATCCTAATTAAATGCTTGCTTCCCATCCAGGATAGTTTGAGTGGTCTGTATGAGGATACTGCGTGTCCAGTTGAGATAGTATGGGCTGGTAGTTAAGTGAGTAGAATTTCGGTAAGTCTGAAGGAATATGGACTCACAGGTATTTGATGGCATCTGTTTTCCATTTGAAGGGGAAACTTGTTTTTAGGGAGGAGACCTCCTTTCGGCCGGGGGGTATATTCAGCTCCTCTGACTTAGTGAAGTTTATCTTGAAGTTGCTCAAGGAGCCAAATACCTCGAGTTCCTTCAAGATAGATGGGATCGAGATCCTTGGTTGGGATATGTATAGGAGGAGGTTGTCAGCAAACAGAGCTGTTTTATTGCGGTCCCCTTTGGCCTATATGCCATGTATGCTATCATTTCCCCTGATGGCATTAGCTAGGTGTTCCATGACTATCACGTAGAGGAGGGCTGACAGCGGGCAGCCCTGTCTGGTCCCATTCCCAATGCTGAAGGGGCCGACAGAACACCGTTGACCCTGACCCTGGCTGTTGGTGTGGAGTATAGTGAGAGTAGTCTGTGTAGAAACTTAGGGCCTAGGCAATTTGGGTGAGCTCATGAAGCCCCAGTGGACCCTGTCAAATGCCTTTTCAGCGTCTACAGACAGCAGGATAAGGGGGGTTATGAGTTTGGGCCTTGTTGATCAGGAGCAAGGTCCTAATTATATTTTCTCTAGCCTTGTGGCCCTTGACAAAGTCCACCTTGATTATAGAGGAAGTAGGGGCACTAAGCGAACTGCTAGGATCTTTAAATAAAGATTTACATCGATGATTAGTAGGGAGATAGGTCTATAGTTAGCAGCTAGGGTAGGGTCTCTCCCAGGCTTGGGTAGAATACTTATGTGGGCATCCAACGATTGTGGGGCAAGGTAGGTGCCGTCAGGTATGGATTTAAATGTGGCTAGCATTTGGGGCAGTAGTTGGGCCTGGAGTGTTTTATAGAAAATTGGGGTGAACCCTTCTGGTCCAGGGCATTTGGATGTCTGGGTGGTTTTGATGGTAGTTAGGATCTCATGTTCAGTAAAGTCGGTTTCAAATGCCTCTATGTCTCGTTTCCCCAGGGTTGGGAGTGCTGTGGATTTTAGATAGTCCCGCAAATCCTTATATTAATCTGCATCAGTTGTAGATGCAACCTTTTTATCTTTTTATGAAGACATCATGGAAAAGGAATGGGCATGCAGCCACGCACCTGTTGCAATGTTTCTGGGGCGGACACATTTTTCAAACATGCCTCAATCCCTTGTGTGTTCCTTTCATAGTAACAATCACAACAAAGTATAGCAGGTGTTAGAATTAATGAATAAAAGAAAAACATTGCTCCGTAGATAAAGCACGTCACATTCCACAGTAATCCTGTAAGCAGAAAATTAGAAATTATTATTCATAGTAAAAATGAACCATATAAATTCAACTTCTAAATCTTTTAAATAGGTTATAAATAGGGATGAGCAAGTAGAATCGTTACTATTCGGTACTCTCCGAATAGTAACGATATTTGGGCTACTCACTACTCCCCGAGTTTCTTGTGATTACTCGGGAGTAGCGAGTAGTCCTTTCACTTTCATAGTGCGAAAGTGCACTAAAAGTGAATAAAAGTTGTTAAAAAATAAAAAAATATCATTCTCACCTATCTGAAGGCTGCACCGGGACCAGCAAAGAAGACATCCGATCAACGACAAGGACCTGTGTATCTGACAGCCAATCAGATGGCCATACATCACAAACCACCTGATAGCTACCAGCCACCTGATTGGCCAGATTGCCAGGTCTTGAATGTGAATCAATGACCTGGCAATCTGGCCAATCAGGTGGCTGGTAGTGATCAGGTGGTTTGTGACGTCTGGCCATCTGATTGGCCAGATTGCTACCAGCCGTCTGATTGGCTGTCAGACTCACAGGTCCTTGTCATTGATCGGATGTCTTCTTTGCTGGTCCCGTTGCAGGCGTCGGATAGGTGAGTATGACATTTTTGTTATGTTTTAACAACTTTTATTCACTTTTAGTGAACTTTCACAGTGCATATATAGATACCCTGCGAAAGTACTCGCCCCACCCTTTAATCAACATTGGACTCGTTATACTTGCAATGAGTACCAAGTATCGGGACCTACTCGTTGCGAGTATAGCGAGACCGATTAGTTCTGTATAGGGAGAGAAAAAGAGCGCCTGTATAGAGTGCGCACAACCAATTTGAAGGTGAAAAAAGTATATCATATATTTATTTGTGAATCCAAAGACAGCAAAAACCTTGACATGAATATACAAACAATTAAAAACAATTGTGCACTGTTACACATATCATAAACAATTTTATCCAGGACTCATAGGTTAATCAATGTGAGCATTGGAATGATTTTTCACTGATATTCATTCATCCAAGCTACCCTTGTAACCAATATACAACAATTAAACAACAATTCACTAAGGCTGGTTTCTCACTGCGGTCAGATCAGGTCAGGTTCGATCAGGTTTTGTGTTTCAAAACCAGGAGTGACTCCAAAACCTAGAACAGGTGTCAATCTTTCAGTTATAGTTTTTCTCTGCAAGTTCCTCTCCTGGTTCCTCTCCTGGTTTTGGCACACAAATCTGATCGAACCTGATCAGGGAAAAACTGCAGTGTGAAACCAGCCTAACCCTGGTCAAATGTCAGGATTCCATACATAAATTCATGGGTATTAGATTGAGAAATTAACCTCTGATAGATAGACTGATGAATATAGTGCAGTTATATATAAATACCTTTTTGTAATAAGGTGACCATCTATGCTTTGCCAATGATTAGTTCTGTACTCGCTCATCCCTAGTTATAAAATAAAGCATTTCATTTTTGTCTATTCATAGTATAAAATAACTTCTTAAATTCAGCAAATGCAGATAATAAATATCTGACCATCTCTTCAGGTGCACGAAAGGAATAGACTAACATGAACGCTGCAGAATTCAGGAAGAGAGGGAGGGATATGGTGGACTACATTGCAAATTACCTGGAGCAGATTGAATCAAGGCAAGTTTTTCCTGATGTGGAGCCTGGATACTTAAGACCCATGATTCCGGATTCTGCACCACAAGAAGGAGAGACATATGAAGATATAATGAAAGATGTTGAGAGAGTTATCATGCCTGGGGTAAGAAATACCTGCATAAAGGTCATTTATAACAATTACTAAGTCAAAAAATAATTTTATCTTGGTATACTTATATATACATTATCGTTTGTACTATTCTATATTGAAAACTGTATAGTTGATCTATATTATTTTAAGTGTTAAGTAATAAAATTAATAACCCTTTATACCCAGAGTTCCAAAGAGAATTTTGGGATAAATGTTTATTTGTTAATGTGTATTTTAAGATCTGAAAAATGCCCAATATGCCCCACATGGATAAATGTGTGTGCTTAGTTAAGTTAAACAAGCATATTCATAGAAAGTTGGAGAGAGTTAGATGTGAGATGAAGGAGCCCTTGGCTGGTTTAAAGTCTTTGATAAAGATTAAAAAAACAGCAACATCTAGGCCATGGGATATGTTTGGATGAATGGTATTATAAACCTCAGATCCATTTACTTTAATAGGAATTAGTAAAAATACCATATGCAACCCATAGTACTAACAGTAATAGTAATTTTGGGAAAGCATCAAGTTTTAAAGGGACACTGTCAGGTCATTTTTCAGTATGATACTAGTATTATTCTTGAAAAGGGCCTGGGCAGACCTTTCAAAAACATGTAAAATCATTATTGAACTGTTTGTAGTTTCCATGTTATCAGCATTGTGAGACCCTGCAGGGAGCTACTGGATTAGTCCTCTCCATTATAAGCAAGCAAGAATAGTCAGGCTGCTGTATAAACTGTAATGTAACTATCCACTCCCTCTCAGCAGATCTCTCCTCCCTCTCAGCAGCTCTCTCCGCCCTCCTCCCTATACTCTCAGTGCAGTGTAGTTTCAGTTCCCATAGGAGCGTCTGTTCTGATGATGATCTGATCTGACTTACCTAGACTCCATTTGTTTCTGTAAGCAGGAATCCCTGCTGTGACAGTTTCTGTGTTGTATGTCACCTCTTTCTTGGCTGCAGACACAGAGAGCAGAAGGGAGGACGTAGCCCCCCCCCCAACTGATCTCCTGTGCAGTGATATGATTTGAATATGTCACATGCATATTCATCTTATGGGGAGTGGACTGCAAAGAATTAAATGGATCACTCACTGTGAGTGACAGATTGAATGAATCTCTTTATTTGAAGTTTACTGAAGATAGGAGGGAAATATCGGTTGTCTGGGGATGCTGGGTGAAACTACGGTCCCCTCTAGAGCTGACACTCTACTTCAGCCTAGCCTCCAGCAGTCCTCCCGTGTGAGGCTCTACCAGGCTCTCTCCACTGTGTCTTCAAGTATCATAGGAGGGCTACTCCGCCTCCAGTCTGGTCGTCTCGGCTGTAGTTCTAGGGCCCGGTATCACCGTCCCTCTCTTTCCCTCACACTCCTGGGGTGCTGGCCTCGGACGTGCTTCCTCTCTGCGGCTCACACTGGCTCTGTTCAGATTCTGCGCTCCTACACCCCACTTTGCCAGGACATGTGATTCAGTCTTTACTGCTCAGCCTACCTCGGCCTACTGACTCCTTCCTCCTCCCCCTTCACTATTTCTACCTTCTGTCACCTGACTTCGTGTTTGCCCACCCACTGCTCTAAATCCACCACCCTCGCCTGCCTAGAGTTCCCAGGCTCCGGGCGGGATGCTGCCATCTACTGTACGTGGGTTGTATGGGCTGTGAGGGTGTTGGTGTTCAACTGTCGTCCTACCTGCCTGGCTGCAGTTCCCTTTGTGGCCTCATGAATGCAGGGGCGCCACACTCTCCCAGAATTAAACTAGCGCGTCCCCGCGCTGCCCGTCTTGGATCCCCCTGAAAACTTTTTATTTTATAAACAACATTAACATTAAACATTACGGATTCTTGATTTCTTCCCATCCGAGAGGTACGATTCTTCAAACGTTACTTTAAGTTAATTATATACAAGTGCATGGGTATATCTACGTCATTACCCTTCTGGACCTCTACCGGGTCTAATGCTACAACGCATTTTCTTTACTTTCTCTATCAAACACATAAAAGCATTACTTTCTTATCAAAAGTATAAAAAACATTCTTCCTCTTTCAAAAGTGCAAAAAGATTCAAAAAGCAGTTCTAAGTTCAAAGTTCAAGATTCAAAGTTCAAAGTCTCAAAAACTCAAAAAGACGTTCAAGATTCAAAGTGTCACATGCATCGTCTCTCATGTGCAAAGCTGGTCTTAAAACCAAAGGGGAGCACACTAGGTGCTCAACTATTTACAAGGGAGTTTGTATCACATAATTGTTCGTGATATTGATTGTTCATGACACATAAGACAAACAGGGGAAAGCTAATATTCATTCAGGATTGGGATGGGGACAGTAAGGATTACACCTCATTCACACTTACAAGTCTTCTTCTCTTCCATCTGGATACAGAACCCGTGTCTTTACTCCTTGTACGATGATATAGGAGACCCACTCTCCAACCTGCACTTCCCTGTCCGGGTGTTTTTCTGGAAGGTGCGCTTCCACATCACGGTGGTTAATGAAGATATCATAGTATTCTCCGGGCTCTCGAGCAAAGGCATAACCCTCCGTAGGTTTAATTTTAACGATTCTGCTTTCGTGCCTCTGGGATCTGTTAAGGCTTACATCTCGTCTGGCAACAGTTTTTAAATATTGCGTGCGAGCAATCATTTCCCGCTTCTTTTCTAGTCTTTCTAATTCTTCTTTTTCCCATCTTCTGCTACATCTCCTCAGATACTCATCTCTGGTCACAATCTCTGCAGGGCCTACAGGGCCACCGGGATCTCCTAAGAAGCCCATCAAGTCATCATTGGTCTCGTCTCGCTCCCACCAGCAGTGGAGCTGCTCCCCTCTCACCTCTATTGTCGCAGGTGGCGGGATCAGGGGCTGCGGTAAAGGCAGATATCCCTCCGATAAGGCTCCTAGTGGGTCGGCTTCTCGCATTGCAGGATGCGGTGCAGCTTGGGGTATAACCAGGTCCACCAGAGTCGCGGTGCGGCATCCATCCTCGCTCTCCACGCGATCACGGGTATCGTCAACCCAACCGGGTTGCATGGACAAAGTCTGGTAGCTTTGCTGGTGGTCAATATTGATTTGAATCCGGGTACATTGCTCTTGGACACGGGTCATCTGCTGGGGTAGCAGTCGCAGCACACCCCGCCGGGTGTCTCGGACGTTTGGACGCTCTCTGCCGCCTTCTGCCATTTTGCTCTGGTCACACAAGGTCTCTCCCTGGCCGTGTTCCTCCACCGGTTCGCTCCGTGGGCCCTCCGGGATCACTTGTGGTCTTCCGTGTACAGCGCTCTCCTGGGTGTCCTCTGCTTCCATCCTCGTGTACTGCAATGACGACTGCTTTGTTTCCGGTTGCTCATCCAGCCTCTTCCTGATGACGATTTCCGCTTTTTCTCCCGCCAGCTTCTCATTGGTAGGTGAGTCTAAGGGCGGAGGCTCTTCCTTGAGAGTGATTGCTGGCTCTCCTGGAGTTAATGAGAGCCAGGGCAGGTCCTTTTCTTCGCGCCTTGGACCGGGCCGGCCCACGATGGGGGGCCTGGGCACGCCTCCTCTGCACATGGCGTTAGTCTTCTATGGCCACCATTAAGGTCAGATTTTGGCGGGAAAGTCCAGAACACGTTCCTTTAGGCGCACGTCCAATTCTTTTGGACCAGGTAGATCCTGTTTGTGACGCCAGGTTGTCGAGCCCACTGGGACGGGGGTACTCGGTACCGGACCGGGTCTGCTACTGGGGAAGTCACGGGTGGTTCTGGTTCGGACCTGGGTCCTGGGCCCTGGCAATAATAATGGGGTATTTACAGGGTAAATGTCAGTCATGACGCCACCAACTGTGTGCAGCCACTGATTGGGTCGCCGCTGCTGCAGCACCTCCGGGGGTGATGTAATGGCAGCGTAGATGGAATAGTTCCCGTGGGCAGAACTGTGTTCCCCGGGCAGTGATGATTAAAGTCTATAGTGTAGTGTGCAGGCCTGGTGCTGAATGCAGTACACTTACTGTCCAGATGCTGCAGGAATCCTCCTTCAGTGTTGGAGCCTGCACGCTGTGGCTCTTCAGGTGGAGGTCTGCTGCAAACCTGTATGTAAAGAGTCATGTTCAGGCAGAGACATACAAGAGAGTCGTGTTCAGGGTTCACCATGTTTACTTCTCCAAGTTCTCAAGTTCAGGTTACAGTTCAGTACAGTTCTTACAGTTCAGTTCTCAGTACATGGGCACACTCTCCCCTCCGGGGTTCCCTTTACTCTCTGCAGCCAGGTCTTCCTTACTGTGACCCCTCACTCTGTCTCTGTGTCCTTCCCAGGCTGTTGACTCCCTCTCTCTGTTCACTTGGTTGTGTGTGACTCCGGACAGTATGGCGGTGGCTCGGACTCCTATGAGCCCTTCGGGTTCCAACTGAGCTGCCTGTCCTTTGGGGTAGGGACCCTAACGTGTAGCTGTGGACCCCCGTCGGTTGTCGGGGGATGCTGGGTGAAACTACGGTCCCTTCTAGAGCCGACACTCTACTTCAGCCTGGCCTCCAGCAGTCCTCCCATGTGAGGCTCTACCAGGCTCTCTCCACTGTGTCTTCAAGTATCATAGGAGGGCTACTCCGCCTCCAGTCTGGTCGTCTCGGCTGTAGTTCTAGGGCCCTGTATCACCGCCCCTCTCTTTCCCTCACACTCCTGGGGTGCTGGCTTCGGACGTGCTTTCTCTCTGCGGCTCACACTGGCTCTGTTCAGATTCTGCGCTCCTACATCCCACTTTGCCAGGACGTGTGATTCAGTCTTTACTGCTCAGCCTACCTCGGCCTACTGACTCCTTCCTCCTCCTCCTTCACTATTTCTACCTTCTGTCACCTGACTTCGTGTTTGCCCACCCACTGCTCTAAATCCACCACCCCTCGCCTGCCTAGAGTTCCCAGGCTCCAGGCTGGATGCTGCCATCTACTATATGTGGGTTGTATGGGCTGTGAGGGTGTTGGTGTTCAACTGTTGTTCTACCTGCCTGGCTGCAGTTCCCTTTGTGGCCTCCTGAACGCAGGGGTGCCACACAGTTATGCTGGAGGAGATCTTCTGACAGCTCAGTGTGTAAGTGGTGTAAAGAGAGCGATATGCCCTAGGGGCTGTGTGATGGTTAACTCAGGAAGAAGCCACCCATCATCATCATCATCACAAGGGCTTCACAATTATAAAGCGTGGACTACTGGCATTGTCTCCAAAAAGTAACCCAAGGGGCTGTACCATGGTTGATGAAGGAAGCAAGCCTCAAGGGCCAAACAATTATGAAGCTAGGACTACTAGCACAGTAGTTGCAGTGCCCTTTGTCCAGGCATAGCCATAGTGTCTCTAAATAGTAGCCCAAGGGGCTGTATCATGGTTGATGAAGGAAGCAGGCCTCAAAGGCCAACCAATTATGAAGCTAGGACTACTAGCACAATAGTTGCAGTGCCCAATGTCCAGGCATAGCCATTGCGTCTCCAAAAAGTAGCCCATGTATGGACAGAGAACACTGGACTGGGACATCCTATTCTCAACCTGTTCCTAGTTCATCACCCCGTCAGGAGTCACAGGAAACATTTGACCCCAACCTTGACCATTCAGAGGATCTGTTTGTTCCATATCCTTTCGTTGCCTGTGGCCTCTCACCACGCAACATTGAAGAGGAACATGAGGAGGTATTGTCTGTTCATGCCCAAATATTTGAAAACCTCCGGCCAGAAGAAATCCACTTTCATCCACGTGATATACCGGGTGAAGAGGTGGAGGCTGATGGTGTTGACACCCAGTTGCCATCTGGCCAGCCAACAATATCAACACAGAAGGAGGATGACATGGACGACGAGGTGGTCAATGATGAGACCACCGATCCGACCTTGACCGCTGGAATGCATAGCCAGCACAGCAGCACAGAGGAAGAATGTGGATACATAGCACAACCAAAAGGCACCAAGGGCTACTTGTTTGAGCAGAGAGCGAAGTGTCTCAACCGTTGCCAAGAGCAATCCCTCTGTGCCCCAAGTCAAGGCAAGGGTGCATTCAGCCATTGTCTGAAATTTTTTTTCAGATAATACTCCTGAACCAAATGTTGTCATCTGTAGCATCTGCCATACGAAGCTGAGCAGAGGCCAGGGCCAAAGGTAACCAAAGCACCACCAGTATGAGGAACACATGGCAGCCAAGCACCCTAGTCAATGGGTGAAACATCAGGGTACCAAATTGGTGTCTACGGGTCAAACCACTGCCATATTGCCTGTGATCTGTCCTTCCAAATCTGCTGGGCAGGAAGCAGGTGATCATACCTCACAAGCACAAGCTGCTGTTGCACAGATGCAGGAGACAACAAGCTCATCCACTTGTTTGTCCCAGCCAAGTGTCCAGTTGGACGTGCCCCAGATCTATGAAAGGAGGCGTAAATACCAAGCCACGCACCCACAAGCACAAATACTGAATGCGCACATTGCCAAGTTGATAGCTGTCGAGATGTTGCCGATTAGGCGTGTGGGGACACAGTCTTTCTGTGATCTGTTGGTTGTGGCTGCCCCACGATACTTGGTTCCCAGCTGGCACTGTTTTTCCTGGTGTGCTGTTCCCCCGTTACACCAGCACATCTTAAACAATCTAAAGCATGCTCTCATCAATGCCGTAACTGGGAAGGTCCACCTTACAACAGACACGTGGACAAGTACTTGTGGAGAGGGACGATACATCTCTGTCACAGCACACTGGCTCAACCTGGTGGAGGGTGGGACAAAATATCCTAACCATGCCATGGATAGCGGGCCCAACCTCAATCAGGGTTTCCTCCTCATCATATACGTCCTATCGCCCCTCTTCCTCCTCCTCTTCCACCTTTTCATCCTATGCTGAATTACCCTCCACATCACTCCCAAGTTGGGAGCTGTGCAGCAGTGCATCGGCAAAGCAGCAACACGCTCTGCTAAAGCTCAACTGTTTGGGGAAACACCACTCACTGCAGCAGAGCTGTGGCAAGGAATAAAACAACAGACCAATCAGTGGCTCTCCCCACTGCAACTCCAAGCAGGTCTGGTTGTCTGCGATAATGGGCGTAACATGGTGGCGGCTTTAAAGCTCAGGAACCTGGTACACGTGCCATGCATGGCTGACGTGCTTAACCTAGTGGTGCAGAAATTTATTAAAACATACCCTGACTTGCCGTACCTACTTGAGAAGGTGCGCCGTATTCCACCAACTCATTTACGATCTGCCAACATGGTGGAACTCAGCATATCATATGTTGGCAATGATAAGTGAGCAGTAGAGGGCACTTGCTAAATACCAGCTTGAACATTCCCGTCAGACTGAGACTCAGCCAAGACACATAACAACTGTCGAGTGGGTGTGGATCGCTGACATTTATTATTATCATTTATTTATATAGCACCATTAGATTTTATGGCGCTTTACATATGAAGTGGGGAGAACAAGAACAAATGCAGTATATATGGACAATCAAATCTTGCAGATACAGGAGGGGAGACATTTGTGAGGTGCTTGATAACTTTGAGTAGTGCAACAAGCTTGTGAGCGGTGATCAGGCTATTATTAGCATAACCATCCCTATGCTATTTTTGCTGAAAGAATCGCTGCATAATCTAAAAATGGAATCTTTGAGCGCCCAGCAGCTGGGTATGGAGCAAGATTTCACAATGGGTGATCCTACACAGGTTGACTCTGATAAAATTTAACAAGGACTGGATTTCGCAAGAGTATTTAAGCCCTCCTGATGACAGCATCCCAACGTAAAGTCACCCAAAATGTTATTTTAGGCAACTGGTGATCACATCCATCCCTTCCCATACAAACCCCTTTTCTTCTTCTTACATATGTTTTCAACTCCTGCTTCTGCCACATGTACCTCATGATCAATAAGCTAAAAACAATATTCCGTTAATTCAAATTTCCCATCGGAGGCACTTGTGATGAGACCCTCCTTTCTTCATCAACCATAATACAGCCACTTGGGCTAATTTTTGGAGATACTTTGGCTATGCCTGCATATTGGGCACTGCAACTACTGTGCTAGTAGTCCTGGCATCATAATTGTTTGGCCCTTGAGGCCTGCTTCCTTCATCAACCATGATACAACCCCTTGGGCATATTTTTGGAGACACTATGGCTATGCTTACACATTGGGCACTGCAAAAACTATGCTAGTAGTCCTAGCTACATAATTTTTTGTCTCTTGAGGCCGGCTTCCTTCATCAACCATGGTACAGCCCCTTTGACTCCTTTTTAAGACACTGTGGCTATGCCTGGACATAAGGGCACTGCAACTACTGTGCTAGTAATCCTAGCTTCATAATTGTTTGGCCCTTGAGGTCTGTTTCCTTCATCAACCATAGAACAGCCCCTTGAGCTACGTTTTGGAGACACTATGGCTATGCCTGGACATCAGGCACTGCAACTACTGTGCTAGTAGTCCTATGCTAGCTTCATAATTGTTTGGCCCTTGAGACCTGCTTCTTTTATCAACGATAATACAGCCCCTTGGGCAGTGGCATAACTAGAGTTTGGTGGGCCCTGGTGCGAAATTTAGACCTGGGCTCCCCCCCATGCACACTTTAGTCAGATGTATGGGCCCTGTGTAATATTCTACACACTTTAAAGACTCACAGATTGACCCCTCTCCCCCTTCATTATGTATTAATGTCCCTTATCCTGCTCTACTGTATATGGAATATGGCCTTTATTGTGGTATATTTGTCCCTCATCATGGTTTATATGGTTTTCCTCCTTCTGCCACCACAGTCCTTCAATTGTTACAATGCATCCCCACATTCCTCCATACATTACAATGTACCCCCATAGTTGTCTATGTAAGTCCCCCACTGTAGTCATCCAATTATTATAATGCACCTCCATTATCCTCAATATAGTATAATGCAGCCTCACATCCCTCCATATAGTATAATGCTTCCTCACAGCCATCCATATAGTATAATGCAGCCTCATATCCCTCCATATATCAATGAGGTAGAAGCTAGTGGAACAAAATAACGCACTAGGATCTTAACTGTTAAGAAAAGGGCACAATTACAAGGTATATGCTCACCTCTTTGGTTGTGTGAGATAAAACCACCTATGAAGCCCCAGGCTGCAGAGAACCACCAGTGAAATGAAAGACCATGTGGAGCGGGAATGGATGGATTCAAGTCACGCCGCCCAATGAAAGGATGCAACCAGGAATTAAATGATGAAAGAAGCTCCATACAGTATAATGCAGCCTCACATCCCTCCATACAGTATAATGCAGCCTCACATTCCTCTATATAGTGGTAGTATATAGCAGCCCCAGTGGTAGTATACAGCAGCCCCAGTGGTAGTATATAGCAGCCCCAGTGGTAGTATATAGCAGCCCCAGTGGTAGTATACAGCAGCCCCAGTGGTAGTATATAGCAGCCAGAGTGGTAGTATATAGCAGCCCCAGTGGTAGTATATAGCAGCCCCAGTGGTGTATATAGCAGCCCAGTGGTAGTAACGCAGCCCATGGTAGTATACAGCAGCCAGTAGGTAGTATATAGCAGCAGCCCAGTGGTAGTATACAGCAGCCCAGTAGGTAGTATATCAGCAGCCCCAGTGGTAGTATAAGCAGCCCCAGTGGTAGTATACAGCAGCCCCAGGTAGTACAGCAGCAGCCCCCCAGGGGGTACTCAGCAGCCCCCTGGGGGTACCCAGCAGCCCCCAGGGGGTACCCAGCAGCCCCTGGGGTCCCAGCAGCCCCCAGGGGGTACCCAGCAACCCCCAAATGCTGGCACTCGCCCCCCCTTGCAAGGGCCCCCCCCGCTTCTCTTACCATCCCGGTCTTCTGATCAGCGCTGCTCCTCGCGCTCCGTCCTCGCTGCTCCCGTCCTGCTACATCCGGGATCCCCGGCCGTCGCGCGATGACGTCATATGCCTGCGACGGCCGGAGATCCCGGATGTAGCAGGACGGACGGACGGAGCACCGAGGAGCACCGAGGAGCGACGCTGATCAGAAGACCGGGATGGTAATATAACCAGTGGGGGGGGCCCTTACAAAGGGGGGCGAGTGCCAGCATTTGGGGGCTATATGCACTGCTTCCCCCTGCCGCTGATTGACAGGGGGAAGCAGTGCATATTTAATGAGCGGCCCCACGTGACGGGGCCGCTCAAACAGCAGCTCCCCCCGCCTCCTGCAGCCTCCACAGCCCCGGACAAAGCCCCCACCTCACCGTGTACGGTATATGACCCGTGTATAAGCCGAGGGGGAGACTTTTCAGCCCAAATTTTGGGCTGAAAAACTCGGCTTATACACGAGTATATACGGTATATTGAATTGTGTACTATAATGACAGACAAATCTTTGCTTTAAGCAACTTTGGGTACACTGCGTTACTACTACTTTACTGGGATAAATCAAAAACCTTGGATCATATGGCTCTATTTCTTAATAACTCAATAAACAACATCTTGTCTTACCTAATATATTGTTTTTCTTATTTACTAATATATTGTTATTGATAGGAACACTAAAGGCTATATCTTCATCAACTGGCATTGTTCATGCTGGTCTTGATGAAGAGGCTAGCTGGCATCAGAGACACCTGTTTTATTGAGATGTGCCTCCATGAACCACTCTAGTCAGGGACTAGAGTAAGATATGTGTCATAAGTTACACCACAGGTCACCATGTATTAGACGAGTTGAGATGTCATGCGCCTGTTCTGCCAATCCTCCAGCCATTTTATCAGCCATGGGTAAAACTTTAGTTGAAACACCACAAGGCACAATATTTTTGTACTACCTTAAGTTCAGCAAATATTTTGTCTTATAAAAGGGTTTTGTACCAGATTTCTTGTGAAACTACTTTGATGATGGGCCTTACGGTCTACAATTTCATTTAATCTGTTCCCACTACACACATTAGATATCCAAGCTAACTTGTGACCATATGGATGGTTTTCCAATAAACTGAGCTCCATCCAACCGCTAATATATAATCTTCCAAACAAGTGAGTTATTGTTACATAGGTTCTAGGTTCTTCCCTGGAGGGATTTCTGGCTAGTCCTGTGTTGAGACTCATAAACGAGGCTCCACAGACACTATTTGCATATTTGAAATTCCCAGGGGGCAATGCGCCTAGGAATTCACTGTGTTGAGCGCTTTAGCCGGCTGCCCACAGTGTTTTCTTCGACTGGTCTCCCTGAGATCAGTGATTGCTTTGTCTTGTTGGTCTACTAGGCATTGCTCCCAACTAGCCAGAATCCTACTCCACACTGATGAGGGGCAACACCCCGAAACAGCTGTCTGTGGATGGATACCTGGTCTTGGTATTCCCTTGTGATATCTTTAAGCTCGTAAAGATCTGGATATTGACTCAAAGGGCCACTTGATATGGTGGTTATGGTGGCCTCGTCAAAGAGCCACCCCATGGCTAAGTTCTTCCCTGGAGGGATTTCTGCCTAGTCCTGTGTTTGAGACTCCTAAACGAGGCTCCACAGACTCTATTTGCATATTTAAAATTCCCAGGGGGCAATGCGCCTAGGAATTCACTGTGTTGAGCGCTTTAGCCGGCTGCCAACAGTGTTTTCTTGAACTGGTCTCCCTGAGATCAGTGATTGCTTCGTCTTATTGTTACATTATTGACTGCTTAAATTTATATCATGCTGAACATTTGCATATTAATAAGAGATAAAGTAATGAATATATTTTAGATATCCTGGTTTATTCTTTGTCGACTTTGTAAGTAGAATTAGCACAATGTAAGTACAGTGGCTACGGAAAATATTCAGACCCCTTTAAATTGTTCACTCTTTGTTTCATTGCAGCCATATGGTAAATTCAAAAAAGTTCATTTTTTCTCATTAACGTACACTCTGCGCCCCACCTTGACTGATAAAAACACAGAAATGTAGATATTTGTGCAAATTTATTAAAAAATAAAAAATAAAATATCACATTATCATAAGTATTCAGACGCTTTGCTGAGACACTCATATTTAAGTCACATGCTGTCCATTTCCTTGTGATCTTCCTTGAGATGGTTCTACTCCTTCATTGGAGTTCAGTTGTGTTTAATTAAACTGATAGGACCAAAGAGCACAGTGGCCTCCACAATCCTTAAATGGAAGACATTTGGGACCACTAAAAGTCTTCCTAGACCTGGCTATCCAGCCAAACTGAGCAATCGTGGGAGAAGAGCCTTGGTGAGAGAGGTAAAGAAGAACCACAAGATCACTGTGACCGAGTTCCAGAGATGCAGTAGGGAGATGGGGAAAAAGTTATCACTGCAGCCCTCCACCAGTCAGGCCTTTATGGCAGAGTGGCCTGATGGAGGCCCATCCTCAGTGTAAGACATATGAAAGCCCGCATAGCGTTTGCAGAAAAACACATGAAGGAATCCAAGACTATGGGAAATAAAATTCTCTGGTCTGATGAGATGAAGGTAGAACTTTTTGGTGATAATTCTAAGCGGTATGTGTGGAGAAAACCAGGCACTGCTCATCATCTGCCCAATACAGTCCCAACAGTGATACATGGTGGTGGCTGCATCATGCTGTGGGGGTGTTTTTTCAGCTGCAGGGACAGGACAACTGGTTGCAATTGAAGGAAACATGAATGCTGCCAAGTACAGAGAATGAAACCTCTTCCAGAGTGCTCTGGACCTCAGACTTGGCCAAAGGTTCACCTTTCAACAAGACAATGACCCTAAGCACACAGCTAAAATAACAAAGGAGTGGCTTTAGAACAACTCTGTGACCATTCTTGACTGGCCCAGCCTGAGCCCTGACCTAAATCCAACTGAGCATTTCTAGAGAGACCTGAAAATGGCTGGACACCAACGTTCAACATCCAACCTGATGGAACTAGAGAGGATCTGCAAGGATGAAAGGCAGAGGATCCCAAAATCCAGGTGTGAAAAACTTATTGCATCATTCCCTAGAAGACTCATGGCAGTACTAGCTCAAAAGGATGTTTCTACTCAATACTGACAAAAGGGTCTGAATACTTCTAACTAAGTGATATTTCAACTTTAATTTTTTTTAATAAATTTGCACAAATATCTACATTTCTGTTTTACTTCAGTCATGATGGGGTGCAGAGTGTACATTAATGAGAAAAATGAACTTTTTTGAATTTACCAAATGGCTGCAATGAAACAGAGTGAAAAATTTAAAGGGGTCCGAATACTTTCCGTACCCACTGTATATTAGCATTTGGTGACATGTCACATTTTTGTCATGGTTTTTCTACAACAAACAAAACATTTTACTTTAAGACATTTTCTTCAATATCATGCACATATTGCTTATTTTTTCCATTCTGTTAGAAGCTGTTTCATATATGCAGCATATAAATTCTTTCAGCATTTTTTATCGAATCCAATGAATAGGACAAAAAGCATAAAAAAATTAATAAAATATACATGCAAAATTTATATTAAGCATTCTTCCTGGCAAGAGAAACATTTTTGTTGAGCAGCAGATAAAAAAATGTATATCACTTAATGGCACTTTGTTTTTTTCTCAACTTTTTCTTTTAGGTCACTCACTGGCATAGCCCATATTTTTTTGCTTATTTTCCCACTGGGAGTTCATACCCAGCGATGCTTGCTGACATGTTGTGCGGAGCTATAGGGTGCATTGGATTTACTTGGGTAAGTTTGCTGACTGTTTTCCTTGGCTGGAATATGTTTATATGTTTAACTGCCTATTAAACCTATTCTACGCCTGAGTGTCGAGCACTTTTCTTGCCGCATTTTAAGTTTATTGAAGCATTAGCTGAAAATGACATTTATTTATTGTGCAAAAACGTCTCTGTAAACCACATTTGTGGCATACTATAATCTGAGGTCTTTATTTAAGTTGCCTTGTTGGTCAGTAGCGAAAGGTTTTACCTTGACTTGCTGGAAGGATTTTTTTCCTTGAAAAGGCAACATGATTATTATTATACTAGATGGCGGCCCGATTCTAAAGAATCGGGTAGTCTAGAATCCATATATAGTTTATTTACTAATAGATACGGGAGTGCGGTGAAATGAATTATGTGTATATAGGCGGCTCTGTGGGTAGCACTGTATACGGTGGCTCAGTGGTTAGCACTGCACGGTAGCTCAGTGGTTGGCACTGCGCGCGGTGGCTCAGTGGTTGGCACTGCGCGTGGTGGCTCAGTGGTTGGCACTGCGCGTGGTGACTCAGTGGTTGGCACTGCACGCGGTGGCTCAGTGGTTAGCACTGCGTGCGGTGGCTCAGTGGTTAGCACTGCGTGCGGTGGCTCAGTGGTTATCAGTGAGTGCGGTGGCTCAGTGGTTAGCAGTGAGTGCGGTGGCTCAGTGGTTAGCAGTGAGTGCGGTGGCTCAGTGGTTAGCAGTGAGTGCGGTGGCTCAGTGGTTAGCACTGCGTGCGATGGCTCAGTGGTTAGCACTGCGTGTGGTGGCTCAGTGGTTAGCACTGCGTGCGGTGGCTCAGTGGTTAGCACTGCGTGCAGTGGCTCAGTGGTTAGCACTGCGTGCGGTGGCTCAGTGGTTAGCACTGCGTGCGGTGGCTCAGTGGTTAGCAGTGAGTGCGGTGGCTCAGTGGTTAGCAGTGAGTGCGGTGGCTCAGTGGTTAGCAGTGAGTGCGGTGGCTCAGTGGTTAGCAGTGAGTGCGGTGGCTCAGTGGTTAGCAGTGAGTGCGGTGGCTCAGTGGTTAGCAGTGAGTGCGGTGGCTCAGTGGTTAGCAGTTACTGCGGTGGCTCAGTGGTTAGCAGTGAGTTTGGTGGCTCAGTGGTTAGCAGTGAGTGCGGTGGCTCAGTGGTTAGCAGTGAGTGCGGTGCCTCAGTGGTTAGCAGTGAGTGCGGTGCCTCAGTGGTTAGCAGTGAGTGCGGTGCGATTGGTCAGCGCAGCACCGTGGGCAGAGTGGTCAGCGCAGCGCCGTGGGCAGAGTGGTCAGCGCAGCGCCGTGGGCAGAGTGGTCAGCTCAGCGCCGTGGGCAGAGTGGTCAGCGTAGCGCTGTGGGCAGAGTGGACAGCGCAGCGCCGTGGGCAGAGTGGTCAGTGCAGCGCCGTGGGCAGAGTGGTCAGCACAAACATACACAGACACACACACATACACACACTCTGCTATACTTACCACCGACCCTGCGTCTTCCCCGCCGCCTGGATCCTGAGTCGACATGTCGCCGCCCCCGGACGACTGGATCCAATATGTCGTCCGGGTAGTTTGGCGAGACATATTGGATGCTATATTGGATCTAGTAGTTCGGGGGTGGCGACATGTCGACTGAGGATCCAGACAGCGGACGCAGGGCCGGTGGTAAGTATAGCGGAGTGTGTGTGTGTACAAAGTTGAGGGAAGTGCGGACATAGTGACGGAAGTGCCTACATACACACATACAGTTAGGGCCAGAAATATTTGGACAGTGACACAATTTTCGCGAGTTGGGCTCTTCATGCCACCACATTGGATTTGAAATGAAACCTCTACAACAGAATTCAAGTGCAGATTGTAACGTTTAATTTGAAGGGTTGAACAAAAATATCTGATAGAAAATGTAGGAATTGTACACATTTCTTTACAAACACTCCACATTTTAGGAGGTCAAAAGTAATTGGACAAATAAACATAACCCAAACAAAATATTTTTATTTTCAATATTTTGTGGCGAATCCTTTGGAGGCAATCACTGCCTTAAGTCTGGAACCCATGGACATCACCAAACGCTGGGTTTCCTCCTTCTTAATGCTTTGCCAGGCCTTTACAGCCGCAGCCTTCAGGTCTTGCTTGTTTGTGGGTCTTTCCGTCTTAAGTCTGGATTTCAGCAAGTGAAATGCATACTCAATTGGGTTAAGATCTGGTGATTGACTTGGCCATTGCAGAATGTTCCACTTTTTTGCACTCATGAACTCCTGGGTAGCTTTGGCTGTATGCTTGGGGTCATTGTCCATCTGTACTATGAAGCGCCGTCCAATCAACTTTGCAGCATTTGGCTGAATCTGGGCTGAAAGTATATCCCGGTACACTTCAGAATTCATCCGGCTACTCTTGTCTGCTGTTATGTCATCAATAAACACAAGTGACCCAGTGCCATTGAAAGCTATGCATGCCCATGCCATCACGTTGCCTCCACCATGTTTTACAGAGGATGTGGTGTGCCTTGGATCATGTGCCGTTCCCTTTCTTCTCCAAACTTTTTTCTTACCATCATTCTGGTACAGGTTGATCTTTGTCTCATCTGTCCATAGAATACTTTTCCAGAACTGAGCTGGCTTCTTGAGGTGTTTTTCAGCAAATTTAACTCTGGCCTGTCTATTTTTGGAATTGATGAATGGTTTGCATCTAGATGTGAACCCTTTGTATTTACTGTCATGGAGTCTTCTCTTTACTGTTGACTTAGAGACAGATACACCTTCTTCACTGAGAGTGTTCTGGACTTCAGTTGATGTTGTGAATGGGTTCTTCTTCACCAAATAAAGTATGCGGCGATCATCCACCACTGTTGTCATCCGTGGACGCCCAGGCCTTTTAGAGTTCCCAAGCTCACCAGTCAATTCCTTTTTTCTCAGAATGTACCCAACTGTTGATTTTGCTACTCCAAGCATGTCTGCTATCTCTATGATGGATTTTTTCTTTTTTTTCAGCCTCAGGATGTTCTGCTTCACCTCAATTGAGAGTTCCTTTGACCGCATGTTGTCTGGTCACAGCAACAGCTTCCAAATGCAAAACCACACACCTGGAATCCACCCCTGACCTTTTAACTACTTCATTGATTACAGGTTAACGAGGGAGACACCTTCAGAGTTAATTGCAGCCCCTAGAGTCCATTGTCCAATTACTTTTGGTCCCTTGAAAAAGAGGAGGCTATGCATTACAGAGCTATGATTCCTAAACCCTTTCTCCGATTTGGATGTGAAAACTCTCATATTGCAGCTGGGAGTGTGCACTTTCAGCCCATATTATATATATAATTGTATTTCTGAACATGTTTTTGTAAACAGCTAAAATAACAAAACTTGTGTCACTGTCCAAATATTTCTGGCCCTAACTGTATATACACATACTGTACATTATATATGGAGGGGTGAGGAGAGCGGAGGCTGGAGGGCCGAGGACAGGGAGAGGAGAGTGGAGGCTGGAGGGCAGAAAACAAGGAGAGGAGAGCGGAGGCTGGAGGGCAGAGGACAGGGAGAGGAGAGCGGAGGCTGGAGGGCAGAGGAGAGCAGAGGCTGGAGGGCAGAGGAGAGTGGAGGCTGGAGGGCAGAGGACAGGGGAGGCTGGAGGGCAGAGGACAGGGGAGGCTGGAGAGCAGAGGACAGGGGAGGCTGGAGGGCAGAGGACAGGGGAGGCTGGACGGCAGAGGACAGGGAGGCTGGAGGGCAGAGGACAGGGGAGGCTGGAGGGCAGAGGACAGGGAGAGGGGAGCGGAGGCTGGAGGGCAGAGGACAGGGAGAGGAAAGTGGAGGCTGGAGGACAGAGGACAGGGAGAGGAGAGCGGAGGCTGGAGGGCTAAGGACAGGAAGAGGAGAGCGGAGGCTGGAGGGTAGAGGAGAGCGGAGGCTGGAGGGCGGAGGCTGGAGGGCAGAGGCCAGGGAGAAGAGAGCGGAGGCTGGAGGGCAGAGGACAGGGAGAGGAGAGCAGAGGCTGGAGGGCAGAGGCTGGAGGGCAGAGGACAGGGAGAGGAGAGCGGAGGCTGGAGGGCAGAGGACAGGGAGAGGAGAGTGGAGGCTGGAGGGCAGAGGACAGGGAGAGAGAGCGGAGGCTGGAGGGCAGAGGACAGGGAGAGGAGAGCGGAGGCTGGAGGGCAGAGGACAGGGAGAGGAGAGCGGAGGCTGGAGGGCAGAGGACAGGGAGAGGAGAGCGGAGGCTGGAGGGCAGAGGACAGAGAGAGGAGAGCGGAGGCTGGAGGGCAGAGGAGAGGAGAGCGGAGGCTGGAGGGCAGAGGACAGGGAGAGGAGAGCGGAGGCTGGAGGGCAGAGGACAGGGAGAGGAGAGCGGAGGCTGGAGGGCAGAGGACAGGGAGAGGAGAGCGGCAGGTGGAGGGCAGAGGACAGGGAGAGGAGAGCGGAGGCTGGAGGGCAGAGGACAGGGAGAGGAGAGCGGAGGCTGGAGGGCAGAGGACAGGGAGAGGAGAGCGGCAGCTGGAGGGCAGAGGACAGGGAGAGGAGAGCGGAGGCTGGAGGGCAGAGGACAGGGAGAGGAGAGTGGAGGTTGGAGGGCAGAGGACAGGGAGAGGAGAGCGGAGGCTGGAGGGCAGAGGAGAGCGGAGGCTGGAGGGCGGAAAATGGAGGGCAGAGGGCAGGGAGAAGAGAGCGGAGGCTGGAGGGCAGAGGACAGGGAGAGGACAGGGGAGGCTGGAGGGCAGAGGACAGGGGAGGCTGGAGGGCAGAGGACAGGGGAGGCTGGAGGGGGCAGAGGACAGGTGAGGCTGGAGGGGGCAGAGGACAGGTGAGGCTGGAGGGGGCAGAGGACAGGGGAGGCTGGAGGGGGCAGAGGACAGGGGAGGCTGGAGGGGGCAGAGGAGGGGTTAGGGCACAGGGGAGGCTGGAGGGGTTAGGGCACAGGGGAGGCTGGAGGGGTTAGGGCACAGGGGAGGCTGGAGGCTGGACGGGTTAGGGCACAGGGGAGACTGGAGGCTGGAGGGTTAGGGCACAGGGGAAGCTGGAGGGGTTAAGGCACAGGGGAGGCTGGAGGGTCAGGGCACAGGGGAGGCTGGTGGCTGGAGCGAGCAGGGCACAGGGGAGGCTGGAGAGGGCAGGGCCCAGGGGAGAGGCGGCTGGAGCGGGCAGGGCACAGGGGAGATGCGGCTGGAGCGGGCGTAGGGCACAGGGAGAGGGGCTGGAGCGGGCGTAGGGCACAGGGGAGAGGCGGCTGTAGCGGGCAGGGCACAGGGGAAAGGCGGCTGTAGCGGGCAGGGCACAGGGGAGAGGCGGCTGTAGCAGGCAGGGCACAGGGGAGAGGCGGCTGTAGCGGGCAGGGCACAGGGGAGAGGCGGCTGTGGCGGGCAGGCGGCAGAGGAGGCTGGAGCGGGAGAGAAGAGGTGGCTGGGACAGCCGGGTGGCTGTAGCGCTGCCCGGCTACAGTGGACTGGTGACGTCACCAGCATGGGTCTGGAGGCCATCACGGAAGTACCCTTTGGGCTTTCCGGAAGTGGCCTTCGGCTTTTATATTATAGATGTATTTATAAAGCACCATTAATTCCATGGTGATGTACATGACAAGGAGTTTCATGCAAAAAAACAAAAAAAACAAATTAGCAATGGCAGACTGGTACAGAGGGAAGAGGTCTGTGCACTGAGAGCTTACTTGCTACAGGACAATAGGAGGAAACAGTAGGTCAAGGGTTGCAACAGTTCTGGTGATGTTGTGGTGGCAGCGTGGTCATTGCAGGCTGTACATTTTTCTCAAGAGATGGGTTTTCAAGTTCTGTCTGAATAGTCTGAGTGTGGTGGATAATTTGACATGTTGGGGTGCAGAATTCCGGCGTATGGTTGATATTCGGGATGGTTGATAGTCTTGGAGGCAAAAGGGTGAGAAACGAATAAGTGTGGAGAATAGGAGGAAGTCTTGGCAGGACCAGAGATTATGTGAGGGAAGATATTGGGAGATCAGTTCGGATATATAGAGAGGGGACAAGTTATGGATGGCTTTGTAGGTCAGTGCTAGTAGTTTGATCTATTTGGGATAGATCTGGCTCTACTACCTTATATAAGGTGCCCAGGTACAAATAACCGTCAAATATCAAAATAAGTGACCTGGCACTCAATAGAAAAAATGATGACCGAAGACATTCTTTTATGTATCCTTTTATTCAGTGAAAAAATTAAAGGTTCAGCATCTCCTACAGTTGTCAATTGCCTTTTTTTACAACAACGTAGTCTTACACCCAACGTTTCAACCCAATCCGGGTTTTCATCAGGGGTTCCAAAGACTGGTACAACATATGTAAATAAAACATAAAAGAACAAGAAACAGTGGTTATAATAACATAGGTGATATATACAATCTCTGTGTTATACTTGTTAAGGAACAACACAATTAGAGGGACTATTATTGCAGCTACCCCTATCGGGTATAAAAATTCTAATATTTACAACAGATTTTATTGCATAAAATGAATATAGAGCAATAGATGTGTATGATTAAAACTAGAGACTAGATTTAGCCTTATATATCATAATGCCCTGCTTTCAAGCAGAGGCCCTTTTGGATATGTGGTAAAATGGGGCTATCAGGTCATATATATTAATCAAGATATACAGTATATGTAAAGACAGATATATACCCAAATTTGTTGTCTGAGATCCTAGCTGTTCAATGAGTCACCTGATAGCCTGGTCACTTATTTTGATAGTGTTAGTAGTTTGAACTGGATTCAATTGGGAATTGGGAGCCAAATGAGGGATTTGCAGAGGAGGGTAGTGGGGGAGTAGCGAGGCGA
Source organism: Allobates femoralis (assembly GCA_033576535.1). Classification (NCBI taxonomy): domain Eukaryota; kingdom Metazoa; phylum Chordata; class Amphibia; order Anura; family Aromobatidae; genus Allobates; species Allobates femoralis. Next base: position 368,208,573 of record JARQOC010000005.1, on the reverse strand, counting down.
AAGGTGGATTAGTCAAGCAGCAGAGTTAAGGCAGAGTTAAGGTCAGATTGGAGAGGTGAGAGAGTGTTATCAAGTAGGCCAAAGATGAAGATATTGAAGTAGTCAAGGCGGGAGATAATAAGAGCATGTGTTAGGTCCCCTGGCACAGCTCCCCAGCTCAACTCTCTCAGGTCGGCATCCTCTGCTCTTCTGCTGACCGGGCATCCGGCATCCGGACGTACTGTGTCTCGGAGCCGTCACCAGGTTCTCTTCCTGTCAGTTGACCACCAGGCTCACACATGAGCACATTGCAATGATCGTATTCATGTGATCAATCAGCGGTGCACTAGGTGCATTCCCCCCTGTGACTCTAGGGTCCGGCAAGGTCCAACCTGACACTCCCCTCGGCCAATAGCTGCTCTTCTTCTGGTATATCAGGCCACCTCCACTGATGGGAGGTGCCTGATTATTAAGTTAGTTTGCTTCTGCCTTGCTGATTGTTGGTCAGGCCTTCCTTGTAACCTGTTACCTGGAACCCTAGCTGTGCTCTTTCCTGGTAGCACCATTCCTGTTTGCCTAGCCTTATACCGTTACCCGGAATCCTTAGCTGTGCCGTAGCATAGGCTAACCTTACGAGCCAACCCCCTGGTACTAGCAGCCGTGGTATTTAGACCCCCTGGGCTTGCCCTTGACAATCCATGTATAGGGGTTGGGTAAACTAGGTCCAGGTCACCCAGGGGAGTTTGGTACCATGGCCCAGTAGGTCCATTCTAGGGCACCTTCCCCCAGAAGCATGACAGCATGCACAAGCATTTTAGTAGATTGATTGTTGAGGGAAGGATGGATTCTGGAAATATTTTTGAGCTGGAAGCGACAGAGAATGGCGAGAATTTGGATGTGTAGTTTGAAGAACATGGCAAAGACAAGGATTACTCCGAGGCAATGGATTTCAGATGCATGTGAGAGCGTCATGCCTTTTAATGTTACAGATAGATCAGGTAGGAAAGATACGTGAGCTGGAGGATAGATAATAACTTCGGATTTGTACACGTTGAGCTTTAGGAAGCAAGTGAAGAAGAAAGAGGATATGACTGATTGACAATCCAGGATTCTGGGCAGCAGAGAGGTGACATCTGGTCCAGAGACGTAGATCTGAGAGTCCTCAGCGTATATGTGATACTGGAACCCATGGGACTTTATGAGTTGTCCCAAGTCAAAGGTATAGATGGAGAAGGGCAGGGGTCATAGGACAGAGTCTTGTGGGACTCCAACAGAGAGAGGGTGGGATGAAGATTTAGTGTGGGAGTGGGAAATACTAAATGTGTGGTTGGAAAGGTATGAGAAGATCCAGGATAGGGCAAGGTCTTTGACACCAAGGAAAAAGAGGATCTCCAGTAAGAGGGAGTGGCCAACTGAGTCAAAGGGGAAGGACAGATCTAGGAGGAACATAGAAAATTATCTGTTAGCTTTGGCTGTAAGTCATTATTAATTTTGTTCAGGGCAATTTCGGTGGAATGGTGGGGCCAGAAGACAGATTGTAGGTTGTCAAAGAGAGAATTAGGTGAGAGGTGGGAGGAAAGTTGAGCATGCATATGCTGCTCAATTAGTTTGGAAGCAAAAGGAAACATCTATATGAGGCGATAGCTGGGCATTGTAATGAGGGGAAGGTTTGGCATTTTGAGGCGTGATTGTGGCATGTCTGAAAGCAGAAGAGAAGGTACCAGAAGTTAGCGATAGGTTGAAGAGATGAGTTGGGGCTGGGATAAGTATAGTCGTGTGTTTGGTAGGTTGGATGGGGTCAAGTGCCCAAGTTGTGAGGTGTGATTTGGAGAGGAAATTAGTAACCTCACCTTCAGTGATGTTGGAGAGAGAGCTTATGGGGGAAGCACAGAGGTCAGTTACATGGGGCAGTAGGGGGGATGAAATAATAAAGGCCTGGCTTGTTTGGTCGATCTTATATTTGAAGTATGTGTCAAAGTCATAGCAGAGATGAGGGAGGTGGGAGAGGGTAATGGAGGGCCAATGAGAGAGTTTAAAGTGACTGAACAGATGTTTGGGGTTGTAGGGTTAAGAAAGATACGAGGGTTGTGAAGTAGGTCTGTTTAGCAGTAGTGAGGGTAGTGAATGCAAGTGTTGCTTGTTTAAATGCATTGAAGACGTCTTGCAAGTGTGTTTTCTTTCAAAGCCATGCTACAACCCTCGACACTTGACAATAACCTTACCAGAAAGCTTTGTTATTATTCATTCATCACACTTTGACATACAGGGGTGACTGTGTCAATAGCTGATATGAGGGTGGCATTATAGAAAGCAGTAGCACTGTCCATGTCGTGGTGTGAAGATATGGAGGACAGAGGTAGAATAGAGTCAGAGAGTGTGTGACTGTCTAGATAGGAAAGGTTTCTGCGAGGGAGTGCGAGTTGCTGGATATGGGTAGCAGGTGAGGAGGACAAGGATGAGAAATTGAGCAGATGGTGATAAGGTAGGGGGGAGAGGGGAGGTTGTGAGATTAGAAAGGGAACAGAGGCTGGTAAAGATAGAGTATAATGTATGTCCATCTGTGAGGGTGGAAGACCACTGAATATGTCCAAAGGATGAAGTACAGTTGTGGCCAAAAGTATTGACACCCATGCAATACTGTCAGATAATACTCAGTTTCTTCCTGAAAATGATTGCAATCACAAATGCTTTGGTATTATTATCTTCATTAAATTTGTCTTCAATGAAAAAACACAAAAAGAATTGTCCTAAAGCCAAATTGGATATGATTCCACACCAAACATAAAAAAGGGGGTGGACAAAAGTATTGGAACTGTTAGAAAAATCAAGTGATGCTTCTCTAATTTGTGTAATTAACAGCACCTGTAACTTACCTGTGGCACCTAACAGGTGTTGGCAATAACTAAATCACACTTGCAGCCAGTTGACATGGATTAAAGTTGACTCAACCTCTGTCCTGTGTCCTTGTGTGTACCACATTGAGCATGGAGAAAAGAAAGAAGACCAAAGAACTGTCTGAGGACTTGAGAAACCAAATTGTGAGGAAGCATGAGCAATCTCCAGGCTACAAGTCCATCTCCAAAGACCTGAATTTTCCTGTGTCTACTGTGCACAGTGTCATCAAGAAGTTTAAAGCCCATGGCACTGTGGCTCACCTCCCTAGATGTGGACGGAAAAGAAAAATTGACGAGAGATTTCAACACAAAATTGTGCGGATGGTGGATAAAAAACCTCGGCTAACATCCAAACAAGTTCAAGCTGCCCTGCAGTCTGAGGGTGCAAATGTGTCAACCCATACTATCCGTCATCGTCTGAATGAAAAGGGACTGTATGGTAGGATACCCAGGAAGACCCCACTTCTTACCCCGAGACATAAAAAAAACCAGGCAGGAGTTTGCCAAAACTTACCTGAGAAAGCCTAAAACGTTTTGGAAGAATGTTCTCTGGTCAGATGAGACAAAAGTAGAGCTTTTTGGGCAAAGGCATCAACATAGAGTTTACAGGAGAAAAATAGAGGTATTCAAAGAAAAGAACACGGTCCCTACAATCAAACATGGCGAAGGTTCCCTGATGTTTTGGGGTTGCTTTGCTGCCTCTGGCACTGGACTGCTTGACCGTGTGCATGGCATTATGAAGTCTGAAGACTACCAACAAATTTTGCAGCATAATGTAGGGCCCAGTGTGAGAAAGCTGGGTCTCCTCAGAGTCATGGGTCTTCCAGCAGGACAATGACCCAAAACACACTTCAAAAAGCACTAGAAAATGGTTTGAGAGAAAACACTGGGGACTTCTAAGTGGCCAACAAGAGTCCAGACCTGAATCCCATAGAACACCTGTGGAGAGATCTAAAAATGGCAGTTTGGAGAAGGCACCCTTCAAATATCAGGGACCTGGAGCAGTTTGCCAAAGAAAAATGGTCTAAAATTCCAGCAGAGCATTGTAAGAAACTCATTGATGGTTACCGGAAGCGGTTGATCGCAGTTATTTTGGCTAAAGGTTGTGCAACCAAGTATTAGGCTGAGGGTGCCAATACTTTTGTCTGGCCCATTGTTGGAGTTTTGTGTGAAATGATCAATGTTTTGCTTTTTGCTTCATTCTCTTTTGTGTTTTTTCATTTAAGACAAATTAAATGAAGATAATAATACCAAAGAATTTTTGATTGCAATCATTTTCAGGAAGAAACTGATTATTATCTGACAGAATGGCAGGGGTGTCAATACTTTTGGCCACAACTGTAAGCGACAGGAGTTTGGAAACTCACGACTGTTGGGTGTCAGTAGGGATTATTGAAGTCACTCATGATGAAGATGATTGGAATGTCAGCAAAGTGAATATAACAGGTGAAAAATTGGCCAAGAAAGCCAGTAGCCATGCCCGGAGGTCAGTATAAGACAGGCATTTGGAGGTTAGATGGAGAGTAGATGCAAACAGAGTGCACTTTGAAAGAAAGGAGGTTAAGGGAGGGAGGAGGTTGGATTGGGTTAAAGATGCAGTTGTTAGAAAAAAGGAAACACACTACTCCACCATGTCTATTGCCAGGTCTAAAAAGGTGGGTAAAGTGGAGGCTACACAGTGTCGGAGAGTGTCAGCCATGTCTTAGTGATGCCCAGGAAGGAAAGATTGCAGGAGGTGAAGAGGTCATGGATCACACAGAGCTTGTTGCAGATGAAGCAGGTGCTCCAGAGTGTTCCAAAGTGAAAGAGCAGGTGGTTGGAGTAAGAGGCATGGGCTTTATGTGTGACACATAGTTCATCTTAGCTTGAGAGAGATAGGAGGGAGAATTAGGGGTAGGTATCAGATGAGGGGGGCCATAACTGGGAGATACATCACCAGCAGTCAGAAGAAGCAGAGAAAGGGAAAGCAAGTGGGGGAGCAAGAGTGGCCAGCTTGATTTATATTTTTTCAGGAGAGATGTGAGGCTAAGGAGCAGGTATGCAGATGAGGTGAGGTGGAGAGGTAAGAGGAAGGTGAGATAGTTATTTGGTTAGAGGGTATTGGGGTTTGGGGATGGCAAAGGAGAGTGAGAATTAGTGGATCAAAAACTGTAGGGGGAAATGTAAGCATGGTGAAAGAGCAAGTGAGAGAAAAGAACTGAAAGTACTGTACGTTTAGTAAGCAGTGTTAGCTCTTACCTTTTGGTCAATTTCTGAACTATTTCTGATAATATTTCTGCTGTACACTTGAGATCCACACTTTGGAGCCACACTCAGACCTCGTTCATCAGACCTGGGAGTTCATCTACACTAGTGATCAAAATTAGAAAGCAAAATATGACCACTTGATTTTTTCTGACAAAATTTTAATCTACATTGATCAACATTTGAAGATTTTTGTGTAAAGGGTACACCATGCCACTAGAACAGTGTTTTCCAAAATAACCAAAGTTTATCAACTTAAAATCTTTATTTTACACAAAAAGTGATGATCATAATTAGAAAAGAGCAATGAGTTTAGCAGAGAGAAAGATTAAAAGAAATTTTTTTTTTGAAGGTTGCAACAGTCACCAATCAGTAGGAAGTGTAAAGGCCTTTGTTTTGAATAACTTCAAGACATCTGCAGCCACGGGACATCACTGGTCTCTCACACTGCTCTGGTGTGGTTTTGGTCCACTGTTCCTCCAGTCTCTTCCATATGTTCGTGTGACTGTAGTAGGTTTCTTGGCCATACCTCTGTCACCAAGGATCCTTCAGAGGTTTTCTATTGGGTTTAGATCAGGACTCTGTGATGGCTATTTCATTTTTTCAATGAACTGCTTTACCCATTTTGAGATGTATGACAGGGGGCATTGTCCTGCATGAAAATAGTTGGTTGATTGAGTGCTGATCGCAAGTAAGGAATCATGTGATGTTAAATAAGGTTCTGATACACACTTGCATTTACTCTGCTATGTAGCTATATGAGAGGTCTAACCCCTGTGTCATGGGGTGGTACAGCGGTAAGGGAATCAGATAGCAGGATGGTAAGATGGCTAAGGGTGTTCAGGGAGGCTAATCTGACCCTTAGAGTTGGGGGCCTCTGGGTCACCCTGCTCTTAGAGGTACCTCAGAAGGTGTGGAGGTCTAGGTTGCCACCCTTGCCCTATGCTCCTGATAAGCCCTAGGCTAAAAACCTCTACCTCCACCCACGGTCTGGGAAACAGCACCTTACCCAAGGAAGGTAAACTCCAGGCAGGATCAGCAGGACAGCATCAGCACACACTGCATTACATCCTAACAGCACACATGGTCAAGGCAGAGTGCACTCTATCTGCGACACTAAGTGGAAGGAAGTGAAACTACTTAAAGGCTGAGGGAGTGGTGAACAGAATGCTCTGACACACCCCTCCACCTCTACCACCCCCTGCAGAGCCACACAGTAATACAGCAGCATCTGCTGATTAATGTGCCAAAGGATATTAACTCAGAATTAAAACACAGCAGCAACACACGTTGACTGTTTTGCAGTCCATATGTGACAGTACCCCCACTTTATGAGAGGCCTCTGGACTGAAAAGCAGGCACATCCGGAAACATTCCAAATTTCCTGATCGATGACCTGTGGAAGATATTACGAGTAGTGATGAGCGAGTGTATTCGTTACTATTCACATGTATAGTCCGGTATTCATGTTAATCGTTATTCTTCGAGAATTTGTGTACTTGCCTCACTATTATCGGATGTCATGCCCTGCAGTTTTGGCGCTTTCTTTGCAGCCACTTAACATGTTGGGCTTCTTAACCAATCACCATAATGCTGCAGACATTTTGGTTGTGGCATTACTGTGATTCGCTGGCCACCCAGCGTGATAGGGTATATTTAAGTCCTGCTGCCACCATTTTGCGCATATTGCTCTGAAGCCTGCTGTACAGGAGCATAGGGAGAGATTGCTGAGCTGCTATGGAGAGAATTTAGGCCTCTTGATAACAAAAAAGCCCTTTTCAGGGCTACCTGCAGTGTATACTAGGTCAGTGTAGAGTAGGGAGGGAGAGATACTGAAGCAGGGACAGTTTAAAGGCACAGCTCAGTAGCTCAATAATATAAGAAATAGCTCTTTTGAGAGCTGAAGACACAACAGAGTCAGAGTACAGGGTGGGAGAGACACTTGAGCAGGGACAGTTGAAAGGAGCCGCTCATTAGCTCCATAATGCCACCAAAAAGTAGCTCTTTTCAGAGCTGAAGACACACACCAAAGTCAGAGTTCCCCACACTGTTTTTGTGGTCACAGCCTGCCTTCTGCTGTCCACATTACTCCACTTAAAAAGGCAGTTATTGCCCAATGTAAAGCAGTAGTCCAAACCTCTCCAACTGCCTGCTGCAAAGCATCCAGCATGCCTTTTTTCACACTCTTTTTGTGGTCACAGCCTGCCTTTTGCTGTCCACATTACACCAATTAAAAAGGTGATTATTGCCCAATGCAAAGTAGTAGTCTAAACCTTTCCTACTGCCTGCTATAAAGCACGCACCAGACCATTTTCCTCACAATTTTGGCTATGACAGCTAGTTTGGCTTGTGCCATCAACATCTTAAAATCTGTCAACAAAACCCAAAATGCCAAAAAAGCCTGTTGTTAAGGGACAGGGATGTGGACGTAGTGTTGTCAGTGGTGCACGACAAGGCACCGAGTCTGTCAGATCAGAAGACGCGTGATGCAGCCACTATGTTCCTGGAAAAATTTCCTGGTCTTGGACATAAATCTGAGTGGCAGTCAGAAGAGCAAGAGCATATTCTGTTTTGGATAGTAGACAATGTCTCTACTCATTTGTCAAGCAGCAACAAATCTCCCACGACCACACAATCTACTGTCGATACACAGAAGGCTTACCCATCCAATCCTGAAGCTGCTTCTCCTTCCTCCCGCCATTATCATTCACAGGAGACATATGACACCAAGCTTGTCCACTCCGAGGATCTGTTTGGTATCTATCATTTGGCTAGCTTTGGATTATCAGTGAAGAGGGACATGAGGAGGTGCCGTGCGCTGATGCTCAAGTATTTGAGGACCTACGGCCAGAAGAAAGCCACTTGAAGGAACATCATTTACTGTCTCAAGAGGTAGAGGCTGATGATGAGACACAGTTGCCATCAAGTCAGCCTACAATGTCAACTGGAAAGGAGGATGAGATGGAAGACGAGGTGGTCGATGATGAGTCCACTGATCCGACTTGGATTGTCGACATGCATAGCCATGACAGCAACACAGAGGAAGATGGATATGTAGCACCAACACAGGCATCAAGGGGCCGTGGTTTGCCCAGCATGAGAACTGGGTCAAGATTTTCCAAGAGCACCCCTGCTGGGTGCCAAGTCAGGGCAAGGGGTCGTTCAACTGCTGTGTGGAATTTTTTTTCTGAAAGTCCTTCAGAGAAAAATATTGTCTGTAGCATTTGACATACCAAGTTGAGCAGAGGCCAGGGCAAAAACAACCTGAACACCACCAGTATGCAAAACCACATGGCAGCCAAGCACCCCAGTAGGTGGGCGGAACACCAGGGTACCAAATCGGCATCTGCAGTTCAAACCAATGCCTTGTCAACTGGGCTGTGTCCTTCATAATCACCAGTTCAGGAAGCAGCCATTCATACCTCCTGCCCACAAGCTGCGGTAGCTCACAAACAGCAAACATCAATCATATCCACTTCCTTGTCCCAGGGAAGTGTCTAATCGTGCATACCTGAGAGCTTGGAAGAAAGTGTAAACACCCAGCCACGCACCCACAGGCACAAATACTAAACTCGCACATTGCCAAATTCCTAGCTGTGGAGATGTTGCCATTTAGACTCGTGGGAACACAGTCTTTCTGTGTTCTCTTAGCTGTGGCTGCCCCACAAAACAGGGCTCCCAGCCACCACTGTTTTGCCTGGTGTGGCATCCCTGCATTGCACAAGCAAATGTTAAACAATATGAACCGTGCTCTCACCAATGCAGTAACCGAGAAGATCCATCTAACAATAGACACATGGACAAGTTTTCATAGACAGAGACGATACATTGCACTCATGGCACACTGGGTGAACCTGGTGGAGGGTGGGACAACGGTGCAAACTGGAACATCACACATCCTACCCATGCCAAGAGTAGCAGGCCCAGATTTTGTTGGGGATTCCGCCTTTTCATATTCCACTTCCTCTCTCCTCCTGCTCCTCATACTCTGCAGAATTATCCTCCCCAACAGTGCCAAGCTGGGACCTGTGCAGCAGCGCATCGGCAACACGCTCTGCTGAAGCTGATCTGTTTAGGTCAGAAACCACACATGGCGGGAGAGCTGTGGCAAGCTTTAAAACAACAGACCAATCAGTGGCTCTCCTCGCTGCACCTCCAACCTGGTCTGGTCATCTGCGGTAAGGGGCGTAACCTGGTGGCGGCTTTAAAGTTCAACAAGCTGGTACACATGCCATGCATGGCTCATGTGCTGAACTTAGTTCAGATATTTCTGAAAAATTACCCCGACTTGCCATACTTCCTTGAGAAGGAGTGCCGTATTAGTGCACATTTCTGCCAGTCCTCTACCGCATGTGCTGCTCTTACAGCGCTGCAAAAGTGCTTGAATTTGCCAAGTCACCGACTTATTTGCGACCTGCCCATGTGGTGGAACTCTACCTATCATATGTTGGTGAGTATTAGTGAGCAGCAGAGGGCAGTAACTGAATACCAGCTTCAAGGTGCCCATCCGATTGAGAGTCAGCCACCACACATAACTATCGAGTGGGTATGGAACGCTGACATTTGTGAGGTTCTTGGAACTTTGACTACTGCACCAACCTCGTGAGCAGTGATCAGGCTATTATCAGCGTAACCATCCCGCTGCTGTGTCTCTTGAAACAAACACTGCATAATCTCAAAGAGAAAGCTTTGAGTGGTCAGCATGTTGGTATGAAGCCAAATTTCACAATGGGTGATACTACCCAGTTCAGCCAATATTCTGAGGCAAAATTGCATGATGAAGAGGAAGATAAGGAGGATGAGAAGGGAGTGTACTTGTTTTTCTGTGCTACCGAGGGGACTCCTAATGCTACAGAGGGGACACCCAACCCAAGCTTCATGTCTGTCCAGCCTGCATGGGCTGGAGAGGACGAGGTGGAGGAGGAGGAGGCGAGTTAGAGTGAGGAGAGAATAGGTACTGATCCTACTGCTGGGGACACAAAAGAGTTGCCTTTTGCGAGCTTGGCCCACATGGCACAGTTCACGTGTAAATGTCTGTGGCAAGACCCTCGTGTGACACACAATTTATCCAACAACTTATACTTCTTGGCCAACTTTCTCGATCCACGGGACAAGGAGAAATTTCCTTCTGTCCTTTTGGAGTCAAAGAGTTTTACAATGGAATCCTTCAAGAGGGTTGTTGTAGAGCAGTTGCTGAAAACATCACCCTCAGACAATGCTGGTGGCAGACGTACCGACTCTTTTCAACACCAAGGGTTAATGGGGAGAGACACGAACACCAGGTCCAACAGAGGTGGGTGGAAAATATGCACAAATTAGGCAATTTTCAATAAACCTTGCTGTTGCGCTTGTTTATCTGTGCCTGTAACAATGCCAGGGAGGGAGAAATTGCAGAACATGGTCAAGGGGTACTTGAGTGACCATATGTGCATCCTTTTTGATGCATCAATTCCCTTTAATTATTGGGTCTCCAAGCTGAACACTTGGCCCAACCTCTCCTTGTATGCCTTGGAGGTGCTGGCCTGCCCAGCTGCTAGTATGATGTTAGAGCGTGTTTTCAGTTCCGCTGGGTCAATTATCACTGGTAGGCGCACACGCCTCTTAACGGAAAATGCAGACAGACTTACTCAGATTAAATTCAAAAAGGACTGGATATCTTCACAGTTTGTAATCCCTCCAGATGACAGCAAGTCAACCTAAATTCACTGAAAATGCTGATTTATGGTACTGCTGTTAATATCAACCCCCTTCCCATAAGAACCCATTTCCTTCCTTTGCCAACCATGACTTAGCTCACAGGGCTACTTTTTCAAACCCTATGCATATTGTGCAGTGGACAAACTAGGACAGTATTTCTACTCCAGCCTGACTACTATTTGTGATTGGAGGCCCTTAGGATGATGGCCTCCTGCGTCAACCTTTACTCAGCCCATAGGGCTAATTTTTACAAACCCTATGCACATTTTATAGTGGACAAACTAGGACAGTATTCCTACTCCAGGCTAACTACTATTTCTATTTGGAGTCCCTTGGCATGGTGGCTTCCTACATCAACCTTAACTCAGCCTATAGGGCTAATTTTTACAAACCCTATGCACCTTGTGCAGGGGGACAAACTAGGACAGTATTCCTACTTCAGCCTAACTACTAATTGTGATTGGAGGCCCTTAGGATGGTGGCTTCCTGTGTCAACCTTCACTCAGCACATAGGACTAATTTTTAAAAACCCTATGCACATTCTGTAGTGCACAAATCTGGAATATACAGTGGTCTTACCAAAATAATATTTGTCATTGGAGGCCCTTGTCACAGGTTGTGCCACATTGTGACTAAGATAGGGGATACATATGCAAAAGAAATCTGTTACTCATCCTATTGGGCAGAAAAACATGCCTGGCTTGTGGCACATTATGACTGAGATAAGGGATAAATATTCAATAGATATTTACAATGACTGTTGATGACCCTCTGAAAACTTGAATAAAGGGCGGCAACTTCTACAGTAGTCCCTCATAAATAATGTTTGTCATAGGATATATTTGAGCTTGTCATCCAGTTGACTAGTGCAGCTTTTTTTTTTCCAGTTCACAGAGTTCAGCCAAACCTGAGGATCACAGGTTGCACTCACTGCTACCTTCTATTACTCCATGTCTCTTGCCCTTTTTTCCATGTATTCTCTGCCCTTAAATAAGTTACATAATAGAGTGAGGGCCCTACAATATAAATAAGTGAAGGCACTCTCAAATGTACAGAAGAACCTCCAAAATTTCTAGAGGCAGGCACTTCCAAACATATGCTACAGGGCCACATGTGGGCTCTCACTAAACTTAGGTTTCCTGCCTACTGCCGGCCCTCTGACCATTTGAATTTAGGTTGAAAAAATGTTATGGAGGTGGAGGGAGGAGGAGGAGGAGGAAGAGGATGAAGCCCAATGCTACAATGGATACATTGTAGTCTTCTATAGAATATGTATTCCACTATCACAGTGTCAATGGTCAATGAGAGAGGGACCGCCAAAATCTCTAAGTAAGAGCAGTCTTTCCAAAATGTATTTTACAGGGCCATCTCTGGGCCCCCACCAAACTCAGGTTTCTTGCCTACTGCAGGCCCTCTGAACATTTGAATTTAGGGCCGCAAAATGTCATGGAGGTGGAGGAGGATGGTGAAGCCCAATGCTACAATGGGCACATTGTAATCTGCTATGAAATATGTATTCCACTATTACAGTGTCAATGAGGAGGGACCACCTGAATTTCTCTAAAAAAAAATACGTTACAGGGCCATCTCTGGGCCCTCACCAAACTCAGGTTTACTGCTAGTGCAGTGCCTCTGAACATTTAAATGTAGGGCCACAGAATCACAGGGCGGTGGAGAAGGATGGTGAAGCCCAACACTATAATGGGCACATTCTAAACTGCTATGGAATATGTATTCCACTATCACAGTGTCCAAGAGGGCGGGACCACCCAAATGTCTAAGTAAGAGTAGTCCCTCCAAAGCGTATGTTACAGAGCCATCTCTGGGCCTTCAGCAAACTCAGGTTTCCTGCCTACTGCAGGCCCTCTGAACATTTGAATTTAGGCCTGCAAAATCTTATGGAGGTGGAGGTGGAGGAGGAGGAGGGTGAAGCCCAACGCTACAATGGGCATATTGTAAACTGCTATGGAATACATATTCCACTATCACAGCGTCAATGATCGTGGGACCAACCAAATGTCTAAGTAAGGGCAGTCACTCCAAAACGCATCTTACAGGGCCACCTAAGGCCTCTGAGGTCAAAGATCAATATACCTTGTAAAGTGCTGGAGAATAGCTAACTAAAAATGATGTATGACAGAAGGACCTACAAAATGTATAAGTCAGGGCCCTCCCAATTGTAAAAGGCGAAAAGAAGCCACTACAATACATGTTAACAAACACTAAAAGCAATATTTTTTTTCTCTGCTTTATTTAGCCTTGTATACAAGTGATTATGCAGGAAAAACTATTTCTGAACCTTTATGGTCTGTTAAATGCAATTTAGGTTAGGTTTGGTAGTTGTTCTTGGGAATCTGTAACTGTGGCATAATCCTGCAACAAAGTTATTCCCACAAACCATATTTGATTCAGAAATGCATGCAGGCATATTCTCCAGACTCTTCCCATTCTGTATAATCATTTTGCCATCCATTCAGCCTTTTCTTCGGGCCCCCAATCCCCTTTGTAGGGTCCAGCAGAAAATTACTCACATTTCCAATAACTTACATTGTACTAGCTATTCTAACAAATATGCAATTATTACAAAGTACTCATAACAAGTATAGCGATTACGAATATTACGGTACTCGGTCATCACTAATTATGGGTAGTCAGCACTAGAGGAAGTTCGAGCTGGAACAACACAGGATTGCAAATGGTCAATATCCTAAACAGACAAATAACTCCAGAAGCTGGAGCTCCAGCCACACACCTCCATCTGATGTGTTTGGACAGCACCCACACAAAATCATTCATACTCAGAACTGGACCTGAACGTTTATTACTATTCATGAGGTTACAGATAGAGGGTACCTTCTTAGGGGGGCACACAGTAGAGATGTTTTCCTCTGTCTTCTCTGGAAATCTTCCCACAAAAGACTTAGGGTACCTTTACACGTCGCAACATTGCATGCAATTTAACTTGCAACTTACTGGTTGCAGTGAAATCATGGACACATTGTTACATTTTGTTGCTGTGTACAAATGGAACAATATGTCCATGATTTCACTGCAACCAGTAAGTTGCAAGTGAAATTGCATGCAATGTTGCGACGTGTAAAGGTACCCTTAGTGGAATTCACCAACCTCCTCCTATCACTCTTCTCAGGATAACACCTGAGCCCAGCATCATTCTGAGGCGTAGGCTGGGTTTTACCCCTATTCTCTGGTAGGTGTTTAACCACCTCCGCTGGAGACATAGGAGTAGGTCTGACCACCATGGCAAAGATAGTAGTATTCAGGCACTTATCCTCAAAGGATGTCAGCGACTGAGAAACGAGTTTAGAGCGATGTGGACAGACATTAATAAAGTGATCATCTTGACCACAAAAGAAACAAGACCTCCCAACCTGATGAATTGCAGATGGTCTAGTATGAGGAGTTACATTTCCCAACTGCTTAGGTATATCAGAACCCACACGTGTAACCTCCCCAGCAGGGATGGCTACCAGGGGCAAGGTAAGTTAAGGTCTTTCTCTCAGTCATCTGTCCAAACTAATAGCAAGAATCACAGTAGCCTCAAATGACTACAGAGCAGAGTACTAAGTTAAAGAGTCTTGCAACCTATCTGACTCACCAAGAAAGAACTGACTCCTAAGCGCAGGATCATTCCATTGAGTGTCAGTGACCCATCTCCTGAACTCAGAGCAATACTCCTCAGCTGGCATGCTCCCTGTCTGAGCTTACGAAGTTTAGACTTAGCCAAGGAGACACCATTAGGGTCACCATGCACCAGGGCCAGAGCTGCAAAAAATTCATCCACTGTCCACATAGATGAAGAATCGGTCAGCAGAGAGAAGGACTAGGCCTGAGGAGGATCCCCCTTAAGAAGGGAGAGTATACCCAAGTGCTGTTCCTTACTCCACGAAGAACGAAGGTGAAGCCTGAAGTATAACCTACAGGCCTCTCTGACTAGAATAAATGTATCTCTTTGTAAACAAAGAAAATCAGCAAGATGTTCCGATGCAGAATTTATTTAAACAAATACAAAAACTTTAATCCAACAGGTAGGTATTCCGTGCCTAAGCGTTTCGACGCTAGGTCTTAATCATGGCTATGGATGGGTGAGATAGAGTGACTGTTATATACACGCCCCCTCACTTCCCACACAGCTGTGTTGATGTAACAAAATTAAAGAACAATGACAATACAATGAGGTTAAAAACTGGAAACATTCCAACAAATATTAATATCAATTTCTACAATAATTTCATACAAATGTTTTGGAGTTAATATTGCAACACAATAACCTGTCTGATGTTCAAGCCATGGGGAGCCCTTGTCCCCAAGAAAAAAATCCAATATGATTCTTTATGCACCAAAAAACATCCCCTGGGAGGAGTTACAACTTTCTCTATCCCCTGAAATTTCAAGGAGGTTGTATTACCACCATGCTGTAAAGAGAAATGTCTTGAAACTGCAGAGATGTTAAGTGCCATATGGCTAATAGCATCAGAAATATGCCTGCAGATCCTTCTCTTCAGATCACCTGTGGTGCATCCCATGTATTGTATATTGCATGATGTGCATTTTATTAAGTACATGACATTAGTCATGCAACAGTTAATATAGGTTTTTAATCTTATGAGTGCCACCATTGCAATAGGATGTAAACACATCACTCCTCAATACGTGGGAACACGCAGTACATGTGATATGGCCACATCTGTAAAAACCTTTCAGGGCCAACCATGTACTGTTATCCCTTGGTGTAGAAGTAAGGAAAAGACTAGTGGAGAGAATAGACCCCAGGGTGGGGACTCTCTTAGCGCTGAATCTGACTTGCAAACTCGACAGAATTTGTGAAAGTTTTTGGTCCCGGTTTAGAATAGGAAGATATTTCTTAGGGTACTGTTACACGCAGAGATATCCTGAGAGATATCGCTGATACATCACGGGTTTTGCATCGCTCAAACAACATCATTAGGACGTCGTTGCGTGTAAGACCCAGATATAGGTGCGATAAATCTTTGGATCGCTGATCGCAGATTTGAGAACCTGATGCTAAATCAAGCGATCTGCGATCAGCAAACCTGCTGAATATTTGTGTGTGACGTCGCGATAACGATGTGTATAAAGATTTTTCCCATTGACCACAATGAACAGGGACCGATCGCTGGCTTGTGAGAACGATCTCTGCTCACAACATCTCAGGGGCGTCTTGCACGATATCTGCACTTGTGACAACTCCCCAGCGATGTCCAACAGATGTCCTCAGATCTCCCGAGATCTTTAGAGATCTTCCAGCGATATCTCTGCGGTACCCTTAATGATACCAACTACATTGGTATATTGAGAACTATAGGTGATGACAAAAGGGATAAAATCGACATCTTTTTAGAGATTTTTACAATGCCATCCGGTTTGTCATTAATAAGGGTTTCTCTATCAATATTGTCCACTATCCTTATTGCTCTAGTCAAAATCCCTCTTGAGTATCCATGTTGTTTCAACCTATTGATAATCATATTCCACTTTAAAAGTGGACTGATCAGTGACAGACTGCAGCTAGACAAAGTACAGAGAGGGGTAGAGATGGAGCAGAAAAAGAGTACAGGGGGCAGAAGCAGAGAGTAGGAGCCAGGGAGTGCACAGTGGGACAGAAAGAGAGCACAGAGTGCAGAAAGAGGGATGGGGGTGTGGCGCCCCGCAATGAGTGCATCACAGGAGGGTATTGCATCCATGACTGAAGATGCAATATTCTCCGTCTCGGTAATGACACAGTTAAAACTCAGAGCTCCATACCCTACATGCACCATTAGAATAGAGGGCCAATCAGGTCCTGGTGGGAAACATAGGAGATATTAGGAATGAAAGGGACACTCCCATTTCCAGACACGTGCATGAGACCCATGGTGGGGACACAAAGGACATCTCATTTCAGGTCCTGGAGGTAGTGGAGAAACCGAAACGTGGTGGCAACTGGCATGGGGAAATCCTCAGAAGAGAAGCAAAGTGGATATATAGGATGGAATCCACTGGGAAAGAAGGTCTCAATGAACAGCTAACCTATACCCCATTCTTGTAGGCTATCCCTCCCCTCAGACAGAATTACCTGGACCTTTGGTCCCCCTGTTCTATTTCATGTATTATACTTTTGTTCCCATATATCTGTACAATCTCTCTGTATAACCTATTAGCCCAAAAAGGGACATGAGGGTGAGATAACATTTGATCCATATATAATGGACATGATACCATCAGTATATGTCTGGTAGAATATAGAGAGAACGTTCCTTCTAAACTATCTTGTGAGATGGAAAGAGATGTATGATAAAAATCAATATACAGCATGAGAAACTTGAATTAAGATATTGGTAGTTTCTCACAGTATTGTAAACTATGTGGACATAGGGATGAAGAAGTATGGGTGAAATATCATCTCCACAGAAGTATATGATATGGGTACGTCGTGCCTGTATCCTGATTTGTAGACTTCTCCATCACCATTACATAAAAAAAACCCCACATTATACATACTGGGGGTGGGTGAAGATATACCGGGGTGTTTAATGGTAGTCCCTCCCAATCCGGGAATGATGGGATTATATTATGCTTCATCCCATTAGGATAGGTCATGACATTGTTCTTGTCTTAAAAGTATATACAACATTATTTGTCAGGTCACCTTTATCTATAGATCAATATGTGGCCATTAGGGAACTACTTTCCCTGGTATATGCCTCCCCCTATCCCATTTCCCTGGTACACAGGATGTGTATAGGGGACTAGTATTGTCCCAGCACATCCTGTTTGCGTCCCAGAGGAGATGGGGGCGTGTAAATGACGAATTTTGACGGACTTCCGGTATTTGGAACGCATACCGGAAGTCACATATGCGGCAGGTGGAATGTAAGCGCAGATAGCACCGCCCAGCGTGTCGAATGACGCACTTCCGGTCCGGGAGACGCGAAACCGAAAGTAGCATCCTAAACACATGGTGGAAGCTGACACACATGTTTCCAACTCCCCTGAGTACATGGGGGATATAAGGGAGCCTTGAGGGGCACTCTGTGATGCTGACACCAATGAGGAAGGAGGGGAGGTTATCACACCACCTTATGCAGCGCCCCCGGTGACCTGGATAAGGCTGGACCGGTATCTGACAGCACAGTCTCTCCTGAGGACGCCCAGCGATAATAGCGGGTAGAAACGCGTCGAGATGTATGACTGGGACTGACTAAACGATCATGTGCATCAGATAAGTAACGATTCTATATACCTGCCTGTGGGAACTATCTATCTGTCTTGGATTGAGTGTTATCTCTGTACCTTGTCTACCCTTGAATAGGGGATATGTGTGATATGTGTATTTGGACAAAGGAAGGTGTATTTGGTAACTTGGGCATTGACGGTATCCATATATCGAATGTGGGTGGATTATAAGACACAGCAGATTTTAGACCTGACCCCTGTGGGTTGTACGGAGTGGGGCTTGAGACACATCAGTTTGAGTATATCAGTTTGAGGTCTATACTGCATCTAATAGATATTAATCCGTCAATGGTGGTCATGCTAGATAGCATACCTATACACCCATAACTACAAAAAAGACACCCTTTGATGTTAAATCAAATCATACACACACAGGGAAGATGATGGGGGTTGACCCACATCTATTTTTGAGATACACCTAAGACCAGGATAGATTCCCAGTGGTGGTAATCGCCATAGTGCAGCAACAGGGACACTAGGGTGAGCCGCCGTGGAACGGGGACACCTGACATGTTATGTGTATAAAACTCCGTAGACAGGCAGGAGCAGAGGATAGGGTGAGTGTGGGATTATAGGCTCCTTCTTCCCCTACTGCTCAGTATTCACTAGACAACAGGTGTAGGGCATACACACACTACTGACCGATTTTAATAATAATTAAATAATAAAGTTATCTTAATTGTGCACTCTTTTGGAGATTAATAATTTATTTTGAGTCACATCTATCATAATTTAGAGAATATTTGCAAATTAATGGCAGGGTTTTTGTCGGGACTAATTGATAGGAGTAGATGGGCCCTGGAGGTGAGGGAGGCATTTTCTGGAGAGGGAGGGGATAATACTGGTGCTAAAACATCTGATGCTCTGAAAGACCTATTTCATGAAATCAACATTACGTATAAAGAAAATGTAAAATCATGGTGGGAGATAGAGTGCCTTGAGAAATATATAACCAACAAAATAGTCCCGAAAGACCTCCGACTAAACATCATCCCTGCCCACCGATCCAGGACACCGGTCTTACTGGAAAGGTGGGAAGAAGAATCAATAAACAGTTCGCTCAGGTTTATGAGGTTACTTCTTGAAGAAGAAAAAAAGTCCTTCGAAATCATCTCAAAGAAATTGGGGGAATTGACGGAAGAGGCGAAGAAACATAAAGAGGATCCCGATTTCGGTAAACGTGAAGCTTCACTTGAACATAATATAGGACGCCTACAATCCTTTATTAAAGAAAGGAAACATAAACAGTTTACGAGAGATCTGGCTGAATTCAAGGACAAACGAGCATACCTATTCATACAGAGAGGCGACCGAAATATTGGGAACACAGATACCTCTGCGTCAGAACCAGACCCCTCTGATAAAGAGGGACTAGGAGATAACAGAGGGGGTAACCCATTAGGCTATAAACCGAAGAAAGGGAAGAGAAAATGGAGGAAGAAGGGAGGAAAGGGTGTTGGTGGTCAAGGCAGCGGCTACCACTAAAAATCACTAAAATTGACAAATCACCGGGCCCGGATGGGATACATCCCAGAGTGCTGCAGGAATTAAGTACTGTCATAGATAGACCATTATTTTTAATATTTAAAGATTCCATAATAACAGGGTCTGTACCACAGGACTGGCGTATAGCAAATGTGGTGCCAATATTCAAAAAGGGGACAAAAACTGAACTTGGAAATTATAGGCCAGTAAGCTTAACCTCTACTGTGGGTAAAATCCTAGAGGGTTTTCTAAGAGATGCTATACTGGAGTATCTGAACAAAAATAACCTCATGACCCATTATCAACATGGTTTTACGAGGGACCGTTCCTGTCAAACTAATCTGATAAGCTTCTATGAAGAAGTAAGTTCTGGACTGGACCAAGGAAATGCAGTGGATGTGGTGTATATGGACTTTTCAAAAGCTTTTGATACGGTGCCACACAAAAGGTTGATACATAAAATGAGGGCAATGGGGATAGGGGAAAATATGTGTAAGTGGGTTAAGAACTGGCTTAGTGATAGGAAACAAAGGGTGGTTATTAATGGAACACACTCAGAATGGGTCACAGTTAACAGTGGGGTACCACAGGGGTCAGTGCTGGGCCCGCTTCTATTTAATATATTTATTAATGACCTTGTAGGGGGCATACAGAGTAGAATCTCAATATTTGCAGATGACACTAAACTCTGCAGGGTAATCAATACAGACGAGGACAATTTTATATTACAGGAGGATTTATGTAAACTAGAAGCTTGGGCTGCTAAATGGCAAATGCGCTTTAATGGGGATAAATGTAAAGTCATGCACTTGGGCAGAGGAAACAAAAGGTATAATTATGTGCTTAATTGTAAAACACTGGGCAAAACTGTCACTGAAAAAGACCTGGGTGTATGGGTAGATGACAAACTCACATTTAGTGGCCAGTGTCAGGCAGCTACTGCAAAGGCAAATAAAATAATGGGATGCATTAAAAGAGGCATAGATGCTCATGAGGAGAACATAATTTTACCTCTATACAAGTCACTAGTGCGACCACACTTAGAATACTGTGTACAATTCTGGTCTCCGGTGTATAAGAAAGACATAGCTGAACTAGAGCGGGTCCAGAGAAGAGCGACAAAAGTCATTAGAGGACTAAGGGGTCTGCAATACCAAGACAGGTTATTAAACTTGGGGTTATTTAGCTTGGAAAAACGAAGGCTTAGGGGTGATCTTATATTAATGTATAAATATATGAGGGGACAGTACAGAGACCTTTCTAATGATCTCTTTACTCTTAGGCCTGAGACTGGGACAAGGGGGCATCCTCTACGTCTGGAGGAAAGAAGGTTTAATCATAATCACAGACGCGGATTCTTTACTGTAAGAGCAGTGAGACTATGGAACTCTCTGCCACATGCTGTTGTAATGAGTGAGTCACTACTAACATTTAAGAAGGGCCTGGATGCCTTTCTTGAAAACTATAATATTACCAGTTATACATACTAGATTCTTTGATAGGGCGTTGATCCAGGGAATTAGTCTGATTGCCATATCTGGAGTCAGGAAGGAATTTTTTCCCCCAATGTGGAGCTTAGTGTTGCCACATGGGGTTTTTTTTTGCCTTCCTCTGGATCAACATGTTAGGCTATGGGTTGAACTAGATGGACTTAAAGTCTTCCTTCAACCTTAAAAAAAACTATTTTACCAAGGAGGTCAAGGATCCGGGGACTGGGATCCGAGTCCTGCAGGTCGAGATTCAAACTATGGTGGTTCTTATTCTGGACTATGAATTTCAGGAAGAAAGGTGTGTTGCGGTCCGCGCTGCCAGAAGCATCAAGGAAGACCCAAGACGAAGTTTTGATCCAAGCCTTCTTTATTCACCTCCTACGCGTTTCAGTGCCCACCTGGCACCTTCATCAGGGATCCCTGATGAAGGTGCCAGGTGGGCACTGAAACGCGTAGGAGGTGAATAAAGAAGGCTTGGATCAAAACTTCGTCTTGGGTCTTCCTTGATGCTTCTGGCAGCGCGGACCGCAACACACCTTTCTTTCCTGAAATTCCTGGTTTAACCCCACGTGTGTGGAGTCGGTGGAGGTCCAGCGGCAGCCATCAGGACACTATACTACATGCGCACAAGCCAGTTGTGGGTCACACAACTGGAGCAGGTGAGCGGATTAAGTTTTTCACCGCAGAAATTTAGTGTCTAGAGATAAGGGCACTATTGCGCCTCTTGTCCCCCTCCCCTCTCTCTCTCAATACACTTATTCTGGCTATGGGTCATTTCAATCCAGACCCACCCTGTTGGGAACGGTAGTCATGGGTCCAGCTTTTTTAGGGAGAGATCCATACCCTCTAAGAGGCAGAAACCTGGAAACACCCACAGGATCGAACCAATAGATGAGAATCGCATTATCAACCTAACGGACTATGACCTCTCGGACATCGAGAAACGCGTACTATCTAAAGGCCTATCGTTTGTTCCCACCAACCATTTTAGCGACTTCGACTGGGTAAAAGACCTAAACCTGTTTGGAAGGAAGCTAAAATGGAAGAGGCATTTCAGACTCACTAATGAAGAAAGGTACCAGAATATTGACATTGAGGGAGAGGATATCTCTACCTTTGGAGATCTTCTGGATTTACACAGAGATACCCTTAGAGTGGAGGGGAAAGGACCATTTACAGATTGTAAACCACCTAGCAAAAAAATGCCACCTGTCAGTGACGTAACGAGTATTGATATATTTTTGAATCTAGTGACCAAAGATCTAAGACAATTAAGAGAACAGAAGGGCAGTTTTCATCAGAACCTCTCGAAAGAAGAAAAGACAGCCCTTGATGGTCTCATTAGGAACGATCACCTAGTACTGAAACCAGCAGATAAAGGGGGCAACCTGGTGCTGATGGATCATACCATCTATAAAACCATGTGCACCAATATACTAGAGGATCGGACCACGTATAGGAAACTGGACAAAAATCCAATAGAAGAATATCAAGACGAACTGAACGTCATACTGACAGAGGCATTTGAGGATGGTGTCCTGAGCAAGAACGAGATGGACTTCATGTATAATGTTTACCCAGTAACAGCAGTATTTTATTCACTCCCGAAGATACACAAAGGCCTGGTCCCCCTGAGAGGGCGACCTATAGTGTCAGGCATCAACTCAAGCACCCAGAGATGTGGGGTATATCTGGATAAGATACTCCGCAATTTTGTCACAAGCCCTCCATCTTACATTCGTGACACTCTGGATTTAATCGGGAAGCTTGATGGTGTGTCTGTGGATCCTGGTGTACAGCTGGCCTCCATTGATGTGGAGGCCCTGTACAGCAGTATTCCACACGAGATGGGACTGCGTGCAACTGAGTATTATCTATCCAGCCGGGAGAATCAATACATGAGACATAACAAATTTGTCCTGGACTTGCTGAAGTATGTGCTGACACACAACTGCTTTGAGTTTGACGGGAGGTTCTACCACCAGCTCAGGGGCACAGCTATGGGGAGTTCTTGTGCCCCTAGCTATGCTAACTTGCTCCTGGGCTGGTGGGAGGACACCGTCGTCTTCCCAGAGGAGGAAACGTCATGGTGGGGACCCCATATATTGTTTTGGGGTCGATACATCGATGATGTGATGGTGCTGTGGAAGGGCGATGGTGTATCCTTTGAGACCTTTATCAGGCAGTTAAATGTGAACACCTTTGGGTTACGGTTTACATCTGAAATACACGAGCAATCCATTAATTTTCTTGATGTCAATATATACAAGGATGGTAGGGGGGGTCTCCAAACCACCATATATAGAAAACCCACCGCGACAAATGATCTACTGAGGTGGGACAGCCACCATCCAAGAGGTTTACGAGAGGGTATACTGAGGGGGCAATACCTGCGAGCTAGGAGGAATTGTTCCGATACCGCCAAATTCTATTGTGAAGCTAGGCGGATGCAAGAGCGCTTTACACAGAAGGGTTATCCACCTCATATATTGAATAAGGCTTATAAACATGCTAGGGACAGTGACAGGGAGACCTTACTGAGAACTAATAATAGGTCCTCAAAGGAAAATATTACCCGTATTATTGGGACATTTGATGGTAGGGCCATAGAGGTGAGAGATATCATCTGTAAGCATTGGGACATCCTAATGGCAGATAAGGAGGTTGCACCCTTGATACCGAGTAAACCGGCCATCACATATAGGAGGGGAAGATCTCTAAGAGACCAATTGGTCCATAGCCACTACTGCCCCCCCAAGAGGAAAGGCACGTGGCTGGATAAGAGACAATCTGGCACCTTCAGGTGCGGGAAGTGCTCTTTCTGTAACTACATAAGGGTAACTAAGATGGCCCAAAGTAGCACCACAGGAGCCATTTATCAGAACAGACAATTCGGCAACTGTAAAACCGAAGGGGTCATCTATTATTCCAATGTAGCTGTCCTAAGGACTATGTGGGTAAAACGAAGAGGGAACTGAGAAGAAGAATTGGGGACCACATAGGAGATATTAGGAATGAAAGGGACACTCCCATTTCCAGACACGTGCATGAGACCCATGGTGGGGACACAAAGGACATCTCATTTCAGGTCCTGGAGGTAGTGGAGAAACCGAAACGTGGTGGCAACTGGGATGGGGAAATCCTCAGAAGAGAAGCAAAGTGGATATATAGGATGGAATCCACTGGGAAAGAAGGTCTCAATGAACAGCTAACCTATACCCATTCTTGTAGGCTATCCCTCCCCTCAGACAGAATTACCTGGACCTTTGGTCCCCCTGTTCTATTTCATGTATTATACTTTTGTTCCCATATATCTGTACAATCTCTCTGTATAACCTATTAGCCCAAAAAGGGACATGAGGGTGAGATAACATTTGATCCATATATAATGGACATGATACCATCAGTATATGTCTGGTAGAATATAGAGAGAACGTTCCTTCTAAACTATCTTGTGAGATGGAAAGAGATGTATGATAAAAATCAATATACAGCATGAGAAACTTGAATTAAGATATTGGTAGTTTCTCACAGTATTGTAAACTATGTGGAGATAGGGATGAAGAAGTATGGGTGAAATATCATCTCCACAGAAGTATATGATATGGGTACGTCGTGCCTGTATCCTGATTTGTAGACTTCTCCATCACCATTACATAAAAAAAAAACCCACATTATACATACTGGGGGTGGGTGAAGATATACCGGGGTGTTTAATGGTAGTCCCTCCCAATCCGGGAATGATGGGATTATATTATGCTTCATCCCATTAGGATAGGTCATGACATTGTTCTTGTCTTAAAAGTATATACAACATTATTTGTCAGGTACCTTTATCTATAGATCAATATGTGGCCATTAGGGAACTACTTTCCCTGGTATTTGCCTCCCCCTATCCCATTTCCCTGGTACACAGGATGTGTATAGGGGACTAGTATTGTCCCAGCACATCCTGTTTGCGTCCCAGAGGAGATGGGGGTGTGTAAATGACGATTTTGACGGACTTCCGGTATTTGGAACGCATACCGGAAGTCACATGTGCGGCAGGTGGAACGCAAGCGCAGATAGCACCGCCCAGCGTGTCGAATGACGCACTTCCGGTCCGGGAGACGCGAAACCGGAAGTAGCGTCCTAAACACATGGTGGAAGCTGACACACATGTTTCCAACGCCCCTGAGTACATGGGGGATATAAGGGAGCCTTGAGGGGCACTCTGTGACGCTGACACCAATGAGGAAGGAGGGGAGGTTATCACACCACCTTATGCAGCGCCCCGGTGACCTGGATAAGGCTGGACCAGATTTTAGACCTGACCCCTGTGGGTTGTACGGAGTGGGGCTTGAGACACATCAGTTTGAGTATATCAGTTTGAGGTCTATACTGCATCTAATAGATATTAATCCGTCAATGGTGGTCATGCTAGATAGCATACCTATACACCCATAACTACAAAAAAGACACCCTTTGATGTTAAATCAAATCATACACACACAGGGAAGATGATGGGGGTTGACCCACATCTATTTTTGAGATACACCTAAGACCAGGATAGATTCCCAGTGGTGGTAATCGCCATAGTGCAGCAACAGGGACACTAGGGTGAGCCGCCGTGGAACGGGGACACCTGACATGTTATGTGTATAAAACTCCGTAGACAGGCAGGAGCAGAGGATAGGGTGAGTGTGGGATTATAGGCTCCTTCTTCCCCTACTGCTCAGTATTCACTAGACAACAGGTGTAGGGCATACACACACTACTGACCGATTTTAATAATAATTAAATAATAAAGTTATCTTAATTGTGCACTCTTTTGGAGATTAACCCATAGACCACCTACCGGTTGGCACCATTACCCGGTGCCCCGCAACCAGAACCTGGGCGACCATCTAACGGGTCAAAATACACTCGCGCCCATCAACAACCGGATCACTGGTTCCGAAGCTAGCAAGTTGTTCATCACTGCTCAGTAAACCAGGAGTGAAGGAAGGCTTTTCAGGAGCACTTTACTGCAGCCGCAATTAGAGCCGTCTTGCCAGCGGAGTACCCACCAAAAGGAATCTGGCTCCCCTCACACCGGGCAGTAATTACACCGGCAGGGAAATTGAAGTAGCCCCCTTGTACCGAACTGGCGCACTAAGGCGACATCGGCAACCCATCTAGAAAAGTTGAGAACGAAGGAACATTGCGGAGCTCTGAGTCAACACCAGTCATTGCTGAGACCACCCAGTCCATTACCCGTTACCTGTATAGCCTGTATCACCTGCTGGTTACAGTAAAAGACCCGTTACAGAGAACACTGGTGTCTGTACTTCTTCAGAGCTGTTTAACTCCGCATGCTAAGAGTAGCAAAGCTGCCGTACAACATCAGGTGTAGCTCCTGGCTCCAGGGACTCCCGCTCGTCCTGTGGGGAGTGTCCCATCTTGCTGCCGTACATCCCCCGGAGACCCAAGCAGCGCTGGTGAAATCACCGGAATTCCCGCAGGTGGCGTCACGACAAGAATTAACCCTTATTGTTCAGCCAACTACTATTGAATCTGGACCACCGGGCCCCACAGCCTCGTGCGCGGAACCGTGACAGGGAGAAGCAAATGCCTGAGACGTGCAGAACCCGGCTACGGTGACTCTGAATTTGGTGTCACGAACAGGATTCGAGCAGGCCCGTTTCCCAACGGGTATTGTGTGCTTAAAGAACTTTTATTTCACCAAAAAGAACTTTGTTCGATTAAAAACCAACTTTTCCCGCCTTTTTTCCACTGGTCCAAGATGGCAACCAAGATGGCGGATCCCGCCACGTGAACCACAATGTGCTGGCCCAGGGGTGTGCCTCCACCCCTCTTCGTGGGAGGGCCATGGCAGAGGCGCCAAAACTCTTGTCCGCCCCGATTGCTGGAAACAACCATGGGGGCGGGCCAAAGACTTCAGTCCACCCATGGACTACAAAAATTAACAGGAAGTGGGTGTGAAAGGGCTTTTCCAACAGCTCTTCTACAAGACCGGTTACCAGGTCGAACGGGTGCGGTTCTCCCAAAAAGGAAGATGGCCAGCTTAAAGCTTCATGAGCTGATGAAGGAGGTCGAGGCAGAGGCTCGAGCAGCCATAGGCCACCCGGTGTCCTCACAATAGACGGAAACCTCGAGTTCTGGGAAGCCACGCTGCAGGACCTAAGGGTGCGGCTGATGGAGACAACCGAGTGGACGATCCGCAGCTGGAGTGCGGGTCTGGCCAGCCGACTGCATCAGGCTGTCCAGCAAAGACTTACAATCTGTCTCACTCCAGAGCCGGAGTCTAGTTCCTGTCCCGTTACATCACCGGAGCCCATGACCTGCCCTGTCTCATCACCGGAGCCCACGATCTACCCCATTCCAGAGCCAGAGCTTACAACCCGCTCCACTCCAGAGCCTGACACTTGTCTAGTTCCTATATCCGAACCTGCCACCTGTTTCGTCCCAGACGAGCAAGAGACAGTGACCTGTTCCTCTCCAGAACCGGAGACCAGCCCCGAAACCTTTGAGGCCTACCTGGTTACCGGAGCGGAAGCTCCACCGTCCACCAGCGCAGACGAGGAGGCGGGCAGCCTAGAAGCCCCGCAGGATGACCCAGAGGAAGACCCCGCAGCCCGGGGATCCGCTCATCAGGAAAACTCCGATCCAGAGTCCCCGTTAACCATAGAACCCGATGTGGACGTCGAGGAAGTGGAGGAAGAAGACGACGAGGTCCACAGCGAGACTGAGGACTTCAGCCACGCCGGTTCCGAATGGGAGCAACCAGCTCGGGTACAGTGGTCAGGTGCTGCCGCGGCATTTCCCCCTGAGTATCTTGGTACCGGTTCAAACCTCCCGTCAGCTCCAAACTTGTCACCCTGCCAGTCGCAGAGACTACGCCCACACTCCGTGTCGGTCTGACGATGATATACGTCGACTTCGCAGAGCGGAGTGGCGGGCACGAGAACAGGCAAACCTACAAGCCCGTGCCGATGCCCGCTGCCAACCCCCGTTACCAGAAGAACTCCGCAAGACAGGTAGAGTCACCTCATTTAACCTGTCTACCAGGTGGGGTTTCGCTCGGGAGGAGGGTGTGTATGAGGAGATATTTGTGAGTCGTCACGATGTAGAGCCGCACTTACCAAAAGGACATCCAGACCGCGACTTATACCGTGGAGATATCATTACCTTTGAACGTCATGCTTGTTATGAGGGATAGTATGCTATACGGGTTCGCAATTGTTCTTTGCATAAGTAAAATTTCTTGAACTTTGACAATGACTTTGTCCTGAACATTTCCCGTTTAAATGCCAGAAGAACGACCCGGCGGTAAAGCCTGGACTTATACTAAGGACAGTACCCCTACCCGCCGGGTCTGCAATGGTTAACCTGTCTACCTTGTGCTTTGTTTGCAACGTTAGAAGCCATGTGCCTCCCTCCGGGGAAGAAAACAAATAATCGTACCTGTTATTAATAAAAGTGTTTATTACCTGTTATAATAAAAATACAAAATTCTCTGTAATGTTGGGGTTTCGTGACACTTGGGGACAAATGTAATTTCCCAAGGGGGAGTGTGGCGCCCCGCAACGAGTGCATCACAGGAGGGTATTGCATCCATGACTGAAGATGCAATATTCTCCGTCTCGGTAATGACACGGTTAAAACTCATAGCTCCATACCCTACATGCACCATTAGAATAGAGGGCCAATCAGGTCCTGGTGGGTGGAGTGTAGAAGTATAGTGTAGGAGAATGTAGGAGTAAGTAGAGAGAAGTGGTCGGGGAGGAACGTAGGAGAAGGGGGCTCTGCACAGTCCCGTGCAGCCCCATAGACCAACTACCAGTTGGCGCCATTACCCGGTGCCCCGTAACCGGAACCTGGGTGACCATCTAACGGGTCAAAATACACCCGCGCCCATCAACAACCGGATCACTGGTTCCGAAGCTAGCAAGTTGTCCATCACTGCTCAGCAAACCAGGAGTGAAGGAAGGCTTTTCAGGAGCACCTCACTGCAGCCACAATTAGAGCCGTCTTGCCAGCGGAGTACCCACCAAAAGGAATCTGGCTCCCCTCACACCGGGCAGTAATTACACCGGCAGGGAAATTGAAGTAGCCCCCTTGTACCCGAACTGGCGCACTAAGGCGACATTGGCAAAGCTGCCGTACAACATCAGGTGCAGCTCCTGGCTCCGGGGACTCCCGCTCGTCCTGTGGGGAGTGTCCCATCTTGCTGCCGTACATCCCCCGGAGACCCAAGCAGCGCCGGTGAAATCACTGGAATTCCCGCAGGTGGCATCACGACAAGAATTAACCCTTACTGTTCAGCCAACTACTATTGAATTTGGACCACCGGGCTCCACAGCCTCGAGCGCGGAACCATAACAGGGAGAAGCAAACGCCTGAGACGTGCAGAACGCGGCTACGGTGAGTCAGGGGCAGAAAACGCACAGTGGGGCAGAAAGTACAGGGGGTCAGAAAGAGCACAGTGGGGCAGAAATAGAGCATGGGGGGCAGAAAGAATGGTGGGGCAGAGAGCGCACAGTGGGGTGGAGAAAGCACACAGTAGGAGAGAGAGCACATGGCGGGAGAGTGCGCATGGAGAAAGAGCGTATGGTGGGAGAGTGCACAAAGAAAGTGAGAGCAAAGGGGGTGCATATAGAGTGTGGGAGGGCAGAAGAGAGCACACGAGGGGCAGAAAGAGCACATGGAGGTAGAGTGCGTATGGAGGTAGAGAGTGCACGGAGGTAATGTAGCACCCTAGGGGTCTGGTTGCAACAATGGCATTGCCTTCCTCACAGGGGGTGATGTCATGCCTGGAAGCAAAAAGGTAGTTCCCTATTCAGGTGGCGCAGCATCCAACACTTTCCTGTCTCCAGACCAAAAGGGGGAGCTCTACAACCCAGCTTGAGGGGAGCTTCCCTATATAAAGTTCTGGCCTGGAGATGGAGTTAGTCAGAACAGCCATGCAGTGAGTCTGAGGAGGAAGGAAGGAGAGCCCTGGGGAGCCGAGCAGCGTCATGCTTGCCCCAGAGGAAAAGCGCCACGAAAGAGACACCGGGTCCGAGACTGTGCAGGTCTAATGTCCCGGCAGCCAATAACGGAGGGTGGGGAATTCCAAGTTTCCCATCCACACCAGAGCACCTGGAGGCAAAGCAGCATACTAGAAATAAGGAAGATGGCACTCACCGGTCTGTTGCTGTGTTTTTATTCAGGGTGCAATATTCACATGGTGCAGGGAGGGGGGGTGTATAGCTGAGGAGTCACCTCAGCTATACACACCCCCCCTCCCTGCACCATGTGAATATTGCACCCTGAATAAAAACACAGCAACAGACCGGTGAGTGCCGTCTTCCTTATTTCAAGATTATATTGTATGTTGCCTAGTGACGGGCACCACCTGGCCGAACACCGGTCGCTCCAGAGCGTTCTCTCCGATAAGCCGGCAGCATTGGTGCCCCTGTTCCTTCTGTGTTTTGAAAGCAGCATACTAGAACCCGGGGTCTTCACCGAGGACCAACCCCTAAAACAGGACTCGAGCTGCCTGTCATACTGGCACGTGAAGGAGAGAGAGGGCCAGCAGCTTAGCTTCATGCTGCAGCAGAGATCCACAAGAGAATGCACAGAGTAGAGGCCTCAGACCTGTCTGGCTAGGTGGATCCCCTGATTGCTTACAGGCCACCCAGTTCCACAGTAACATCAAAACCAGTGCCCCGGACTGTAACAAAAACGTACAAGTAAAAGGTAAAGGAAACGTTCACTGCTGTGGCCTCCAGTTATTTGCATACCCTCCATCCTGCACCTTACACCCATCAAGATCCATTGCCCTGGAGATCCGCTCTGCCCATGGGGAGCTGCTCCATCCCAGCTGCCTGTCCATCATCCCCGGATGTTCTACAGCAGCGGTGGCCACCTATAGCCACATACCACGGGTGGAGTCACAAACTAATTCCTTTTAAACCACCCCATTCCCAAAGACTCCCTTTTCAACTGAACCCAGGGTCACGAAAGCTGGGTCTCGACCCTTGTGACTCCCCAGGTGGAGTCACAAACTAATTCCTTTTAAACCACCCCATTCCCAAAGACTCCCTTTTCAACTGAACCCAGGGTCACGAAAGCTGGGTCTCGACCCTTGTGACTCCCCAGAGAAAGTATAGCCCGGTTTTGAGTACCCCACGGCCCTGGGGCACGTCAGTAGAAAGTGCCCACAGAGGGAGAGAGTGCCCACAAAGGGAGAGAGAGTGCACAGAGGGCCAAAAGGTGAACGGTGGGAGAGAGAGTGCATGGTGAAACAGAGAACACAAAGGGGCGGAGAAAATGCATAGAGAAAAAAAGCGCACGGTGGGAGAGAGCACACAGAGAAAGAAATTGCACGGACGGATAGAGCGCATGAAGAGAGAGAGAGGGAGAGAGATAGGGCGCATGGAGGGAGAGAGGGTGCATGGGGGAGAGAGTCAGTGCACAGTGGGATGACAGCTCAGAGGACACGGCACAGAGGGGAGAAGACAGCACACGTGGGAGAGAGACCATATACAGGGAGGACAGCACATGGAGGAGAGAACACAAAGGAGAGAGCAGATGAGGGGAGAAAACAGTGCATGGGGGAGAGAGACAGCACACAGGGGGATGACAGCTCAAAGGAGACAGCACATAGCGGAGAAGACAGCACAGGTGGGAGAGAGAACACATACAGGGAGGACAGCACATGGGGAAACAGCACAAAGGAGAGCAGATGAGGGGAGAGAGACAGCACACAGGGGAATGACAGCTCAAAGGAGAGCACACCGCCCTCCTGATACAATAGCATTGTGACAATATCTAGTATATATATAATTGCACAAGAAATAGACCAGGTGTGAACAGAAGGGAGGAGCAACAGGAGGACTGGTCAGAATCACAGCAGAGTGAATTAATAGACAGGTACTAATGTTAACGTTAGAAATGCAAAACAGGAGTAGCAGGCATACCAATGAGTATATACAGTTGTGGCCAAAAGTATTGACACCCCTGCAATTCTGTCAGATAATACTCAGTTTCTTCCTGAAAATGATTGCAATCACAAATTCTTTGGTATTATTATCTTCATTTAATGTGTCTTCAATGAAAAAACACAAAAGAGAATGAAGCAAAGAGCAAAACATTGATAATTTCACACAAAACTCCAAAAATGGGCCAGACAAAAGTATTGGCACCCTCAGCCTAATACTTGGTTGCACAATCTTTAGCCAAAATAACTGTGATCAACCGCTTCCGGTAACCATCACTGAGTTTCTTACAATGCTCTGCTGGAATTTTAGACCATTCTTCTTTGGCAAACTGCTCCAGGTCCCTGATATTTGAATGGTGCCTTCTCCAAACTGCCATTATTAGATCTCTCTATAGGTGTTCTATGGGATTCAGGTCTGGACTCATTGCTGGCCACCTTAGAAGTCTCCAGTGTTTTCTCTCAAACCATTTTCTAGTGCTTTTTGAAGTGTGTTTTGGGTCATTGTCCTGTTGGAAGACCCATGACCTCTGAGGGAGACCCAGGTTTCTCACACTGGGCCCTACATTATGCTGCAAAATTTGTTGGTAGTCTTCAGACTTCATAATGCCATGCACTCGGTCAAGCAGTCCAGTGCCAGAGGCAGCAAAGCAACCCCAAAACATCAGGGAACCTCCACCATGTTTGACTGTAGGAACTGTCTTCTTTTCTTTGAATGCCTCTTTTTTTCTTCTGTAAACTCAATGTTGATGCCTTTGCTCAAAAAGCTCTACTTTTGTCTTATCTGGCCAGAGAACATTCTTCCAAAACGTTGTAGGCTTTCTCAGGTATGTTTTGGCAAACTCCAGCCTGGCTTTTTTATGTCCCGGGGTAAGAAGTGGGTCTTCCTGGGTATCTTACCATACAGTCCCTTTTCACTCAGACGCCAATGGACAGTACGGGTTGACACTGTTGTACCCTCGGACTGCAGGGCAGCTTGAACTTGTTTGGATGTTAGTCAAGGTTCTTTATCCACCATCCGCACAATCTTGCGTTGAAATCTCTCGTCAATTTTTCTTTTCCGTCCACACCTAGGGAGGTTAGCCACAGTGCCATGGGCTTTAAACTTCTTGATTACCCTGCGCGCGGTAGACACAGGAACAGTCAGGTCTTTGGAGATGGACTTGTAGCCTTGAGATTGCTCATGCTTCCTCACAATTTGGTTTCTCAAGTCCTCAGACAGTTCTTTGGTCTTCTTTCTTTTCTCCTTGCTTAATGTGGTACACACAAGTACACAGGACAGAGGTTGAGTCAAGTTTAATCCATGTCAACTGGCTGCAAGTGTGATTTAGTTATTGCCAACACCTGTTTGGTGCCACAGGTAAGTTACAGATGCTGTTAATTACACAAATTAGAGAAGCATCACATGAATTTTCTAACCGTGCCAATACGTTTTGTCCACCCCCTTTTTTATGTTTGGTGTGGAATTAGATCCAATTTGGCTTTAGGACAATTCTTTTTGTGTTTTTTGATTGAAGACAAATTAAATGAAGATAATAATACCAAAATATTTGTGATTGCAATCATTTTCAGGAAGAAACTGAATATTATCTGACAGAATTGCAGGGGTGTCAATACTTTTGGCCACAACTGTAGATAGTGATGAATAGGCTTCAATGGATTGCAGGAAATTGTATGGAAATTATATGGAGCAGATCATAGAAATACCATGGAGCATATAAAGTTGTCCATGGCTGAAGTCTGCAGTCAGGTGTACGTATAGCAAAATCTTCAGAGCCAATTTCTTGAAGAAACTGTGTATATGAATCAAGCCTCAGGTATCATTTCTGCACCCCACAAATCATTATAATCAGCATCTTAGTGCCATTAAGGCACTGCCTATAATTTATAGAGCAAAAGCCTGTGTGTGGCTTATGTAAATTACTTGTATTATATACGGGGCATGGCTTATGTACAGTGCTTGTATTATATACGGGCATGGCTTATGTACAGTGCTTGTATTATATACGGGCATGACTTATGTACAGTGCTTGAATCTATGAGGCGTGGATCAGGGTTGTGGTTTATGTACAGGACATAGATCGGGATGTAGTTTACATATCGTTCCAGATCACTGATCCCGGCTGTCCTGACAGATGGTCCCACCCCCTCATTATATATGCACTATTAGAGCTGCTGTTTTCCCTGTGGTTGCTGCTACCCCAGAACATGGATTGTTCAGTCTCAACATCCACCGGCTGCTGATTGATTGTTGCCAGATGCTAGGTAAGTTAGATTGGGAGTGAAAACGCTGAACCCCAGCACCTCCTCCTGCTCCTCGGCCTTCCACACTCAGTGAGAGCCAGCTCTGCAGCCTCCAACTCTAGGGATGCTGGGGTTCCAGGCAGCATTCAGAGGCTTCTCCCCTCACCCCTCTATAATGTCTCCCCAATAATGTACATATGGGTTGTTAACCCTTCGAGGTTTTACTATAACACTCCCCCCGGTTCATAGAAAATCAGTGCAGACCCCAGTAACTCCAGTCCCTACTCCCCATCACCAGCGATTGGAAATTACCTGATATTGTAACCATCAGGACAATTACCTAACAGACCGAGATGAGGAGGGAGACAGGAAACATCTTATACCGGAACAGTAATAGATGGATAAAGCGCGATCCTCCCCTGCGACATACACAAATGTCACTGATGGTTGTCACTTGGTGAAAGATTTAGTTCAGGTTTCAAAACCGCACCCACTCCAATTTAATTGACTGCGTGAAAGTGGATGCGTCTTTGGATCCTAAGTTAAATGAAGAAGAAAAGAACATAGAGAAAGGGATGATCACTAAAATCTAATTTTATTCAAACATTAGAACACAGACGAACACTAAGACCCACCTCCTTACAGATAAAATCAATTAAAAACAAGATTAGTAGTAAAGCTGGTGTACCCAGAAACTCCCTTGTTGATTTTTGGATCCTAAGTTCGGACAGAAGGATGTGTTCAGCATTTTATAAAGCAGGGGTGGGGAACTCCAGACATCAATGGCCACCAACAGGTTATATTTTCAGGATTTCCTTATCATTGGCAGGGGTTGGAGTTATAACTTGTGCAGGTGATTCAATTATAACCTGTGCAATACTAAGGAAATCCTGAAAACCTGCACTGTTGGCGGCCCTCAAGGTCTGGAGTTCCCCACCTCTGACATAAAGAATCTCCATATCTAATAAACAGATGATACTAAAGGTACCATTACATGCTTCAATGTCGTAACTATCTCACTTGCTCGTGACAACATCAGTAATTGATCGCTGGTGAGATGTCACACGTATGGATATTGTTCATGACGCACCAATGATGTAGCGAGCAGCTATCGTTCGCACAACCCAGCGAGCCATACTTGTTCAATGTTGTGAATAGGCGAAGTCGTTAACGAGATCGTTATCGCGGTGTCACACACAACGATGCAGCAGGTTGAATGAACGACATGTTCATAAATCTGTGATCAGCGATCCAACGATTTATCGTGGTCGTATCTCGGTGTCACACGCAATGACGTACTAACAATGTCGTTTGAACGACTCCAAACCCGTGACGTTTGAGCGAAATCGTTAAGGATATCGTAGCGTTTAACGGTACCTTAAAAGATATTTGCAAGTAGATGGTAAACAACCAAGCAGAGCTGAGTAGGTAAAGAAATATATTTTCCTGAAGAATGACATTTTTGTTTTTGAATTCCAAGATATTCATTATGTTTTTCATCTAGTATAAAGAAGAGAATACTTAGCACAGTGTTTCATCATTTACAATAGCATAGTATGATCAAAATAAATTATGTGTCATAATTTAGTTATCAATATATCAGTAATATAAGGTTCTATAAAGTATGTTAAAAATATATCTCAAAACATCTTTTTTTGTTATTTTTTTCTAAGAGAGATATCTTATTATTATTTTTACCACCGTATTTTAATATTCATGTTTATTTCTCTAATTATTTCAAGGCCTCAAGTCCAGCATGCACAGAGCTGGAAACTGTAATGTTAGACTGGCTGGGGAAGATGGTTGGTTTGCCTGAACAGTTTTTAGCTGGCAACAAAGGCGAAGGTGGAGGAGTAATTCAGGTAAGGAGCCACTTTTTAAACAATAAGAGTGCCTTCACACTGCGACGTGATCCGGTCCAGGGCTGTCCAGAATGACCCCGACAGCCACGGACCGGATTAGCACACAGGACTGAAGGGCTAATATGCCCTCTGGTCTGGTGTACAGCCACACGCAGCTGCAGCCGCTGATAGGTCAGGACCGCAGCGCCGTGGTTCTGACCCATCAGCAGCGGGAGCTGCGTGCGGCTGCACACCGACGGAAGGCATATCAGCCCAACGGTTGTGTGTGCTGATCCAGTCCAGGGCAGTCAGGTTCATCCCTGACAGCCCCGAATCACACCGCAGTGTGAAGGCACCCTAAGAAAACTAAAATTTGATTAAAGGGTTCCTGTCACCTCCAGAACGCCTCCTAAGCTACCAAATCATGTCCCTGCAGCATATTATCACAGCAGAAGCTGCACAGAGTGGGTTGGATCATTCAGTCTGCAAAACAATGCGTCCTAAGGGCTAAAGAATAGAGCCCTACTAATTATAATCCCTAATGAGTAAGTATTAAAATGTTTTTATGCACTTTCACAGGATTCTTTTAGGAGACAAAAGGAGTGTGAGATTAGTGATAGGATGCTGCAGGGATGTGTTTTGGTAGCTTAGGAGGCATTTTGGAGGTAACAGGATCCCTTTAACAAGAGAATATGTGTTGATATACACTTGATATAAACAGTCTACACATCTGGCTAAAATGTGGTGTTTTTGTCACATAAGAAAATTATATTACAAAGAATCATTTTAGAACTTTTTACACAATTAAGTCAACTATAGCTGAAATCTTTTTAGATAGAAATAGAAAAATAAAGAACTAAAACTATGATTGCTTAAATATGCACATACTTAACTATTACTATGTTGAGGTTGTGAGGACACAGCCTTTCTCAATGCATGTCGAGGGTTAATTTGGCCAGGCTTATTGTTCTGTTATTGACTCATGAGAAGTGGGTCATTGCTTCTTATCAGATTGTTCAGAGTCTTTATTGTCTGAGGTTGTGTATTGCTAATTTAATTGCCTCACCCCTCTGTCTACATCACTCAGAGGAGAATTCCGCTTGAAATGCATGCCATCTGTCACCTTCAGCTGTGCCCTTTGGAACACTCGCTCAGAATGTAACAAATTCTCCTGCATCCACAACTTTTTCCTGTCACAACATTATTTTCCTTGCTCTAAGGCTGGCTTCACACTTGCAGATGCATCTGCAGCGTTTTGCAGATGCATCTGCAAGTATCAGCATGCAGACCGCGGCCGCTATGTTTATAATGGGGCGCACCGCGGTCTGAAAGCACTCATTCATTCCTATATGTGAACCGTCCGCAGGCGGATGCCTGCTTACAGATCACACACTCCCGCCCGCACCATGGACGCGAGATGATCCTCTCCAATCCATCCTGAATGAGGCACCCAGGATCATATTCCTCTCCAACCACTTCACTGATGCCTCTATATTGTGCCAGTGATTGCACTGGTTGCCAATCTGCTATAGAGTACAATATAAAATTATCACTGTCATGCACAAAGCTCTCCTCCGTCTGATCCACCCTACATCTCCTCCCTCACCTCTATCTATTGCTCTACATGTGCCCTCTGTTTCGCAAGTGAGACTGACTAAGACTGACATCAGCTACAATTTCTGCACTATCAGCTACAATTGCACTATTTCTCAGGAACGGATTACCAAAAAGAATTCAATTAATTTCCAATACCAATAGATTTAAGTGAGCCTTAAAAATGTTGGAAACGTGATTTTTGCATCAGAGCTAGCTTGTATACTTGTGTTGCTGCAGTAACTCTAAGGTGTCACCCAATAAACCTCTTGTAGGCAACGTTCAGTTAACCCTCCTTTGGGATGTCTATTGAAACTAGATAGATGATTTACATAATATCCACCCAGTTTATTAGTGGTTGATGTTGATTAAACAAAAAAAAAATTTTTTTGTTTAAAAACTTTATATAAAAACTTTAATAAAAATTATTTTAATTTGATCACACTGGTTGTTATTTAATAACAACTTACTGTAAATGAGAACATATGATTAAAATTACTAAAAAATGAATAAAATGTATATATGGGGTAATCTTGAGTTTTCTAGAAGAGAAGTGTTTTTTTCTTTGATCTTGTGTAGGTGTCTTAATGATTATACATAGATGGCATGCTAAGATCTTGCTATCAGACTGCTTCTTGGTTGGTTGCATATGGCTTGTTTCTGGTTTAAGATGGAGATATTTGGCTCATCTAGAATAGAAGAGGTGTACAACTCAGCACACAATCCTCTGTATGGTTGTATTATATTTAGTTATTTCTATTTTCCAAAAAGATTACCTTTTTGTGTTGCTATGTATGATCTCACCTTGGGGATGTCGTGATTGGTCCTGTTAAGTTCTTCTAGATGTAGGGACCTGTCAATCCAATTTATTGACCTTGTTTTAGGCTTCTTTTACCACAATGAGTTCCTTTCAAAATTTGTTATGTACCAAGTAGTCACTTACTTGTTCTTGTTTATAGGCTTCAGGTGTAACGGTGCTCCTATAGTGATGGGTTCATATCTTTGTGATGTGCTATAAATTAGTGAATATAATACTATTTATACTTTGGACAATCAGGGGTGGACAGTGTGATAATAGTGGAGAGGTTTCCTAACTAGGTCTTCTATGTGTAGGTATATATTGTAACAGGTACATTTGTCTGAAGATGAATAATCTGATACTTGTGGCAATACTTAGTGTCAGTACTCAGATTGTATGGGTATGTGCTGGAATATTTTGTTTTTTAGAGCCTAGTTGCTAGGGTGTATTTTGCTTGGGTGTGAGGGTTTGTGCTGTGTTTATGTGTAGTTATATTTCTTGAAGTCTATTATGGGTCTATGTGTGATAATTTTTCTTGTTTATTGTCTAATTATTCTTGTATGATCTGCTGCCAATATTTCTGATACTTCTCTGCTGTTTAGGAAAACCTCTCCTTGCAGAGGCTTACTTCCCCTGTTATCTAAATAACCTCTGCTTGTAGAGCAATGTGTATATATAAATATCTCTATTCATAGGCACTTTGCTCGAAATATGTGTAACACCACAATTGGTATTCACTCTACCTTAAGTAGTGTGCTCCAGGTCCTGGTTGGATATGTCAAGCCCCAGGCCCTGGGGTACTCGGGTATCAAGCTCCAAGGGGTTAACGGGGATATCACGGGCGGCAGCGCCTGAGCCCGTGGCCTGGGTGACACTTCAAAAAGGGTGTATTTACAGGGATAAGAGTTTGTCATGTGACGCCACCTGTAGTACCTGGTGATAGGTCACCAGTGCTGCCACGCCACAGTGTGCCGGACGTAGATGGTAGTGCGGCTGAGATGGCAAAGCTCCCTACAAGTAGAGCTGGTCCTCCGGGGCAGCGTAGTGTAAAGGGGTAGTTTGGAGTGGAGCTGTAAGTCTGTGTAGGGGATGATGGAGCAGTCTATAAGGGCACCGGGAGCGGAGAGGAATGATGCATACACACTGTAGAAGTCTCTTTTACCTTTTACTGTTGGTATAGCAGCACGTCCAGGGAACTGACAGGTGACCAGGTGCACAGTGGGTCCCCACAGCAAGTGGGTATAAGACCTCCTCTGCTTCTCTACAGTTCCTGAAGCCCAGTCTGCTTGCAGCCAGACTGGCCTCCTCAGGTCCTCTCTACCTCTCTCCTCCTGCGCAGTCCACGGGTTACCCTCTCTGATCACTGCAGTAGTACACTGCGGTGTCTGGCTCCCTCTCTTTGAGTACGCATGGGGACCGGGTGACTGAAGTCTTCACGGTGTGACAGGGTTTTCTGTAGTCCTGAAGTATCCTACAGGTGCAGATCCCCGAAGTCCGGTACGGCTCTGGGCGAACTTCCACAAGTTCCTCACTCCCTTAGAGCTCTACTCCTTGCCTTCTGTCCCCACTCCTAGGCTTGCGGGACATCAAAAGGGCCCTCCGGGTCACTGGCTCGGGCCTAACTGTGGCACCGACCACCAGGACGTCTTCGCAGCTCTCCTAGAGTCTACACACTCTGACTAACTCCTCCCCCAGCAGCAGTATTTATAGGAGAATTCACCTAAAGATGGTGAGTAGAGCTCCCCCTACTGTGCCGGGGTGCAAGGTGTTGCATGTCGTAGGTATCTGCTGTGGAAACCAAGCTGCGCATTAGGGAAGTCTGTGGCTACCTGCTTGAGCAGGGCACCACATACCCCCCTAGGTAATTTCAGTACTTCTGGACTGAGCATTTTTGTGGTTTGAATAAATCGAATAACAATAATAACAATATTAACAAGTAACATATTTACAAAGTTTCAAAATATAAAAATTTACAAAAACCACTGAAAAAGATGGTAAAAATGAAAACAGGTAACTCCATATGGTGCTAGTCCATTCACTGCAGGCTTTGAAAAAGAAAAAGAAGTTTGTTGCCACAGCAGTTCTGTGACCATGGTCCTTTTAAATTGCAATCCGGGGAAAGTTCAAAGGGAAAGTCTTTCAAAAGTTCAACAAGTCCTTACAGGTAAAGTCTCTGTAGGCTCAACAGTTCAAAATACACAACAACATCTACTACGGGTGTTTTCAGCGTAGGAGCCCTAGGTACTATAGGGGCCTCTACCAGTCATAAGTGATGTAGGCCTCCTGGCCCTGGGGTCACCTTTTGGACATGTTTTTACTCTTCCTAGACAGCTCCTTACGCCAACTCCCCTCACCCCTCTTTTGGTGTTGTGTACCTGGGTTTTTGGCCTACTCTTTACCCTTTTTATACACTACTATTTACATTCTTATTTTACAACTGCTGCTATTTACATGTCACTTTTCAGTTTTACTCTACCTTACATTTATTGTGCCCACTCTCCATACCTAGATGGGGGTTGACCTTGTGTGCTTCTCTGTGATCTACGCACTAGAGGTGTCTCTGTCTCAGGTGAGGTTTCTGGTTAAGGGCTTGGTGCAGGTATGTCAGGTAAGCGTCTGCATTGCCTTAAGGTACTTTTATACGGGCAACTTTTCTAGGAATTTCACTGGCAACTTACTGGTTGCAGTGAAATCATGGAGACATTGTTCCATTTGTACACAGCAACAAGATAGAACAATGTGTCCATGATTTCACTGCAACCAGTAAGTTGCCAGTGAAATTCCTAGAAAAGTTGCCGCGTGTAAAGGTACCCTTAGTCTCACTACAGGGCTATCAGGTGTACCGATTGCAACATCCTCAGATTCTCTTCCAACGGGTATTTCTTCCTGATTCCTTCGTACCACTTTATTGGGCTGGTAGAAATTCAGTACTGGCACTAAGATGGCTCCATCTTGTTGAGGCCAATCTTCTGGGAATTCTCCTAAGATGGTTGGTTCTTCACATGGATTTTGTTCCTGTACTGGTTCTGACTCTTGTATAGGTTGAGTAGGGAGATTTTGGTTTTCCCAGTCAGTTGGACACTTTTTAATGTGGTTTCTGGAAACAGTTTGAGTGATTTTTCCTCCGTTCTTGATGAGGCACACTGTCGTTGTCGTATCCAGAGTCTAATAGAACGTAGGGTTCTTGTTCCCACTGATTGTCCAATTTATGTTGGGTTCTTTTCCTCTTTAAGACAATACTTCCAGGTGTTATAGGTTCTCCTGGAGCATGTTTGTTATAGTCCCTTTCTTGTTTTTCACGGGTTTTCTCCAGGTTGTCTTCGACACAGGCTTGAACCATTTTGTATTGCTCGAGGCGATTTGCATTCCAGTTGGGCTTGCGTCATCTGCTTTGGGATCGACTACTCCGAGTTCCAAGTCTATGGGTAACTTTCCTGTATGGGCTCTCATCAAGTAAGCTGGTGTACAGTTTGTAGAACTTACTGGAATGTGGTTTTACATGTCAACCAAGTCTGGTAGTTTCTCCGGCCATTGGTTACGTTCTTCTAAGCGTAAGATCTTCAACATGTCTATGATGATACTGTTCATTTTCTCACATAATCGGTTGGCTTGGGGATGATTTGGGGTCGTTCTGATCTTTTTGCACCCATACATGTGGCAGAACTCTTGAAGATCTCCGCTTCGAAGGCTGATCCTTGGTCTGTGAGGACTTGTTCTGGATAACCCAATGGTCTGCAGAATACATTCTGGAATGTTCTGACAGCGGTAGCAGCTGTCAAGTCTTTTACAGGGGCAACCATTAAGAATCTCGAGTAATGGTCTACCATGGTCAGCGCGTATGTGTAGCCGGATCAACTTGGAGTTAGTTTTACGTGGTCCAAAGCTACGATATCCAGAGGCTGCTTCGTCACGATGGGTCAGAGTGGTGCTTTCTGGCTCTGTAAGTCCTTTCTTCTAAGGCTGCAGAATTTACAGTTATTACACCATCTTTCAATGGATCCACACATGCCAACCCAAAAGAACCTCTCAGTAGTATTTCTAGCTTCTTCCACCCGAAGTGACCAATCTGGTTGTGATAGACATTCAGGACCATTTGGACTTCTGACTTTGGCACGATGATTTGCCAGACCATCTCGTGTGTCCTTGGGTTGATGTGCCTCCGGCAGAGCTTCTCCTGGTAAATGAACAGCTTACTCCGCTCGCTCCATAGATATTTGACTTCTGGTTGGGGATTGGCTGGTAGCTTTGCTGACTCCTGGGTTATCAGCTGTTTTACCAGACTGACAGCTGGGTCATTGTCTTGCACGTCCTTCCAACCGAAGTGGGGCAACGGGTTCACCATTATTGCAGGAGGATCTTGATGGGTTTGCTGGCACTGAGTTACTCTCAATTGATGGAAGGTAGGTAACTTCACTTCCTCTAGCTCGTCTTCATCCACGCCTTCCTCTGACAGGTGAGGCATTCTGTCTAA
Organism: Allobates femoralis; assembly: GCA_033576535.1. NCBI lineage: Eukaryota > Metazoa > Chordata > Amphibia > Anura > Aromobatidae > Allobates > Allobates femoralis. The sequence goes on along the minus strand of JARQOC010000005.1, from coordinate 368,165,619 downwards.
GACATCCACGTTTCCATTCTGGTGCCCAGCCTGGTATTTAATGGTGAACTGGTAGTTGGATAATCGGGCCATCCATCTCTGCTCCATAGCTCCCAACTTTGCAGTCTCCAGGTAGGTCAGCAGATGTTTATCCGTGTAGACTGTAAACTTGCTAGAGGCGAGATAGTGTTGAACCTCTCTGTGACGGCCCAAACCTAGGCCAGGAATTCCATCTTGAAGGAACTGTAGTTCTCTGGGTTCCTGTCTGTGGGGCGCAGCTTCCTACTGGCATAGGCGTTCTTGGCCTTCTTGCCTCTGGGAAACGACGGCTCTGAGTCCCACATTGCTAGCGTACGTGTACAGCAGGAATGGCAGGTTGTAGTCTGGGTAAGGAAGGATTTTTTCTCCTGTCAAGGCTTCCTTCATCATCTGGAACGATTCCTCTTGTTCCTTGCCCCAAGTCCACGGAGAATCCTTAGACTTGCCCTTCGTGGGTTGGCCTACTAGGAGGTCTTGCAGGGGAGCAGCCTTCTTGGTGTAATCCTTTATGAACCTCCTATAGTAGCCCACCAATCCCAGGAATTGACGTAGTTCCTTCAGGGTCTTGGGTTCTGGCCACTCCTTGATAGCTGTCACCTTGTCTGGATCAGTGGCCACGTCTTTGGCACTGACTATGTGTCACAGGTCGTACTTTGTTTAATTTTGATGGTTTCAGCTTCATCCCGTATTTGGCCAGTGTATCAAACACCTCTGCTAGATGAGCTACGTGTTCCCCGTAGGTCTTAGAGTACACGATCACATCATCCAGGTACAGCAGTACCGTCTCAAAGTTCTTATGTCCCAGGCAACTGTCCATCAACCTCTGGAAGGTTCCGGGTGCATTGCATAGTACTGAACAACCGTCATATGGAATTACTGTGAAAACTACATACAAAAGCCATATACAGATAAACAATTTGTACAATTCAATGGGCCACCATTATATGCCAAACATTCCTGCATTTATTTCTTACTTAAAGTGCACTTCTTAAAATGTAACTTTTATGCCAAACATTCCTACTTATCATAATTAGGTAGTAGTACCGGAATTACCAATACAAGCTCACAGATGAGGGTGCCGCAGACCCCTACGGCCGTTTTGGCTGTTCCTTCGTCAGGGGGCACCTTGCTGAGGTAGTGTGGGGGTTTAAAAAGGCTAGCCAGGCAGGGTTAACCGGGTGCAGGTGTGCAACATTTCGTCGGCGCCATCAGGAAGCGGTAGGCGGGGACGCTGTTGCATCATCATCATCCCAACCACATGACAAATCACATGATCGGAATTGACGAATGGGTCGTGGCGGCGCCCACTAATGTCACCGCTACCATGGAGATGGTGGGGACGCATCAGCGCCTACATACGGGGGATTGGTTACAGAATGGCACAATCAGTATAATGCATTTATACAATTATAATGACAACAAATATGGTGATTAATAATGAGAATAGCATAAGACCATAAAATAATGCCCATAAATAGGTTTACATATAGTAACTCAAAGTACGGTAATATTTGCAATCTTTAACAAAATTGATTATAATGGGCATTATCAATTGAAAATATATAGAAGCACAGTATTCAGTATTCATATAGAATGCAATTCCCATTTCACATAGTATTATATTTTTGAGCATAAAACAGCCATATGTTGCTCCAAAGTTAGATACTTTCTTCCTCTGATTGTAGGTGTAGGGATGACATTGTAGTTCCAACCTGGGGCAGCCTAAATTAAAATGACAAATACACAAACGCCTGATTAGGGCCACAAGCAGAAAAATACAGCCAAGCTTCACAGATCAAAATAAGGGATGAAGCTAATATTTTCATTGAGCCCATTGGGCTGAAGGGTACCAAGTGTCCATATCCACTTAGTTTCTAACATTCCAAGCCTACGTGCCATGGGACCACCACGGATACCAAGTTCCACCGTGTCTATTCCTCTCACTCTCAAAAGATCTCCCGGGGACTGATGACATTCCCAAAAATGTCTTGGTAGAGTTTTAAGGACAGAAGTGTCGGAGCATTCACTTGCCGCATATTTAACTGAGTGATGGCTATAGCCAAGCTCATAAATGATTTTTTAATTCTTCAGCACTAGTGATGGGCGAATCCTAAATTACTCGGAATCGCTTGACTCTAGCGAGTCCGAGCCCGGGACTCGCTACTCGTTGCGAGTCTAGCGAGTCCAATGTTAATGAATGGGGAAGCGAGTAATAGCGAGTAGTGTGCGATTTACAGAATCTCGGAAGCTTCAGCCTGAAGCAATCCTAGTTTTGTCAGAGTCTCTGCCATTGATTTGCATTGGACTCGTTTACTTTGCAAGTAATCGCTGGGAAACTCGCACAGATAAGAGTCCTGTCTGCTCTGTGTGCTGGCTGCCGCAGCTCCAGGGTCCTAGAGCCCGCCTGCTGCCTGATGTAGCAGAGCTGAGATTGTTCTCAGTCTGCTCATTCCCTGTGCATAGACATCTATATCTATGCACAGGGGATGTAGCAGAGAGGCCATCGCGTTTTGGACTGCGTCGGACGGAAGAGGATTTTTTTAATTAAAGATGGAGTCCCTAATGACTTTTTTTTTTATTTCTAATAAAATTTTTTCTCTGTGTTGTGTTTTTTTAAATCAATTTAATAGAAATTCATGGCGGTCATGTCTAATATTGGCGTGACCGCCATAAATTTCGGGCTTAGGGCCAGCTGATAATACAAAGCTGGCCCTAACCTCTTTATTACCCAGCGTGCCACCGCCACCAGGGCCGCTGGAAGAGCGGGGTTCAGCGCCAGAGGATGGCGCTTTAATGAACGCGCCATCTTCTGGGGCGGCTGCGGGCTGCAGTTTGCAGCGGGGGGTGCCCAGAAAGCTTGGGCATCCCTGCGCTGCGGATTCCAGCCCCCAGCTGCTTAGCTGTACCTGGCTAGACATAGAAATTGCGCGGAGCCCCACACATTTTTTTTTTAATTATTTCATGAAATTCATGAAATAATAAATAAAAAGGGCTCCCCTATATTCTTGTGTCCGGCCAGGTACAAATAGGCACCTGGGGGTTGGGGGCAGCCCGTCGCTTCCTGCTGGATCCGGCTGGTTCCAGAAATACGGCGAAGCCCATATAATTTTTTTTCTGAAAAATCAATTCAGGCTGCACCCATTATCATGACCCATTATCAACATGGTTTTACGAGGGACCGTTCCTGTCAAACTAATCTAATAAGCTTCTATGAAGAAGTAAGTTCTGGACTGGACCAAGGAAATGCAGTGGATGTGGTGTATATGGATTTTTCAAAAGCTTTTGATACGGTGCCACACAAAAGGTTGATACATAAAATGAGGGCAATGGGGATAGGGGAAAATATGTGTAAGTGGGTTAAGAACTGGCTTAGTGATAGGAAACAAAGGGTGGTTATTAATGGAACACACTCAGAATGGGTCACAGTTAACAGTGGGGTACCACAGGGGTCAGTGTTGGGCCCGCTTCTATTTAATATATTTATTAATGACCTTGTAGGGGGCATACAGAGTGGAATCTCAATATTTGCAGATGACACTAAACTCTGCAGGGTAATCAATACAGAGGAGGACAATTTTATATTACAGGAGGATTTATGTAAACTAGAAGCTTGGGCTGATAAATGGCAAATGCGCTTTAATGGGGATAAATGTAAGGTCATGCACTTGGGCAGAGGAAACAAAAGGTATAATTATGTGCTTAATTGTAAAACACTGGGCAAAACTGTCACTGAAAAAGACCTGGGTGTATGGGTAGATGACAAACTCACATTTAGTGGCCAGTGTCAGGCAGCTGCTGCAAAGGCAAATAAAATAATGGGATGCATTAAAAGAGGCATAGATGCTCATGAGGAGAACATAATTTTACCTCTATACAAGTCACTAGTGCGACCACACTTAGAATACTGTGTACAATTCTGGTCTCCGGTGTATAAGAAAGACATAGCTGAACTAGAGCGGGTCCAGAGAAGAGCGACAAAAGTCATTAGAGGACTAAGGGGTCTGCAATACCAAGACAGGTTATTAAACTTGGGGTTATTTAGCTTGGAAAAACGAAGGCTTAGGGGTGATCTTATAATAATGTATAAATATATGAGGGGGCAGTACAGAGACCTTTCTAATGATCTCTTTACTCTTAGGCCTGAGACGGGGACAAGGGGGCATCCTCTACGTCTGGAGGAAAGAAGGTTTAATCATAATCACAGACGTGGATTCTTTACTGTAAGAGCAGACACTATGGGACTCTCTGCCACATGATGTTGTAATGAGTGAGTCACTACTAACATTTAAGAAGGGCCTGGATGCCTTTCTTGAAAACTATAATATTACCAGTTATACATACTAGATTCTTTGATAGGGCGTTGATCCAGGGAACTAGTCTGATTGCCATATCTGGAGTCAGGAAGGAATTTTTTCCCCCAATGTGGAGATTAGTGTTGCCACATGGTTTTTTTTTGCCTTCCTCTGGATCAACATGTTAGGCTATGGGTTGAACTAGATGGACTTAAAGTCTTCCTTCAACCTTAAAAACTATGTTATGTTATGTTACCCCCGTCATCATGTCACCGCCCACCTGAGGCAAATGCATCGAGCTCCCATCTAGTTGTTCAATAAAGATTCTCTTTATTTATTTTGGCCTTACCCCTACTTTTGGATGAGGTAGAAATTACTGAGTTATGATTCTTCAGGGTAGTATGGCAATATTTAGTTTGTATTTATTTTTTTTGTTAGAAATTTATAAGAAAAAATCTTTGGCTTGTGTCACAATTTTCTGAGATCGGTAATATCTTCATGCCTTAGTCGATTTAGCTGTGTGAGAGCTTATTACTTGTGGTGCGAGCTAATGGCTTTATTGTTATCACTTTAAGGTATATACAAAGTTTTGATTTGTTTTTATCACATTTTTGTAGAGACAAGTCATGACTGAAAACCTGCAATTGTAATCTTTTGATGCTTTTTATTGATCAGCAAGATATTCGGGTTTGGATAGCTCTAAACTGTTTCAGTATTTGGATCTGAGTTCTCCATTGACTTACATTGGATTTGTTACTCATTCAAAGTATTAGATTAGAGCTATCCTAACCCAAGTATTTTACTACTTGCTCATCACTAATATTTTACAATTATATACTAGTGCATCTCAATGAATTAGAATATCATCAAAATGTTAATTTATTTCAGTAATTCAATACATAAAGTGAAAAGCATATATTATATAGAGTCATTACAAACAGAGTGACTTATTTCTAGTATTTTTCTGTAAATGATGATTATAGCTTACAGCCAATGAAAACCCAAAGGTCATTATCTCAAAAAATTACAGTAGGGAGGATGAAGGGTTAAAAACCATGCTGCTGTATTCCACAAGACATCAAAGAGTGAATATGATATTGATTTATTAGTCAACAAGTTTCAAGGCTCCCAGAAACGCCATGAAACATGGCAATATTACATTGATTTTTAATGTTGATCTAATTCATTGAGATGCAGTAGTATATATATACAGTGCCTTGTGAAAGTATTTGGCCCCCTTGCATTTTTGGAAATATATTTACTGAGAAAATCACGTGATGTGTTCAGCAGTTATTTTACTCACTAGATATATATAATTCCGATGCTGAGATATATGTGTCCCTGCTGCATATATGTGTCCTGTGCATGGAGGAGGGTTTGATCCTGGGCAGGGGAGATGCAAAAGAGTACACAGACGTCATTACATCACGGGATCACAGCTGATTCTTTTTTTGAGGTAAAACATTTCTCTGCCTGTTTTAAAAAAATGTTTTACTTTAAAGAAAGAATTATTTGCAATCCTGTGCTGTAACGTCTGTGTTCTCTTTTGCATCTTTTCCTGCTCAGAATCAGACCATGCTCCGTGTACAGTCAGATTCGGCCATTTTACAGTAGATAACAGGAGGACATATATAAGATTATCTCAGCACAGGAACATATTTCTAAACACGTCCAATTGTGGAAATGATTGTTATTCTAAGATCTATTGATTAAATGAACTTTAAAATGAACTTTGTTCATGGAAAAACACCATTAAAATATTCTCTATCATTATTCTGGTATTTGGCAAATAAAAATAGTTATCGTAATCCTAATTGACCAAAACAGAAAAGGTTTATTCTGATATCATGTCAGATAGTGAGAAATACATGCATATGTGACTTTTTATATAGTGTACACTGTGTGCAGAATTATTAGGCAAATGAGTATTTTGATCACATGATACTTTTTATACATGTTGTCCTACTCCAAGCTGTATAGGCTTGAGAGCCAACTACCAATTAAGTAAATCAGGTGATGTGCATAATGCACCCCCAGGCTATGGGGTACTTGGAAACCAGGCCGGTGCTGTCTCTCTGGGGTATCACGGTAGTTGTGACCCGGTCCCGTGGCCTGGGATCAGTCCAAAAAGGGGTTATTTACAAAGGATTTTTCGTGACGCCACCCGGGGTATGTGGTTAGTAGAACCACCACAGCCGTATTTCTGCTGGGGACGGTGAATTAGGGCAGCGTGGATGGTAAGCCCTCCTCGGGTAGGGCTGAGCGATCCCAGGGCAGGTGAAGTGGTATTGGATGGGGCTTTATGAGGGGTCGTGATTCACACAGTCACTTACTTTGCTGCAGCTCTCCATGGTGCTGGTAGTCGGCAGCTCTGCACGTATAAGGTTCCCTTATAGAGCACAGTGCAACAGGCGCAATCAACAGGCAGACTCACTGATATGCGTTTTCTCAGTCTCTTTACTGGAGTTAAGGCAGATGTCAAACTGTCCACGGAGTCTGGAGAGCAGTTTGAGGTATTTCTCCCCCGGCTGGGTCGTATTGGCTTCCTCATGTCGCTTGTCTTGCGGCCCTGCAATTGCTTAAGCTAGGCTGCCGGCCGTGTCTCTGTCTGCGTCTACCAGTATGACAGGCAACTCGAGTCCTTCACTTCTCTACCTCACCCTGGGAAGTCAGTGTTATTGGATTTGGAGTCTATACGTTGCTGTGTTCCTGGTACCGTGTAGCTGGGGAGTCTGGAGTCCCCCACTCTCCAGTGTTGCCTGTCGGTGTGTGTGAACCTGCACAGTCTCGGACTCCGGTGTCCATTCTTGCATTGTTCCTCTTGCAGAGGGGAAGCACAGGGTGGTGCAGCCTCCCGGTAGGTTTCTTTCTCTCCTCTTTCCTCAGACCCTAGCCTTAGGCCTGGTGTTTAGCAGTGGACCTTGGGATGAGCCTGGCACAGCTCGTTTACACCCAGGTCTGGTTCTCAGCTTGCACAGGAACTGCACTCAACTGTGCTCTTCACAGTCCTCCTAGGAACTGCGCTGAACTTGTTACTCCTCAGACCAGAATATATAGGGAAGCTCACTCTGAAGCCGGGCTTGGTCTCCCCCTTCTGTCTGGGAGGTGTTGTTTGCGTGTTGTCTGAGTGGAATACCTCTGACTGCTCTCTGGTGACACCTAACAATGGTGACACTGTGGCACTATGACTCTGGGGTGCCATATGCACCTCTGTAATGAGGAGGGGTGTGGTGTAATGACATCAACACCCTATATAAGGTGTACTTAATTATTAGGCAAATGCCTTTCCTTAGGCAAAATGGGACAGAAGAGAGATTTGACGGGCTCTGAAAAGTCCAAAATTGTGAGATGTCTTGCAGAGGGATGCAGCAGTCTTGAAATTGCCAAACCTTTGAAGCGTGATCACCGAACAATCAAGCGTTTCATTGCAAATAGCCAACAGGGTCGCAAGAAGCGTGTTGTGCAAAAAAGGAGTAAAATAACTGCCCATAAATTGAGGAAAATCAAGCGTGAAGCTGCCAAGATGCCATTTGCCACCAGTTTTGCTATATTTCAGAGCTACAACGTTACTTGAGTATCAAAAAGCACAAGGTGTGCTATACTCCGGAACATGGCCAAGGTAAGGAAGGCTGAAAAACGACCACCTTTGAACAAGAAACGTAAGATAAAACGTCAACACTAGGCCAAGAAATATCTTAAGACTGATTTTTCAAAGGTTTTATGGACTGATGAAATGAGAGTGACTCTTGATGTGCCAGATGGATGTGCCAGATGGATGGGCCAGAGGCTGGATCAGTAAAGGACAGAGAGCTCCACTCCGACTCAGATGCCAGCAAGGTCGAGGTGTGTACTGGTATGGGCAGGTATCATCAAAGATGAACTTGTGGGACCTTTTCGGGTTGAGGATGGAGTGCAGCTCAACTCCCGGACCTACTGCCAGTTTCTGGAAGACAACTTCTTCAAGCTGTGGTACATTAAGAAGTTGGTATCGTTTAAGAAAAACATGATTTTCATGCAGGACAATGCTCCATCACATGCATCTAACTACTCCACAGTGTGGCTGGCCAGTAAAAGTCTAAAAGAAGAAAAAATAATGACATGGCCCCCTTGTTCACCTCATCTGAACCCCATAGAGAACCTGTGGTCCCTCCTAAAATGTGAGATCTACAGGGAGGGAAAATAGTACACCTCTCGGAACAGTGTCTGAGAGGCTGTGGTAGCTGCTGCATGCAATGTTGATCGTAAACAGATCAAGCAACTGACAGATTCTATGGAAGACTGTTAAGTGTCATCATAAAGAAAGGTGGCTATATTGGTCACTAATTATTTGGGGTTTTGTTTTAGCATGTCAGGAAAGTTTTTTTCTAAATTTTGTGCAGTTATATTAGTTTACCTGGTGAAAATAAACAAGTGAGATGGGAATATATTTGGTTTTGGTCATAGATTGTGAGCCCTCGCGGACAGGATCTTCCCTCGCGGCAGGATCTTGTCCCCTATTGTATCTGTACTTTAGAATTGTCCACAGCCATTGTTACCTGTATTGTTACTATGTTACTTGTCATAGTCTGCCCTTTTAACATATAAAGCGCCATGGAATATTATGGCGCTATATAAATAAATAATAATTTTTATTAAGTAGCCTAATAATTCTGCACAGTAATAGTTACCTGCACAAACAGATATCCTCCTAAGAAAGCCAAATCTAAAAAAATCCACTCCAACTTCCAAAAATATTAAGCTTTGATATTTATGAGTCTTTTGGGTTGATTGAGAACATAGTTGTTGATCAATAATAAAAATAATCCTCTAAAATACAATTTGCCGAATAATTCTGCACACAGTGTATTTAAAGAAGAAGAAGATTAAAGACGAAGAACAACAACATGCGACTATAGGGTATAACAGACAAATTAATTCTTTATTGAAGACATACTGAAAAAGGTAAAAACTCAGGGGAACATACAAATATAAAACAAACCACGTATGCAGGCTTTAATTCCATATATATCAATATAAGGGAAGGAACCTAAAGTGCATGTGCAATTTTCTTCAAAAATTCATATCTATGACAAAGATGTCCATAACACATAAATACAGGTGGCCCCTTCAAAATGTACTTCCTATATGATTTAACAATTGATTATTATATTAAGGAAGCAAATAGAGAGAACAATTTTCACCTAGATATCCCTGACCAATATAATTAAGTCTGGTCCCTTTAAGAAAACTCCCCATATGAGCACCGCTATATGTATATACTCGCATAGGGAAGATAAGGGAATCGTGCTGTTACTCACAAGTAGTTATCAACAGTTACGCTATCAGCCACTAGCATCTGCTTAGAGCCATCTCAGCACTATTAGATTAGAATTAGCACCACATTTATAAAGATTTTAGGTCTATTTACCTTGATTTGTAGTGGATTTAAGCCAGCAGCACTAGAGGCAGAACCAGACAACATTCTATGGAGGAGCTAGAGGCAGAACCAAACAACATTCTATGAATGAGCTAGAAGCAGAACCAAACAACATTCTATGGAGGAGCTAGAAGCAGAACCAAACAACATTCTATGGAGGAGCTAGAGGCACAACCAAACAACATTCTATGGAGGGGAGGAGCTAGAGGCAGAATCAGACAACATTCTATGGAGGGGGAGGATCTAGAGGCAGAACCAGACAACATTCTATGGAGAAGAAGAGCTAGAGGCAGAACCATACAACAGTCTATGGAGGAGGAGGATCTAGAGCCAGAACCAGCCAACATTCTATGGAGGGAGAAGATCTAGAGGGAGAACCAGACAACATTCTATGTAGGGGAGGAGCTAGAGGCAGAACCAGACAACATTCTATGGAGGGCGAGTTGCTAGACGCAGAACTAGACATTCTATGGAGGGGGTGGAGCTAGAGGCAGAACCAGACAAAATTCTATGGAGGGAGAGAAGCTGTACACAGAATAAGACAACATTCTAAGGAGGAGAAGGATATAGAGGCAGAACAAGACAACATTCTATGGAGGAGGAGCTGGAGGCAAAACCTGACACCATTCTACGGAGGAGGAGGAGCTAGAGGAAAAACCAGACAACATTCTATGGAGGGGCAGAAGCTTGAGGCAGAACCAGACAACATTCTATGGAGGAGGAGAAGCTAGAGCCAGAACTAGACAACATTCTATGGAGAGGGAGGAGCTAGATGCAGAACCAGACAACATTCTATGGAGGAGGAGGAGCTAGAGGCAGGACCAGACAACATTCTATGGAGGGGGAGGAGCTAGAGGCAGAACCAGACAACATTCTAAGGAGGAGGAGCTAGAGGCAGAACTAGACAACATTCTATGGAGGGGAAGAAGCTGTACGCAGAACCAGACAACATTCTAAGGAGGAGGATATAGAGGCAAAACCAGACAACATTATATGGAGGAGGAGCTGGAGGCAAAACCTGACACCATTCTACAGAGGAGGAGGAGCTAGAGGCAGAACCAGACAACTTTTTATGGAGGAGGAGAAGCTAGAGGCAGAACCAAAAAACATTCTAAGGAGGAGGAGCTAGAGGCAGAACCAGGAATCATTCTATGGAGGGTAGGAGCTAGGTGCTGAACCAGACAGCATTCTATGGAGGAGGAGGAGCTAGAGGCAGAACCAGACAAATTCTATGCTGTAATGACCATCCGCTGTGAGGCTGAGCTGCTGGTAAGGCAGCACCCCGAAACCCTTAATCCCTATACAGGGATCTGGAATTACAGCGGAGCCCAGGGGGTAGCTGCCTATTATAAGCAGCAGAGCAGGAAGGTCGCCAGGAAGGGAAAAATCAGGACCCGAAAAACGTAGTCAGGAGTCCAGGTCGAAACTGAGAGGGCAGCTAAGGTACAAAATCATCAGGCTGTAGCAGAGTCGAAAATCCAGGCAAAGGTCAAAGTCAAAACCAAACTCACACACACTATATCACTAGGCAACCAAGACTATATCTGGTGGCCTGCAAGACAGGCTCCAAGGTATTTGAAGGGCGCGGTTACCTCCCATAAGCTGGAGCTCACAGTCTGATGATCTCATCCAGACCGCCCCTAGAACCAGGCCAGATGGTGATGCACAACCGGCACCAACCACCCTACTTCTGACAGAAGAACGAAGGCTGTGCCTATCAGACACCTCTGCAGGACCCGCTCTTCTGTAACATCACCCACAGGAGAAACACGGCGGCGTCCAGCGACAGAGGTAGACATCGAAGGAGGAGGTCCATATGAGGACATGGCCCTCCTATTACCGACACCATCAGCCAAAAAAATCCGGCGTCTCCCAGCGGCCGATGCAGGAACACCAGCCACCGAGTCCAATGGCAATGTGACATATGGAGGAGGAGGAGCTAGAGGCAGAACCAGACAACATTCTAAGGAGGAGGAGGAGCTACAGGCAGATGTTTATGTGCAAAATAATCATTCTATTCTATTTTAACAAGAAACAGTCAGTTACTATGCCTGGGCAACGCCGGACTCTACAGCTAGTTTTCTATAAAATTGGAAATATCAGTAATGAATAAAGGATTTATAAGGTTTCAATAAAAATAAACGTTTTATTCCTCCACAAGATGATGTGGATTCGTGAATGACTCAGACACTACAAAAATTGACATTTAGAAAAACAAGCGTGAGGTTATGTGTTGTAAGGCATTTTGTATTATTGATTTTCTATCTGGTCTGAACTTAGAAGAGGGGAAATATCCTAAACACTATGTGACTGGAAAAGGCTAAAAGCATATTCATGGGCCAAGCTGTAATTGCACTGTTGGTAAACTATTGCCTGTGAAAATTGCCATGTAATTGCATTTGAAAAGCTGCATCTTTCCAAGGCATCATAATCAGCTGCTGTGTCTGGGACAGCACTTGAAATGAGAGATGAAAGAAAGCACTCCATGGAATCGAGCGTTTTTTACAGCTGCTGTCTTTACCATAGCAACTGCAATTAACTCTTCCATTTCATTTATACGCTTTCTTTTCTTGGCAAAGCTGCATTTTTGTAACATTTACAGCAGAAGGCCATAGAGATCTACACTATAGATCACAAGATTATTTATTTAAGCATTCAAAATCAAAATGTCCACATTATTTCTAAAAACAGTGTAGACAGAGTAAACCTGTGCATACATGTATGCAAAAACACCTTCTAAGTGTAAGTGCCAACGATCAGGAGCCACAGCCTTTTAGATGCAGTATCATTCCTCTTGTAGAGATGCCAGTGTTCTCTGCTGGATAACACACTGTCAGTGACCATGATAGGGAGCTTGGGTACAGCGTATTGTTGCTGTGTTGTCCCACAGAGAACAATTGCATTTCCACAAGCATAAATTGTAGCGATGAGCAAACTTTCCCCGAACATGTTGGCCAATTTCAAATTCGACATGAATATGGCTGATTATGTTCGGCGATCAGAAATCCCAACATGTCCCCAAAAGTCGCCGAACATGGTAAGTTCAGGAAAAAGTTCAAAATTTAAAATGGCCCTAAAACTTCACCTGTTTATTTGGGGCCAAATTGCTTGCCAAAACACCTGTTGGCTGGGGACTACATTAGGAGTGTCCTCAGTCATCAAGTATACCGGCTTGTGTTAAGCGGTAGAATTTTTGAGAACTTTTTAAAAAATTTTAAGCTTCCTGGAGTTTGCAGATGTTTTGACACCTATAGGGTCTGAATTTTGAAAACAGAGCCAGATGTGGCAGCAGCTGGGAAATGCAGAAAGCTTACAATGTCCTTAAGACATCAATTTTACGAGAGCTTTATATTCTTAAGGGAAGATTTTGTGTCTTTTTATTTCTTTCTTTCTTTCTTTATTTTTATTAGAGAGCAAACTATTATTATTGAGAGGGTCAACAGCATGCAAGGCCATATGTTCTATACTTATGTGAGAGCAATTCATACAAAAATAGCATATGGCCTTTATATACTTCACATCCATGATCTTATAGGTCTGTTCACACTGATGAAACCCCATAGCGTGGCTATTGCTTCTTAAAAATGTGTAATCACTATTTAATGTAGTAATAATAATAGTAATAGAGAAGGTGTAATGATCAACGCGTTTTGTAGGCTCCGCCTACTTCATCAGGATCATGATGAAGTAGGTGGAGCCTACTAAACACATTGACTACGCCCACTCCACTCACAATCAGACACTGCTCAGCACCGCCCAATGACTGACGTGACCTCCAACCCGACAGAGACCCCTGACAGCTCCAGCAGGTGACGCACTTCTTGGAAGAGCACACACTGAGTAACAACCTCACCCGGAAGAGGGACGCTGTGCCTGTGGCCAGGGCACATGCGAACCACTCCGGGCCGCCCAGACACCGCAGGAGCCAAGGAGGAAACAGAGGGAGACCAAAGACAGTCACTGCAAGTGAGTGAGTAGTTTAAGCATTTTTCTGCAAGTTAATCGCAGGTTTAGGAGAAGTGATACCTATTTAACCGTGCATTGACTGAACGACTACAAGAATTAATTAATTAGGACCATTATATATATCCACAGAAATCACAAAAAGTGGAATTACATACAAGAAGCAAGTGTGTCCATCACTTTGCATTACCAAAAAGGTAACCCACCTCAGTTATTACACAGCATCCAGCCGTTAGAAAAATAGACTAAAAGAGAAAAACCCAATATATTACTAATCAGATGTATTCACTCTAGAACCAGGCAGCAGGGTCATATTTGGAGACTCAAAGCGAATACTCATTTCATATCTTAATCAGCACCACACAAAAGGTAACCCCCTTCCCTTCCTGTTGGAATGTTCTAGCACCAGGAACTTACAAAATTCAACTTTAACTGTGTATTTAAGGAGGAAGCAATAGCGACACCTAGAGGCAAAAAGCGAGGACTCCAAACCCCAGAAGAGTAACTCAACACCAAGCACTATAGATACCCCTGTGTAGGTAAGGTTCGTCCTGCCACTGTAAAGCACATAAGGTAATACTTCCATTAAATGGAACTAATGGGCCCTATCTATTTACGTTATAGAAATTAGTCTTCAAGCAATAATAACACAAGGTACAACTTATCATCCCAGCCTGAAGTCGCTTTTGATTCACTGCAACAAGCAGAGGAAAGAACAATCCGGGCTTGGATATTAGTATAGGCACTTTAATTGGTTTAATAAAAGAGCCTGGACAGTTTTAACTTTGTTTTAAAATTTTTTATTTTTATTTTTGAAACTTATTTCAAATTTTATATCTGACAATATAATTCTGATACAAATATATTTTTCAAACCATAAAAGGTTGGTATGCGCTAGATCATTACACCTTCTCTATTACTAAAACTACACCTAGTGAAACAAGCGAGCACGGGTTTCACTCATTGATCCTCAGCAGCTACCACAACTACCCCTAGTGGGTTAGTTGAACCAATAGGTTAGCTCCAGTACCCCCAAATTATATATATAGTAATAATAATACTATCACTAATAATAAATAATATACATTCATTTATATAGTGCTATCAATTACATAGCGCTTTATATACATTTGCAACACTGTCCCCATTGGGGCTCACATTTCATGTATAATTCATATTATTGTCCTGGCATTACTGCAGTGCCCAGCACCCAGTAACCTTATTCAGCATTCCAGATGAATTGGTGGTGAATGATGACCTGAGTAAATTTATTTATCTTCATCATGTTTCCTACAAAGATGTCTCTCTTTAATAATGACTGCAACCCAGTTGTTATACCTTGTGGCATGACATAGAGTGGTTAATTAGGAGCTAGGCGGGTCCCTTAGGGAAAGAAAACACACCCAAATCCATGAAATGTTGTCATCTCCTGCCATCTTACCTGTGCAATCCCAGTGGCATGCAAGTAAGCTGTCTACATTCTGCAGTACTTTACTGATGTATCCTTTACAAAGCATAGCTGACCTGGTATCAGAAGATGTCATCTTCCTAACCACCCCAGGGGCAGAATGTGGGTCAGCAGAATCAGACCCAGAGTGACATTATGGAAAGGAGTTGGAGACATATGTCAGCTGGAAGTTCACTGCACTTCTCAGTTTGGGCCTCATCTGCAATGAGGTGAAAATCCAATCATGGGATCCAATGCAAGCCGCAGAACTGAAGAGCAAGTTCTAGCAGTCAGGTGACTCTTACCCTTTGGAAGCCAGAACCGGGAGCACCACATGTCAGACTACAGATAATCTGGCAGAATGTCTGTCTAGATTCCCAGTTGCAGTCAGTGTCACAGGTGCTACTGAATCCCATTCCCCAATACCACCTGGAGCAAGACCAGGACTTTTATGGGGAGCCCGAGGAAGAGGAGTACCTAGAAGGCACTGTTTACCAGATGTGTGGATCACCTTCACCACATCCAAAGACATTCAACTGGAGCAATGCCATGTGGGGACCCCTACCTATGACAGGCAACTATCCAACAAGGCATCAACCACCCCATCCTCCTGAGTCATTTGTTGACGAGATTCAAAATGCAGATGCCATTGCCCAGGACTGGCTGCATGGGCCTAAGGCTCATGACTTCCTTAACCAATGTACCCAAGGCAAGATAATTGCTTTCTGGCAGGATAAGGAGTATGGGTTCCTAGTGGAACATGGCACTAAACATTGGTGTTACGTCAACCGCTTCACCGTGCAATATAACAATCTTCTCTGTGTTCTGTCTTCTTTAGTATTTGCTTGAAATTCTTAATAGTCGGGTCTAACATTGGCCTGACATTAAGAATTTTGGGCTTAATGCCAGCTGGCAGTACAAAGCTGGCATTAACCATTTATTACCAAGGGTGCTACCGCTACACGGCAACTGGAAGAGCCAGGTAAAGTGCCCTATAATGGCACTTTTTGTGAATGTGCCAATTTCTGGGGCCGCTGCGGGCTGATATTCTATAGTGTGGGGGGCCCAATAGCAATAAGCCTTTACCCTGCTGAGAATACCAGCCCTCAGCTGCCTAGTTTTATCTTGTTATCCAAAAAACAAAACGGAGTATGAGCCAAAAATCAAATATAACAATTTTTATTAATCAATGCACAATAATCACATTATGAAAACATTAATAAAAAGGAGATTGTCAGTACACCAACAAAAGTGCAATCTATATCCTCAAAATGACCCCTTAAAGAGGACCTGTCACCAAACCAGGCATGGTGATCTAATTACAGCACTGGATGCAGCATGTCTGCAGCATGCAGACAAGGGGTCCCCCGGCACTTGAGCAGCCCTGTACCTCGAGATAATACACTTAGAAAACTTACATGCTCCAGCCATTAAGGAGGTGGCTAGGGGCAGGAGCCAAGGGCAGATTCACACCCCTTGCATGTTTAATCTGCCCACCACTGCCAATCATTCTCTCCCTCTTCAGCAGCATTAAACAGAGTTTTTTTTTCTCTCTCCCAGAAAGTCCGTTTAGCCCCGCCCCCTGAGGGGCGGAGCCAAACTGCAAGTTCTGGAAAAAAAAAAACTCTGTTTAACTGCTGCTGAAGAGGGAGAGAATGATTGGCAGCGGTGGGCGGATTACACATGCAGGGGGTGTGAATATGCGCTTCGGCTCCAGCCTCTAGCCACCTCCTTAGTGGCTGGAGCATGTAGGTTTTCTAAGTGTATTATCTCGGGGTACAGGGCTGCTCAAGTGCTGGGGGACCCCTTGCCTGGATGCTGCAGACATGCTGCATCCAGTGCTGTAATTAGATCACCATGTCTGGTTTGGTGACAGGTCCTCTTTAAGTATACAAATCTGAATACAATCCAGAGAATTGTGGATTATACAGATGACAAATAACAATTATGAGGAGTCCCATTCCTTCTCTGCCAAAATAATCTAAACACATCTCCAAAAATAATGCATATAGCAAACTGTCTCCAAGGCACATCCTGAGTCAGAGTGGAAACAGACTTTATATTTACCAATAACTTTATAACTCTAATCAATAACTTCAGTAAAATAATATACCAAGTTTGTGGCGGGCCTACAAAATTAATCCTGATAGTTACCAATGGGGAGAGAGATTATGTCCAATGTTGGTCAAGTGTCGTGGAAGCAACCCTGACGCATGTTTCGCATATGGGTTCTTCCAGAGGGGTGATTAGGAGTTCTCCTGAATGCCTTTTATAGCCACCAGGCTTTTGCTGTCCCAATCCCTAACCGCCACCTGAGCCCCAGCGTCCCCCGCCACTTTCGCCCCCTCTTACAGGAAGCTGTAGGAGGCAGGAAGCTGCGGCATGTTGCTAAGTCAGCGTTCAGGTATCCAGGGGGCGTAGTTTGCGTCACTCATCTGCTCCCACTGCTCCATTCAGGTGAACGGCGGGTGGAGAGATCAGCATTACAGTGCCCATGGACCACCACACTCCCGCAAGCCAGCTCGGCCAATCAGGCACAGGGGGGCGGGGGAGTGGGTGGGCACACATTGGATGACCCGATCAACAGGGGAACCATAGAGAGCAATGCGTCTCTGCGTCTCTGCGAGCAGGACACTGCTGCACCTCAATGGTAACCCCCTTTTCTAGTTTTATCTTGGCTGACAAAAATAAGGCAAAGCCCTATGCATTTTTTTTACCAGCCAAGGTAAAACTAGGCAGCTGAATGTGGCAACTCATAGCTGTCTGCTTTATCTGTGGTGAGATGGAAAAATACAGGGATCCATATGCATTTTTTTCCATTATTTATTTATTTTTAAATACTATGACACAAGGTTGGTTTCCATACACTAATGTGTATGCCAACCAAGCACAGACACCATCCAGATTGTGGAAATGTAGTCTGCTTGCAACAGCCAATCACAGACGCATGATCATCTGTGATTGGCTGTCGCTGATCATTGAACTGAATATGCATGAAGCTTAATGGAAGGGACCAGAAGTAAGTGAGAGGGAGAGCGGACCCGAAAGCAAGCAAGCAAGCAAGCAGCAATCGATTGGTACAATTATCTGTGTGTCTCTGTGTGTATGTGTTATTTGAGCTGTGTTTGTCAGCTTTTAGATACCTTTGAAGGTGTTTTCCATGTGATTCATATTGCCTGCAATTGATTTCAATAGTGTTCAGGGGGTTTGGCAAACTATTCGGTGAACAATTCGGTAGGTGACCCGGCATTCGGCAAACCAAACCGAATCCTAACACCTAGGTGTTCGCTCATCTCTAATAAATAGACATGCTGTGGCTGGGGAATCTGCACCGTATGTCAGTTTATGCTGCTTAAAAAAGAAGCAAAGTGGGTGAGGGAGTTCTATAAATCTCATCTACTGTTCTTGAGCTGCACAATGCAGTGTTTTGGACTCGATGAAAGGACACAGCATCCAAAACGCTGATAACACTGATCGTTTGCACCCACCCTAATGGTACCTTTACACGCCGCTACAGAAGGTTAGAAACCACCGGGTGTCGTACGTGCACGAGCGCGTTCCAATGGTTCCTAACGGTACCTGATACCGCAATTACATGCCGCTACAAGGTGTTCCACAGTAGGTTTTTTCGATCCCTGGAAGCACCGACGGGTGCCGCAGGTTACCTTCTGTAGAGCACCTTCCCTGATTTACACGCCGCTACCACAAGGTAATATGGGAGGACCTGGGGCAGCAGGGACAACACATAGTCGTGCCAGAGTTGTGGATTACGAGACGCTCGTACGGTGATTAGACAATGCAATACGATCATGATTGGCCAGCCAGCGCAGGGAGGCTGGCTAATACATGATGCTATAGCAAATGTGTAGTGACTGGTCAGATCGTTAAATATGCCACCCTTTGCAGGGACAGCCAATGGGTACACAGTAGTCCCCACCAATGATAGCTGATGGGGCGTGGTATACATGACGCTGTGGCACGCCCCAGGTAACTCAAATACCGTACCTGTGCCCCGATTACTCGCCGCTACTATAGGGTTTATATCTGCTTGTTTTTGAGCACGGCTGGGAAACAGGTGTCCAAAGAGACCGGTGGCAACAACCTGAATTACACGCCGCAACCTCGCAGTGTTTTGAAGGTACAAGGTTCAGTTGTCTCCGAAACCCGGTGGTTTCTAACCTTAGGTAGCGGCATGTAAAGGTACCATCAGGGGTAAACGATTGGGTTGCTTGCAGCAATATACTGATTATCATATATTCAGTCCAGCAAGATCAATGCAAGGAATCATGATAATAATCTTTGATTAAATATCCAAAATCCTCTCATGCTGTCGTCAGTAGACATTAGCTTATTATGGAGTCCATGTCACTTCTTGATAAACCTGATACTAATATCCACAGAGATAATGCTTGCCATTGTCTTTTCCCATTAGATGATAGCATTTGTTATTAGAAAACTAAATATAGAATAATCTGCCTTTTCCAGTTTGCGGTGTTTTGATATCATTCTTAACGTGAACCTGTCACCAGTTTTTTTGTATATAAGCTGCGGCCACCTCCAGTAAGGCCTTATAAACACCTGGAATGCTGTATATACAGGTATATCTCAATGAATTAGAATATCATCAAAATGTTTATTTATTTCAGTAATTCAATATATAAAGTGAAATGCATATATTATATAGAGTCATTATAGAGTGACCTATTTTCAGTATTTGTTTTCTGTTAATGTTGATGATTATGGCTTACAGCTGATTAACACCCAAAGGCCAAAGGTCATTATCTCAGAAAATGAAAGTAGGGAGGAGGAAGTGTCTGAGAGATAAAATATTACCTAAATAGTATCAGAGGCTTCACCTTGTGTGGTTGTGAGTCACAACCACTATAAAAGCATATAATGGCTGCTGCAGTCCCCAGCATGGTACACACAGAGTAGGGAGGATGAAAGGTTAAAAACCACGCTGTCGTATTCCACTAGCCATCAATAAATGTTTATTTATTAGTCAATGGTTTTCAGGGCTCCCTAGCTCCTTCCTTAGGACAAATCAATATAATTTTGCCATGTCTCAGGGCGTTTCTGGGAGCCCTGAAACACGTTGGCTAATAAATTTATATTATATTCACCCTTTAATGTGAATTCTCGTGGAATACAGCATACAGTTTTTAACCCTTCATCCTCCCTACTTTCATTTTCTGAGATAATGACCTTTGGGTTTTCATTGGCTGTAAGCCATAATCATCACCATTTACAGAATAAACACCTGAAATAGATCACTCTGTTTGTAATGACTCTATTTTTTACTTTTTTTAAGTGAGGAAAACAAGCTGTTTATTAATTCTGCATATCTTGATAAAGGGTGTTGTTCTCCTTTGGCTGCATTGGTCTTCAATGCACAAAGACAAAATAAGCAGTCAAATTTATTCAGCTTAAAGTTAGAAAATCTGCATTAAAATGTTGATATCGTCAAAATAGTCACTTGCCTAATAATTATGTACGAAGCAAAGTGTATGCCGCTAAACATTTCAGCCTTAACCTCTTCCCAACAAGACCATTTTTATTTTTTGCACTTCCATTTATAGTTATAGTTTTGAATGACACTATTCATGTTACCCATCAAAACAGGAAAACAATTTCAAGTGTGGTGATGCTTTTAAAAAACTCAACAATTCCTCAACTATATTTTTAGGTTTTGTTTTACAATTTTCATTCAGCTATAAAAAGGACTTTGCAATGTTTTCCAGGTCTTGATAATCGAGGGAGGATCTCCGGTCGTTAATTGCCTATTACTCGTTATCCCCAACCCCCTTTATGATTAAAATAAACACACCACACTGCAGTGACTTGGTTTAACAAATTGGCCACAGCAGCGTTTATTGCCTATTGTTTACACTCTAGACATCAATAACTGGGTACACCGTCCAACGGGCGTCCCAACTTAAAACAATAGGCCCACCCTCATTTTACCCAATGGATAGGCCATAAGCCTCCAAACCTTGTCCCTGGCCACAATAACACCGACCCCAGGGACGAGGTATTGGTTACCTAGAACCAATACCCCGGCCTTGCAGAACCCTGTGCCTGCAAGATACCTTTAACTTGAGCCCCTCTACCTTTGAAGTGGCTCATTTCCCCATTCCAAATGTAAAATCCCCTGCCTCTGGACCAGACCTACCCCCGCCACAGGACAGGACAAGTGACCCCCTTACTTGGGCTGGACCCGCCACACACCAAACGCTTGCTCCACACCCTCTCTCAAATCCAACATCCACACCTATCTCCATCAAATGCACCAAATCAGCTTTCAAATATTCTCGTGACGATGACTCCAATTCCCTGTGACACACTACAATTCCCCCATTACGCGCCACAAATGCCGCCACCACCTTGTTCACCTTCACTCTTGCTTTATTGATTTTATCCACAGACCTCCCAAACCTCTATCGTCCCCTTGGCACCATGTCCTACCATACCACAATCAAACCCGGGTGGGAACACCACAGTCGCAATAAATCACACTTAATATCTCGTATCAGTTCCCGAGACGCACACACACCCAATTCATTTCCTCCAACATGCAGAACCAACACATCCGGGGGTCTATTCACACTACAGAAATATTCAAATTCAGGCAACACCCTGCCCCATTGCATACCCCTCAGGCCCAATCACTTGACCGACGCCAAAACCTCTATCAAGTCCTAACTGCCGACCATCTAGGCGAACATCCCCTCGACGAGCCCCCCAATATACATATGAATGTCCAAGAATCCAGATCAAGCAGATGCCTACACAAACAAACAAAGACAAAATAAACAGTTGAACTATAATCAACGTGTACTATTACCCGATAGCTACCCGACAAAACACCCCCCCGCCATTCCCCACCCGCTTTCCCGGTAGCCTGGGCCTCCCCCTCCATCCACTACCTTGAAAGCAAGTGAGGACGCACATACAGACGAAAACAAGAAGATTCCCAGCGACCGATACGTTGCACCACATCATCTCCTAAACCCCAGCGAGAAGCCCCTGTGGCCGCCCCAATCCTAAATGAATGCGTGGCAAACTCCTCTGGCCGCTCGCCCACTCTGATCAAGCATTCCCGCAAAACTGCCCGAAACTGAAACTTGGACAAAAACAAACCGTCCATATGCCGGAACAGCGGTCCCGGACAACCACCCCTTTGAGATAGAAAACGCCTTACCACCCTCACCGGACACAGCTGGATCTCAACTAACGCATACAACACCACCAGCCGTCCTCTGCCCACCTGGTCCATTTTTGAACACCGCAACCAACATTCTACCCGTCCTCCCATACAACCACATCATTCATGGCCAAACCACCCGCTCTGAACCGAGATGGGCTCACCAATTCGCCCAACCTAAACGCTCCAAAAAATGTCCAACACAAAAGCTGTTGAGAACATAATTGTTTCGTACTCGGTCCTGCAAACAGACACCAAACTCACCACCATCCTTATTAAGCTTATTGACACCGGACATCTTCCGTTCCTCTCCCGAGCACCTTTTTGAAACTTTTCAACGCCTCCCACACCCTAAAATCCTCGTCGCATCCTGCCTTCCCAACAACCGAAACCAGAATGCAATCACCGCCACCCTCTGCGCCACTACTGAAGCAGACCTCCCTGACACAAAATCATTCCCTATAAACGTCAAAACCTTCTGCACGTCCTCCACGCCCCGAGTCAATCCCAACTCTCTCTCAAATTCTTCCCATTCTTGCCATACTTTTCCATATCTGCACCAAGTCACCTCCGTTACTGATCAGCGAATCAAGCTACCTACAATCATGTTACCAGGCTCCATAAGCCATCCGGACATGGCAGACCGAACTCGTCCGCCCAAGGCACCAACTCCCGAAACCTGTGGAACTGAAACCGAGAAAGTGCATCAGCCACTGAATTAAAAACTCCCAGAATATGTTTAGCCACAATCTAAATATTCAACTGTAAACATCTAAGCATGAGATACCTCAGTTACACCACTACCGGCAATGACTTAGCGGACAAAACGTTAATCGCATATACCACGGAAATATTGTTGCAATGAAAGCAAACTTTCCTGCCGGCAAATTCCTGACCCCACAATTCTACTGCCACAACAATGGGGAAAATCTCCAACAACGCAAGGTTCCGCACCAAACCTTGATCACTCCACGACTCCGGCCACCTACCCGCGCATCAAGGCCCCTAAAAAAGGCTCCAAATCCCACTGAACCTGACGCATCCGTAAATAACTGCAACACCTTGTTAGGCACCACTTCCTTCAGCCATACCGTGCGCCCATTGTATTCCTGCAAAAACACGTCCCAAACTCTTAAATCCTCCTTTATTTCCCTGGTTATCCGGACAAAATGCACCGGGCACGTCTTGCCCGACATGGCCATGCCAACCGCCTCGCAAAAACCCTACCCATTGGCATAATCCGACAAGCAAAGTTAAGTTTTCCCAGCAAAGATTGCACCACCTTAAGCTGAACCTTTTTTGCCTTGCTCACCTCCTCCACCGACCGTCTCAAATCCACAATCTTGTCCGCAGGAAGCCGACACTCCTGAGCCACCGAATCGATTTCAATCCCCAAAAAACGCATCACCATCGCCGGTCCCTGCGTTTTTTCCGGAGCCAACGGGATACCAAAACGCCTCGCAACCTCAGTTAGGGCGAACAGCAGTCCAGCACTAATAGGGGAACCAGCCGGCCCCACACAGAAAAAATCGTCCAAATAATGGATGATTGAATCCATACCTGAAACATCTCTTACAACCCATTCGATGAAAGAACTAAAGGTTTCAAAATAAGAACACGATATTGAACACCCCATTGGCAAACAACGATACCCGCAAATTCAAACAAGGAGGGTCCAAAAAGGGACCCGCCATCCGTCCCAACTCAACCTCCTTCCTCAACTTTTCATCAACAACACCCGGGTGAGCCTTAGCCGAGCGCAAATTCCCCAGGCGAAGCAAACCCTCCACCGCATCAGACGGAATACAAAACCCAAACCGAAAACACGAGCGCAACAACTCAGCAGCCTCAATATCTGGATACCTACCTAAGAATGGCTCCATCGCCTCTACCTTCACCGGGGTCCTCCCTTTTACCAGCACTATCTTCTCCCTTACCCTTTCCTTTCTTGAAACAACGGGCAAAGCTGTGACCCCCTCCACATCCCGAACATTCGTGCTTAAAACGACAGGATGTTCCAAACTTGTATTGCCCTTCATTAAATTGCCAACAACACCCTTTTCTGAACCCAGCCGAGGCCCCCGATCCTGAACCCGATCCCCCGGCCCTACTCCGAAAGGGCTGCGCCGGAGCCGTCTTCAACCGTGACCACAAGGAAATATCCTTGTGATCCCAACGCATCTCCGACCGCAAAGCCTTACATTGCCTGAACTGTTCGTCATAACGCAGCCAAGACAACCCCCCATACACTCTATAAGCCTCCCCGATAGAATCCATGTACCCAAACAGAGCAGAGCAATGCTCTGGCTCCTTCTCCACCACGACACTTGCCAATATCGCAAAGGCCTGTAACCAATTTGCAAATGTCCGCGGAATAAGTCTATACCGCCGCTTCTCCTCATCCTCTTTTTCCTTTTTGAAATCACTAGGCCGAACCTTGTCTAAATTGAACTTCTCCAACGGGAGAAGCGAAAAAATTTCAACGTACTCCCCTTTCCAAATCTTCTCCCTTACTTCCTTTTTTAAATGTGCCCCTAAGGGGCTCTCAAAACAAACATAGACCTCGCTCTTAGTCCTATCATCCAGCCTAACTACATCATCCTCTTTTTCCTTTTCTACCGCAGCCGCTTCAACTGCCGTTTCCAGCACTGTTGATGCCTGCTCAACCACACTCTGCTGTGATGCAACCTCTCCTCCTGCATTGGACCCAACCCCAGCCGGACCAACCCAAGCTCCCACCAGAGACCCCGTAACAGCACTAAGGCCCCCACGCTCCACCAAACCCTGCAAAAAAGCAAGCAACTGACCCACAACGTCCCCATCAACGGTCACCCCAGAAGCTAACCCCCCCGGAACCGGCCCTACCCCCACATCGCCACCCGATCCCGACATAAATTCAACAGTACTTTCAGAATTCTCACCAGGCTGCCGAGGAGCAGCCGCTATGTAGTCCTCCCCTGTCTGCTCCTCCACGGATGAATTCTCCGACACTTCTCCGCCTTCTGCGCTGATTTCGGCCTCCAGGGGTGCTCCAACCGGGGTGTGCCTGCCACTGCCGCCGTCCCCCCTGGCCTCCATGGCAGCAGGAGCACCCCTGGTTGGACACTGCTTCTTTCTCTGCGACTGCTCCTGCGATCGCCGATCCATTCCTTCAGCCAGCCCTCTCCGGTTCCTCTTCTGCCTATAGGGGCCTCCGTCCCTAAGCCCATCCAGCCGACTGCAGGCGGGCCGCTCGTGATCCCTATGCTGCTGGGATCCCTTCCTGCTAGACAAGGGAGATCCGCTACAGCCCCCTAGGGCCCTGCACCCGTAGATGCCTGCCGGGTACGACCCCTGTGGGATCCAGGGGCCACCGCTACCGATCCATTCCTGGGCCTGCTAGCCCTGCACCCCAGGGACTCCCCCATGTCGCGATCTCTGCTAGTCACCGCCTGTGACCTGCCTAAAGAACGAGCCCCCGGTGCACATACAGCACTTCCTGTCGTGGCTGCCGGCTCCTCCTGCCCGGGATGACGCACTACCCCCCCGCCGACTGCGGAAGGCCCCCTCTATCACTGCTGGCGTCTCGGCGCTCTCCCGCACCCGACCTCTACTGGGAGCCGCTGCTACCGTACTACTCCGAGTCCCTGGCCGCCGACCGGAAGTAGGCCGCGGGCCAGCTCCACCCACTTCTGGTTTGGCGCCGCCTCGTCGCAGATTCCTCACACTGGCCGGAGAGGGCCCCAAGCTGGAAGGGCACCCTTCCCGCCGTGGGGGGTCCCCACCGGGGCTCCTAGAACGGGCCCTCCTCACACCCCCAGCATCCGGGGAGTAACGCTCCGGTGGCCTAGAGTGGCGGCCACGCAAAGCTGGAGTGGAGGGGGCCGGTGCCGATGGGGAAACGCAGGCAGCCTGTACGTAAGCCTGCACTGCCTGCGCCCCATGCACCACTGCTGCCGCCTGAATCAGTGCCCTGAGGGAACCCAAGTCTGCCATCACTGGTAAGAACTGTTCTCACTGTCCCCTGGAAATAGAGTGAGGGGACTTCCTTTCTTGTCCCCAGTATCTTCCCCACAAACTCCTCCTCTTCCTCTCATAAGCCAACCCCCCCCTCCACCAGTTAGCTCTGTCCTCTGCATCATATAAATCCCCCAATAGCAAATCTGCTCTGATTAACTCCCTACCTCCCAGAATGTCAAGTGGCCCCTCCACCCTATGGGTTCCTCGGCCAGCTGTACCATTACAAAGATACAAACCTGTATAGTTTTCTTTTATTCTATGTAATGTTTTTATTTTATGTGGCTGCACCTGTGTGAGGGATTCTTTTTTTTCTGTGTGAGCTGAATTTTTATATTGATACCAATTTGTAGAAGA